>CM068298.1:5264182-5743667 GCA_034768395.1 Linum lewisii | reverse complement strand
AATGAATATTTAAGATAAATATTTTCAATTAAAATATCTATTGAGCTACAAAAAATTTCATAAATAAAGTTGTATGTTAGTAACAGCAATGGTGAGTGCGATAATAAGTGTATACGAGTATGATTCATGATATCGTAACTAAAATGGGTTACATGTCATTACGTATTAACAAATTCAGAGTATTGATCGAGTTGGTCAGTTTGAATTGGGTGTATTCATTAAACATAAATACATTCATATAACACAATCTTTATTTTCAAATTATTTTAAGTTTTAAAGGTCCATTGAACTTTTATTTTTCATTATGTTTAACCATTCTTCAGTTTCTTTTTACAGTGATGGTTTCTTTAGTCTCCTCTATATGTGTTTGCAAATACTTCAAGAGAGTTGAAATTTTGTCTTCCATTTGTATTAAACTGACTTTTGTTGGTAAATTGTTTGTTTAACTTCAATTTGATAAGTCATTAATTCATTTGATCAATTTGAACTGCTAAATTTTTAAGTTTTATTAATATTTAAGAGAATTATTTGTTAATTAAAATATTTAGTGATCTAGAGAAAAATGAAGAAATAAGGTCGTACCTTAGTAATATTAATGATGGGTGAGGACATGAGTGTATAGGAGTATGAGTCGTGAGATCGTAATTAAAACGGGTTACATGTCATTAACTACTAACAAATGGAGTGATTGAGTTGAGTTAGTCTAAATTGGGCATATTCATTAAACCTAAATACATTCATATAACATGATCTTAATTTTCAATTTTCTTTTAAGTTTTAACGGGCCAATATAATCGAGGTTTCATTTTTCTTTTTTTATTATGTTTGAAATGCTTATAGAATATGTTACAATTTTTTTTCATTTGTCTTGAACTAACTTTTGTTGATAAATTATTTGAAGAACTCCAAGTTGGGTAAGTCATTAATAATTTCATCAGTGAGAAAGTTGCATAAATTTTAGAAAATTATAATATTTAAGAGAATTATTTTTAATTAATATATTTATTGATATAGAGAAAACTGAAGAAATAAGATTCTACCTTAGTAAGATCAATGGTGATTGGGGTCATAAGTGTATAAGAGTATGAGTCATGAGATCGTAAGTAAAACGGGTTACATATAGTGAACTATTAAAAAATTGAGAGTATTGATTGAGTTGAGTCAGTTTAAATTGGGAATATTAAAAAAACCTAATATATTCATATAACATGATTCTTATTTTCAAATTCTTTTATGTTTTAAAAGGACAATTGAGGTTTCAATTTTCATTATGTTTAACTATTCCTCGATTTTTTTTATGATGATAGATTCTTTAATCTCGACTTTATTTGTTTGCAAATGCTTCGAGAGAGTTGCAATTTTATTTCATTTGTCTTGAATTGACTTTTGTTGGTAAATTATTTGAAGGACTCAAAGTTTGGTAAGCCGTTAATTAATTTGATCAAGGATCAGGTTGCATAAATTTTATAAAATCATGAAATTTTAGAATAATTATTTTTTAATTAATATATTTACATGATATAGAGAAAACTGAAGAAATAAGGTTGTATATGTTGTATGTTTAATGGTGAGTGAGCATTTAACGAACTATCTAGCTATTATATGAACATTTAAAATTCGAGAGATATAATTTAAAACTCTCTCCTTAATAATAGGATACTACCTATCGTGTTATTTTGTTTCTTCCAATTTTAAAATATTCATTAAATTAATTAATTAATAAAAATCCAAATGCTTTTTAAACATGATGAAGCTTAGGAAAAAGTAAACGGTAAAGTTATCCATTTAAGTTAGTTTAATTAAAATTATTATAGTATATTTTAAAAAATAATAATGTTCAAGTCACTTTTAATTTTAGTTTATTTATATATTTTCTACTTTCAACTGTTTAATTTCTCAACCATGTAATATGTTAACTAATTTGATCCATTGAGTGTTCTTTTAGTTTTAATTATTCAATTCAAAAAACTTATTACTTTACAATTACTAAAATATTATTAATCTATCTTTAGCAAAAATTACTAATTATACGAAATAAAAATTTAAAATATAACAAATCGGCCAGCGGGCCGAAAAATGCTAGTTAAGTAAAAAGGTCTTGAAGGTTTATAACTTTGGGAACCAAAAATAGTCCTTTGAATCTTAGCAAACTGACATGAATCACACCTTAAATTCGAAAGTCATTATTGAAGACATTTGGAAACAAGTGTTTTGAGATATAAAAACTAGGATGACCTAACCTATGGTGTAACATCTGAATCTTGTCAACAACAGAGTTTGAACGAATGCAGGCCAAGCCATGTCCTTTTTCATCACAGGAGTCTGCTGCTACTAAGTAGTAAAGTTCATCCCTCATCTCACCTCAGCCAATCTCCTTCCCCGAGTTCGTATCTTGAATAACACAAAAGGAAGGATAAAAGTTTATAGTACAATTTGAATCTTTGGTCAGGCAGCGAATGGACAACAGATTACAGGATAAGTTTGGAACATGAAGGACATTTTTTAGTTCTAGGGTAGGAATGACAGAGACATGTCCCTTTCCAGCAATGGTTGCGGAGTTGCCATCAGCAACCTTAACACACTGATGGCTTGAATCAGGTTTGTAGGTTTTAAAGTGAAGGGATGAATTTGTCATGTGATTGGAAGCTCCTGAGTCTAGGATCCAAACACTAGGTTCTCTAAAGGCAGAAAATGACAAATGAGTATTACCTTCTTGTGCTAGAAGTCCACTAGAATTACCAGATGATGCGAGCTGAGGCTTTAGCAATGCAACGAGCTGATCCAGCTGTTCCTTAGTGAACGATCCGCTGTTGCTGGCATTATTGGCCCTCGAATGCTCCTTGTTTCTGGAAAACCTTTTTTTTCTGGATAGAGCTTCCAACACATATCTCGGGTATGTTTAGTACGCCCACAATAGTCACACTTTAGATGGGCTTCAGGGTCATCCTCAGGCTTCTAAAAGTTTCCTCTTCGGGTAACAAGTGCTTCAGGTATTGACTCCGTAGCAGGTTTAATGGCATGTGTAGCTACTTGGAGTGCCGAGCCTTCTGCTGCAAGAGGGGCAGACTTCTTCCCGAGCATAAGTCTCCTACAGTTCTCTTCTCGACGAACTTCGGAGAAAGCTTCACCAAGTTTAGGTAAATGTTTCTGAGCGATGATTCTTCCCCGAACTTCATCAAGATCATCGTTGAGACCGGATAGGAACTTGAAAACTTGATCATTGTTAACCATGGATCGATAATGATTAGCATCTTGAGTAGACTCCTACTCATAGTCGTGGAAAGTATCGAGATCCATCCATATTCCCTTCAGAGCATTGAAGTAGGCAGTAACAGTGAGGTCTCCTTGTGTTATTCTGGCAAGCTGAAGAGAGAGCTCATAGTACTGAGAATGATTGTCTTCATCAGAGAAGACAAGAGCAACATTGTCCCACACTTCTTTGGCCGACTGATATTGTGCATCGATCTCTTCTATCATAGAGTTAACCAGCCACGTGATGATTGTGCCATTATCTGAATCCCAAGCTTCATAGGCAGCATCATCTTCTTCGGGTTCTTTCTTGGCACCAGTAATTGATGACGTTAGATTTACCGCGTTTATCTTGCCACATTTGAACGACATTCCTCTTGTTTGACCCTGAATTGTGATGAACTTGAATGATTTTATTGTAAATTATGTTTGATTCCTCGTTGGCTCTCTTTTGGGTCGTTTGACGTGTTTTCAAGTTATTTTGATGAGATTTCAGGGTTTCACATTGTAGAAGACTTTTCTACGAGCTTGGCGGTTCAAACGGGGAATTCGGAGCACAAATGAGGTTGGAATTGCCGAAAGAAGTTCGGAGCAAGAAGCAACATCACAAAAGTGCGATTTTCAGAGGCAAATGTGCGCCGACGCACTTTTCGAAGTGCCAGGCGCACTTTGCAATTAAATCTCAAAACTTTCGGCGGAATATTCAAAATGTGCGCCTTTTAGGGGTCAATGTGCGCCGGCGCACTTTTTGCAATTTTTCAGCAGTTCGACAGAAATTGGGTTTTTAACCCAATTTCGAGGAGAGAGAAGACAGATACGATTTTTCTGCAATTCTCGACTTCTCTCTGACGAACCAGACACTCTCGGAGGTGAAAACAGAGTTTTGGAGACGCAATTGAGCAAGGATTAGCGGGGATTGACTCAGGAGTTTCGAAGATTAATCGAGATTAGGTCTTCTCGGAGTAAGATGTCTTCTTCTCCAGTTTTCTTCTTCTTTATTTCTGAGATTTCTTCTGTAATGATGTCTGGCTAAACCTCTAGGGTTGTTTAGATTAGATGAAGCGTTAGATAGGATTTTGTATGGATGATTTCGGGTTTCAAACCCGTTTATGTTAATCGATGATCTTTCAGACTTAGATGCGATTTCTCCTAAACCCTAATTTAAGCTTTTTGATTCTGGCAACTTGATCAATTGTTAGTCTCTGGGTTTATCTTTGAATTATGGGTCTGACCATGAACGCTTTTCATTCTAGAGTTTAGGAGGTCGTTAGGTTCTCCAATAGCTTGACCATAGGATTGTCAGAACCTAATCTCTTTGCATGATTTTTGTGGCATTTCACTGTTCTTAATCGTTCTTGATTTCTTACAAGTTAGCTTGACCATAGGAGCTTGTAGGTTTGATAGAATTGAATCTCTACGGCCTGACCATGGAGTAGAGATTACAAAAGGATTTGCTGAGTCGTCTAGTATGTTGAATTTCGTCGATTGCATAGTGTCATCCATCTAAACCGAACTAGCGTGGATTCGAGTCTGAACAACCGCCTTAGTCTATCTTTGAAACCCCAACTTGTTATTGCTTATTTGTTTCATTTGCATTCTTAGTTTAATTAGTTCAAACCCTTTCACAAAACCAAACGACAAAAACCTGAATAGCTTATTCCACATTCGTTGAGTAATAGAAACAGAAAGACCCTTGGGAAATAACGATCTCTTTGGAGCAATCCATTGAGTAAAACTTTGTGTGCATTAATTTGCACGTCAAATTTTTGGCGTCGTTGCCGGGGACTTTTCTTTTTCTAGGAAAGGCATTGTGCGTCTAAGCTTTTCATTCACTCTTTCATCATTTCTTATCTCCCACATTTTTATACTACTTGGTAGTTCTTGTTTTTGTTGTTTCAGGCAAGATTGCAGGTTCGGAGGAAAAACGGGCTAGTAAGCGCATAGCTGAAAAGGGTAGAGTCTTCTACACTCACTTCGGCACTACTCCGGTACCTCCTCCTCCAGCCAAGACACCTAAAACAAGGAAGAACCTTTTCACATCTTCAAATCCATCTTCGCCATCACCTTCCACCATTGCTACTACTGATCCTCCCACAGATCCTCCCACAGATCCTCCTATCCCACCTCAGATAGAAATTATGGCAGTGGAAAGGACATTGAAGGATTATGATCGTCCAACCATAGATGGAACAGCTTCGTGCATTCAGATTCCCAACACGGGAACTCAGAATCTGCACATCCCATCTCACTTGATCAACATGATTCAAGCAAACGAGAACACTTTCTCTGGAGGTGTTAATGAGGACCCGAATGCTCATGTGAGGAACTTCTTGAGGCTGGCTCATACAGTTTCTAACAATGAAGCAGATCATAATGCAGTCAAGCTTCAGCTTTTTCCTTTCACTCTGAAGGGTCAAACAGAACTGTGGTTGTATGACCATCCTGCAAATCACTTCACTACGTGGGATGGTCTGGCTAAAGCATTCCTAGAAGAATTCTTCTCCCCTTCCAGAACCGATGCATTAAGGGCACAGATAACAGGTTTCACAAGTGGTCCGGAGGAGAACTTCTATGAAGCTTGGCAAAGATTTCAAGGGCTTCTCCGAGCTTGTCCTCACCATGGATGGGATGACTATAACAAGTTCTCTATATTCCTACGAGGCTTGGATTATGAGAAGAGGAAGGATTTCTCTTTACAGCTGAATACGGACTTGGATGACATGACCGCAGCCGCGGCTTTGGCTGCTTGCAAGGTTTTTGCCATGAGGATCAAGTCTCTAATGCAAGCTAATCCCTTAAAGGTGGACGACATGAGTCTGGGGAAAAGGAGATTTTCTACTGATGCCCAATACCCTGTTCCCACAGTTCCTGCATCAGTAGACCTTGTTCAAAGTCAGTTGGAGTTGGATAACTCGAAATTGGAGATGGAAGCGCAGAGATTAAAACATGAGCTGGAAAGGGCTAAGATAGCTCCTTCACCGGGTGTTCCTACAGCTCCACCGCCAGGGTTCAAGATGCTTTCTAGAACCACTCATTACTCTGCTTCTACGCCAGAGACTGTAGCAGCAGTCACCGCCCCGTGTTCAAACTGTGGTGGTCCAGATCATACAATAGAGAGTTGTAATTGGAAGTTTGAGGGTAACCCAGACCAACAACAAGAGGAGGTTGATTATGTTGGTGGACAGAACCAGAGGAATTACCAGAACCAGAACAACAATTTCAGAAATTCCAATGGTTACCAGAATCAAAACTCCCAATGGCAGAGTAGAGGGAACTGGAACAACAACCAGAATCAGAATCAGTTTCAGGGAGGAAATCAAGGGGGTTACCAAAGGTATAATGGGAATCAAAATCAGAATTCCCAATGGCAGAACAGAGGAGGCAGGAATAATAATCAGAATCAGAACCAGAACCAGAACCAGAACCAAAATCAGGACAACAACGGTGGTTCGAGCTCTTCTGCGCCTAAGACCTATTCCGAGATCATGTTGGAAAAGATTTTTGCAGAAACCCAATCAAACAAGAAGGACATCTCACACCACGACTCTTCTCTCCAGCAGCTGGCTAATCAAATGACAGGAATCACAAATCTTCTTAAGGAGAAGGGTATTGGATCTCTACCTACCACCACTCTCCCTAATCCGAACCAGAATGAACATGTGGGAGCTATGGAAACAAGAAGCGGAAAGAAGCTGGCAGATATTCCTATGAAGCAGGTGCCAACTCTAATTCCTCCTCCTCATCTCATTGAAGAAGAGGACGTGGAGGAAGAGGAACAGATTCAGCAGCCAGAAGAGGAAAAGACACCGGTTATTCCCTCATCTCCAATACCGGTGGCCAACCCTTACAAGCCGCGGGCACCTTATCCTACCAGGCTTAATAAGGATCTCTACGATGCTCAGTACCAGCTATTCCAGAAGATGCTGAACAGGGTTCATGTTGACATGTCGATGAAGGAGATGATTGTGACGATGCCGAAGTTTGCCAAGTACATGAAGATGCTAGCCACCAACAAGTTGAAGTTGCAAGAACTCTTAGCTCTCACGGAGGAAGAACAAGCGAACTTCTCGGAGCTATTTGAAGACTTGGAGCTTAATGAGGAGGTATCTACCATTGTGCTAAATAAGCTTCCTATTAAGCGTCGCGATCCAGGTTCTTTCACTCTCCCTTGTCGCATTGGTACTTTCCGTGTTGGACGTGGTTTAGCGGATCTAGGAGCTAGCATCAATGTCATGTCTTATAGCTTAGCTTCTGATATAGGAATGCTTGATTTTAAACCAACTCGCATAAACGTAAAATTAGCTGATAAATCTTCTGCTGTGCCTAGGGGTATTTTAGAAGATGTTATTCTTGAAGTTGGTCCATTCAAGTTTCCTACTGATTTTGTCGTGATTGATGCTCATGCTGATATGTCGTTGATTCGTGGTCGTCCATTCTTGTATTCAGCTGGTTCTCTCATAGATGTTCTAGGAGGTACTATAACCCTTAGGGCAGGAAAAGAACATGCTACATTTCGTCTAGATAATAGCATTCAATTTCCTCACCACTATGATGACTTGTGTGCAGTTGAAGAAACTGTAACTGTGCTTTCTACCTCTGTTTTTACTAACCTAGTGAGTGAAGACTCGCTAGAGAAGTGTATTGTTTCTGGTCAGTTTGTTGATGCAGGAGCAATTCGGGATGAACAGGTAGCATCTATGAGCATTTATGAAGAAAAGGAATATGTGGACCAGGCTCCGCAAACTGCTTTCACACCGCCACCGGAGTGACGACTTTTGACTTCATATGAAGAAGCTCCGGAACTTGAGTTGAAGGATCTGCCTCCGAACTTAGAGTATGCATATCTGGGAGATGACTCTAAGCTACCAGTCATAATTAATTCGACTCTCACTCAACCGCAGAAGGATGAGCTCATACGGTTGCTTAGGAGGCATGTGCGTGCTATTGCTTGGAGGGTGACAGATATAAAGGGAATTCATCCTTCTCACTGTATGCATCACATCTTCCTCGAAGAGAACCAGAGACCTGTTAGACAACCTCAACGACGTCTTAATCCAAACATGATGGAGGTTGTAAAGAAGGAGGTGATCAAGCTTCTGGATGCTGGGATTATTTATCCCATCTCTGATAGTAACTGGGTGAGTCCGGTTCATTGTGTGCCTAAGAAGGGAGGCATCACTGTGGTTCCTAATGCAGCAGGGGAACTCATCCCTACTAGGACAGTCAACGGATGGAGAGTCTGTATTGATTACAGATGATTAAATGATGCTACAAGGAAAGACCATTTCCCTTCCTTTTATTGATCAGATGTTGGAGCGCTTGGCGGGTCATGAGTATTACTGCTTCCTGGATGGGATGTCCGGGTATTTTCAGATTCCCATCGTGTCGAATGATCAAGAAAAGACCACCTTCACATGCCCGTTTGGTACTTTTGCCTACCGCAGAATTCCCTTCGGACTCTGTAACGCGCCAGCTACGTTTCAGAGATGCATGATGGGTATCTTCGATGAGCTTATTGGAGATGCTGTGGAGGTATTTATGGATGATTTCTCGGTTTATGGAAGTTCTTTTGAACATGGTTTGAAGAACCTTGAGAGAGTCCTCAAGAGATGTGAAGCCACAAATTTAGCTCTTAGCTGGGAGAAGAGCTATTTCATGGTGACAGAGGGCATTGTGCTTGGGCACAAAGTGTCGAAGAAGGGTATTGAGGTTGATCCGGCAAAGATCGACACCATTGCCAAGCTACCGCCTCCTTCTTCCGTCAAAGCAGTAAGAAGCTTTCTGGGTCATGCAGGATTTTATAGGCGGTTTATCAAGGATTTTTCTAAAATCACCTTGCCTATGACTCGATTACTAGAGAAGAAGGTTCCTTTCCTCTTCGACGAGAAGTGCATGACAGCTTTCGAGACTCTGAGGAATAAGCTTGTTACAGCACCTGTGGTTGTAGCTCCGAATTGGGATCTGCCATTCGAGCTTATGTGTGATGCGAGCGATTATGCCGTTGGAGCGGTCTTGGGCAGAGGATTGAGAAGAGGTTCAGGACTATCTACTATGCCAGTAAGACAATGAATGAAGCTCAGCGGAATTATACAACTACCGAAAAGGAGATGCTAGTGGTGGTCTTTGCCTTTGATAAGTTCCGCTCTTATCTTCTTTTTGCTAAAATTACTGTCTTCACAGATCACGCAGCTATCTGACATCTTATGAGCAAGACGGATGCTAAGCCAAGGCTAATCCGCTGGATTCTTCTCTTGCAAGAATTTGATTTTGAGATCCAAGACAAGAAAGGGTCGGAGAATGTGGCTGCGGATCATTTGTCACGACTAGAGGAGCATGAGCAGAGTTCTGGTGACAATTTAGCAATCCGGGAAACTTTCCCGGAGGAACACCTATTTGCTATAATGATTAAAGAGGCAGAGGGTCCTTGGTTTGCAGACCTCGCTAATTATCTAGCCACTGGTGAAGTGAGGACGGACTTCTCCCGTCAAGAAAAGAGGAAGTTCTTTACAGAGGTTAAGAAGTACTTCTGGGATGATCCTTATTTGTTTCGGATTGGCTCTGACGACATCATCCGGAGGTGCGTAACCTTAGCGGAGGCTGGAGACATAATGGAGCATTGCCATTCTGGGCCTGTCGGTGGCCATCATGGAGCAAACCGAACTGCTCGAAAGATCTTGGCTTCTAGATTCTTCTAGCCTACCATCTTCAAGGATTGCCAGGATTTCATCAAGGCGTGCGATGCATGCCAACAGGCAGGTAAGATCTCTAAACGCGATGAAATGCCTCAACAAGTGTCTGTGGTTGTTGAAATTTTTGATGTGTGGGGGATCGATTTTATGGGTCCTTTCACTCCGTCTTTTGGTAACAAGTACATACTCGCGGCTGTGGATTATGTATCGAAGTGGGTAGAAGCTCAAGCTCTCCCCACTAACGATGCCCGAGTTGTTGGAAAGTTTCTTAAGAAACTTTTCTCTCGTTTTGGTGCACCTCGAACCATCATTAGTGACCGTGGAACTCATTTTCAAGGTCAATTTGATAAGGTGTGCCAGAAGTTTGGTGTTACCCATCGTTTGTCCACGGCTTACCACCCTCAAACGAGTGGTCAAGTCGAGGTGTCAAACCGGGAATTGAAATGGATTCTTGAGAAAACCGTTGTTCAATCCTCTAAGGATTGGTCCACCAAGCTTGATGATGCGCTTTGGGCATATAGGACGGCCTTTAAAACGCCCATAGGTACCTCCCCATATTTTCTGGTATATGGGAAAGCGTGTCATCTGCCAGTAGAGCTCGAGCATAGAGCCTACTGGGCCCTTAAGCTACTGAACCTGGATGCTAGTCTTGCAGGTGAAGAGAGGAAATTGCAGATGTTAGAGCTTGAGGAATGGAGAGATCGAGCTTATGAGAGCTCGAAGATATACAAGGAGCGAACTAAGAAGCTCCACGATTCACGTTTGCGAGGGAACAAGGAGTTCAAAGAAGGAGATCAAGTGCTCTTTTATAATTCACGGCTACATCTTTTCCTGGGCAAGCTGAAATCCCGTTGGATGGGTCCATTCACGGTTTCTAAAGCCCTTTCTCATGGCGCTGTAGAGATTTTCAAGGCCGGAGAAGAACCCTTTAAGGTGAATGGCCATCATCTGAAGCCATATATAGCTGGAGCATTCGTTGGTGTGGCAGATGAGTTTAGTCTCGAGGCACCGTAAACCAGGTATCGTCTAGCTCAAAGACGTAAAACGAGAGCGCTTCTCGGGAGGCAACCCGAGTCTGGAGTCTTTAAATTTATTGAGTCGAGTCCGTGGTATAGTCGTGGTGTCAGTCTTGTGTGTGTGTCAGTTCCTGAGAGTCATATTTCGTGATTTGGTCGCTTTAAAACCTCGGATTTTTGGCAAATTTTTCATGATTTAATTGATTTTTCTGAGTATCAGGTCAAAAAGTGCGGTTTCTGGAGGTAAATGTGCGCCGGCGCACTTTTCGAAGTGTAGGCGCACTTTGCAATTAAATTTCAAAACTTTCGGCCAAATATTCAAAAAGTGCGGGTTTCAGAAGCGAATGTGCTAGGCGCACTTTCTGAAGTGCTAGGCGCACTTTTCGATTTATTTTCAAAACTTTCGTCCGATTATTCAGAATGTGCGCCTTTTCGGGGGTTTTGTGCGCCGACGCACTTTTCCCCCTAAAAAACGCGTTTACCCCCCTTCCCTTAGAATTTTCGGATCAAAATCCTTTTTCACTCTCTCTCTCTCTTCGAATTCAGCAAGAACAAAACCCCTTATTCTTCGTTTTTTCGTCCAATCCCACCGATTTTCTCTCGATTTTCACGAACCCATACCAAAATTTTCACCTCTCCTCATTCCCTACTTGAATCCGCCCATCCCCAACTGATTTTCACCTGATTTGGTTAAGATTTGAGCTAGGTTCGAACCAAAACCTAGTTTTGGTGCTTTTCGGGTCGTTCGTCGATTTTCTTGAGGAATTTGCTATCACTCCTTTGAGGTAAGTTGCTCTACACTTCACCACGAATCTATTGCACCAATTTTTGTTAAGTTTCATTGAAATTTTCGGATTGGTTGTTTTAGAGATAAGAACCCTAATTTTCGAAATTTGGGGTTAGGTTAAATTGACCTTGGATTCTTGCAATTGACTATCTAAGATAGCTATATTTTGAATCGTGGCTTGTTTGGACTTCGTTTGCTTGATGAATTGCATGATGTAGGGTACTTTCCCATACCGAATTTTTGCAATTTGGGGATTTTTGGGGTTGGATGAATTCTGATGATTTAGGGCATTTTGAATGATCCTAGGGTGTGTTTTGGCATATTGGAGAGATTGATTTGGACTGATTGTAGCTTGCTTTAGCTATATTGAGAATTTTACCTTAGTGCCGGTTCTAAGTGTTCGATGCTCCATGTTTGACTAGTTGGACGACTTAGACAGGATGATTGATTTCTTTGTGATTGTCCATTTGATTCAATAGCATTGTGTCTTTGTTCCTTTGGTTAAATGCTCAACTTAATGTCATGGCTACTTGTTGAACCGTACTAAGCATGATTCGATCCCGATCACTTGATTGCATTGCATGCTATTTTGGATGGTGGTTTGCACATCTCCGCATGTTTGCTCTGTCCTGAACATTGATTATTATCGTCATCATACCCATCTTTCTGTTAAGTCTAGCTCATGTCTCACTTTAGTTTGTTTTGAGTTGCAGATTATGGCTAGTTCATCAGGACAGGGGCAATCTGCCGCGCGAAATACGGGGAACATCTCAGCTGACGAGGAGGAACCTCGTCGACCATTCAGTCTGGTGCCTCTTCCGGGTCCTAACGATCCGCCGCCACCCAGAGGAAGCGTACCTGGTCTGCATCGGTTCATTGATGGCCTTCCAGATATCACCCACTGGACAGCTTACTGGCAAATTCAACACCTTAAACCCACACCGGGGGTGAGGGTTGATTTTGAGGGCATTAGGGAGCAATGTCCGAATTTCCATGAGCTCTAGTGCATCGGCTGACACGCGCCGACTTGCTGATACTGGTTCAGGTGGCAGACCCCGCACCACTTCTTCCCCTCCAGGAGCTTTGGAGTACATTCGATTTAAACTCGAGGGTGAAGAACACGTATACGACGCATATCCAGTTTCGCTTGGGAGGGACTCTTTTCCATGAGTCCTACGACTCATTTGGAATGTTGTTGGGGATTGACCAGTCCGCGGATCTCAGAGTTTTCAAGATTAAGGAATCGGGAGCCGAAAAAACTGAAAACAACACCAGAACGTGGCAAGAACTCACGGGCAGGGGTGGGTCATTTGTCACCAACAAGTCTAAGTATCGTGACATCAGATGCCCGGTATGGCGGTTCCTTCACGTGATCTTCATCCGATCCATCTGCCACCGAAGCACCGGTGGTCATCACTTCTATGGAGATGAGATGCATCTGGTCCGCTGCATGCTTGGCGGAAGGAGGCTCCATGTGGGATATCAGGTCGCACAGTTCTTCTACAAGCGAGTCACTGGTGCCGTTCTACCTCGCACTCTTCCGGGAGGATGGTACGTCGCTCGCATCATTGCGACCACGGGCATTAGAGATAGGTGGCCACCTGAGGTGTTTATAGGGTTGACACCCCCGAGGGAGCTCGGACCTCAGTACCTGATGGCTCAAGGGTGGGTTCCCCAACCAGTCTCGCCTCCGCAGCCAGAGATTCCAGTTCCAGATGGACTGAGATGACTGCGTGGCGCACCAGTTTTAGCCAGGGTACTCTTCCATGGCAGGAGGGAGTCCGCGAATTTCAGCAGCAGCAGCAGGCTTGGCACGAGCAGGAGATCCAGAGGATGGACACTCAGCATGCACAGCAGATGGCGCTGCTTCAACAGATCCTCGATCGGCAGCCGCCAGCTCCAGCTCCAGCTCCTCGCCGACAGCGGGCTCGCCGGGATCGCGACCAGGATCAGTGATTGACCTCAGGATTTTTATTTCCTTTTTCTAGACTTGTACTTTTTATTTTGAAGTGGATTTTGAGTCGGTTTGTTCTTTTGAGTCTTTGTGAACCTTGAGTCGAGTCATATGTACTGTTATCATCTGAATGCTCTGATCGTGTGATGTTTTCTCTTTTCCACTTGACTCAGGATATATGGCCAAACCTCTTGTGCATCCAGTTTTGATCAGGACGTTCATGCCGACGAATTTTTGATGCCTTCTATGGAAACCTAATGATCAATTTCCTGGTACCCCTAAACACTTTTGTTTTTCATGCTAATTGTTTGGTGTGGAACATTGAGGGCAATGTCCAAATTTAAGTGTGGGGTGGGGTGGTTATTTTGCCAAGTAATGGGCGGTGATTGTGCCTTGTTTTGTCACTCTTTCACAGCTTCCCATTCTCGGTAGCAAGTAATTTTCCACATTGCTTAATATCTTCTTGGATTTGCTTACTGTTTTCCATATGGTGAGATTGATGTGGTGTTTTGGCTTTGTCCAAATTATTGTGTGAGAACCCGTTTTATGACCATCTTCCACTTTTCTTGTTTGTAGTAGTCTAGGAACTTGTCCTTATTGGATTAGTGAACTTGTGACTTGGTGTTGTGCAAGGCTTGGTCTGTCGGATGCTCGAATTCTCTAGTTCAAAGCCTGATCAAGTCTAAATAAGGGATATTTTAATTTCATGCTCTAAATTATTGTTGATGTCCCTAATCAGAGAAATTCTGATTAGTGAGTGGTTCGGTATTGAAGTTGTGGGTCGATTCACGAGCTGGCATACGTGCCTGCCCATTGCTGTAGTCCCAAAGGAAAGTCTCAATGTGGCGTTCTTCTTCTAACCTACTCCCGATCGTGGCTGGGGTCTAGGATAACGCGGAATTCCAAAGGTTTCCGGCTGCTCCATACCCGATGGTATTCACACTGTACCGACCATTCAAAAAAAAAAGAGAAAAAGAAAAAGAAAGAAAAGAAAAAAAAAAAAAAAAAAAAGAGAAAAGGAAAAAAAATAGAATAGAAAAAAAAGTTCTTTCATTTTGTTCGAGTCGTGTCCCCTTATTTAGCAAGTGTCAGGTTACGTCCTAGAGTAAGTGTAGCGGAAGTAAGTATTGTCTTGTCTTTACCAAGTCATGTTGTTCACTAGCCCGATAAAGACATGTTCCTCTTTTACTCCAGCAAGGGTTTGGTTTTAATTGCGTGGTCAGTCGGGTAATCATCTTGTTTGGTAGAAGCACCGTATACATCTTTCTAGGAACCAAGAGGTTTTCGGTTTGCTCATTCAAGTTGGTGCATTGGTGTGGTAAAGTTCTTGTTTGAGGACAAACAAACGTTTAAGTGTGAGGTGATTTGATGACGTTAGATTTACCGCGTTTATCTCGCCACATTTGAACGACATTCCTCTTGTTTGACCCTGAATTGGTGATGAACTTGAATGTCTTTTGGGTCGTTTTGACGTGTTTTCAAGTTATTTTGATGAGATTTCAGGGTTTCACATTGTAGAAGACTTTTCTACGAGCTTGGCGGTTCAAACGGGGATCAATTTGGAGCACAAATGAGGTTGGAATTGCCGAAAGAAGTTCGGAGCAAGAAGCAACATCAAAAAGTGCGGTTTTCAGAGGCAAATGTGCGTCGGCGCACTTTTCGAAGTGCCAGGCGCACTTTGCAATTAAATCTCAAAACTTTCGGCGGAATATTCAAAATGTGCGCCTTTTAGGGGTCAGTAATATAGCCAAGTTTCTTTCTTCCTCTGAGGTATGCACGAACTGATTGTGACCAGCGGAGGTAGTTTGATCCATTGAACTTAATGTTCGTGATCTGTATATGGTGCCCTCCGTCATGATGCTCTGTTGCCTACTTGTTACCACCCACCAATACACTCTGAACATCCGAATCATCGGTGGTCTTGGACATTGTTTAGGGGTTTTTAGGGTATTGAGATCGGAGAGGAGAAGACAGAGAATTATGGCAAGAAAAGAAGAAGGGGTTTAGGCCGTAGTCGTCTCTGATACCATGATGAGATTTGAAGAGTGAATATTATTGCTTGAATATCTCTGCTACATCAGAGATCAATATATACAACTATAGCTACAAAGGGAATAAAACCCCACACTGTAAATCCTTAAAAATCAGGGATTACCTACCTAATATGCTATACAAGATTATCTCCTAATATACATCCTAATAGAATAACGAAATAGGTAACTAATTCTAACAATTTTGCTATCAGATATCACAAATTGTGGCCACTGGCCACCATCTAATGTGTCTTCCTGCGTCAAAATTATGAGATCTTTGTTTGTACTTATGCCTCTATTTCCCCTCCCAGATATGTTTTATTGAAGTTTCCATTGAACTAGGCTGACCTGTTAAGTTGCTTGTTTACACCTCTGTATTCTGCCTGTGTTTCTCATTTATTTCTGTACATTAACTTGCTTCCTGACCTGTGTTCAATTGAAATTGTTCAGGACATGATGGTGACTCAGATGAATTGGACCGCCGTATTAAGGCGGTAAGTGATCTTGAGATTACACCTGAAATAATGAAACAATTTCTGCCCAAGGTTGACTGGAATGAGTTGGCCTCCAGGAATTTAGATGGTCGCTCAGGTCCAGAATGTCAAGCACGGTAAGCTCTCTTCCATTTGAAGCTTTTGCTATTCTTTTGTAAGTTTCTTGCTTCCGTTCGCAGTGAGCCTCTCAAGGATTAAAGATGCAATAATAGGTGATTACCGAAGGTTAAAACAGGAATTGCAAGTTGTTAAAATATTATCCTAGTATAGAAACAGCAGCGGGTTAATAGAAACAACAGTGGCCTAGCCATTTTGAATCACATAATAAAAAGCTGATGTTCTACTCTAGCTTATCAGAGAATATTAAATACACATCATAATAGAACATAAAAAATGACAGATTTTTAGCTGAATTGGAATCCTGATTACCTAGGTTGGCTATGCCTGTATTATTGGCACTCATTTTATTTTGTTGAGCCTTCTGATATTGATTATGTGTTTAATTCCCCCAGGTGGTTAAATTCAGCATGCCCACTTATCAATAATAGTCGATGGACCAGAGAAGAGGATAAGTGTCTATTGAAGTACTACATTCAGAGCATGGGCTATCACAGTTGGTCTGAGATAGCTTCATTGTTGGGGACGAATAGAACTCCATTTCAGTGCTTGGAACATTTCGAAAGGAGCTTGAATCCTCGTGTTTTGAAAAGCCAGTGGACAAAGGAAGAGGATACCCAACTTAAGGCTGCTGTTCGTAAATTCGGTGAGAGTGACTGGCAGTCAGTCGCTGCAACTCTGAGAGGACGAACTGGTACACAGTGCTCCAACAGGTCAGTTTCGAACTCTAGAAGTCACCTAATTTACTTTTCAGGATTGCCCAAGGAGTGTGAAAAAACGTATCTTTTTCATTCCAAAGCTTCAGTTCCCAACTTTTGAATGAAATATTCTTTTAAATCTGAATTCTATACAATTCTCCAATTCTAACAAGTCCAAAGATTCTCAGAAATCCTCTGGATCTAAATCCCGATTTCAAAATGACTCCTTAGTTCTTTCTTTCTAGTTGCTTTGTAGTGTTGGTATTGCTCTTGCTTTCGTGTTTTTTTGTTTCTGTTTGCAGGAAGTAGCTATTGTTGCATGCATACAACTATTAAAGTCTTTTCTAGTCCATTGATCAACTGACTTGTTCTTGTGCTATACTCTGTCCTTTATAGGTGGCTGAAAAGTCTCCGCGTATACGGGAAAGGGCTTTGGAAGGAAGAAGAAGATAAACGCTTAAAGTTGGCTGTGTGTAACGTCCCGGGGTGTGTCGGCGGTGGCTGGAGAAGAGAAGAGAGGAATTAGGGTTAGGGAAAGGAAGAGGGAGAGATTGAGAGAGAGAGAGAGATTGAACTTGAAAGTTGTAATTTCTGATTAATGCCTTCTGCATTGGACCTCTCTGTCTTTAAGCTTGCAGATTGCCAAAAATGTACCGGCAGTCGGCAAAGTAGCCGTTGTACGCTGCCTGTACAGTAGTAACGACAAGACCTGTCGGAACTGTAAAATTACAAAATTGGCCCCCCTTCTAAAATAGCAATTTGGTCACTTAAATAAATAAAAAGACAAATACGTCCTGGTCGTTACAACCCCCTCCTATTAGAATCGACTTGTTTCTTAATCTTCCTTGAAGTCTGGGAATTGCTCCTTGAATGGCTGCCAGTCCTCCCAACTAGCATCAGCTTCTGTTTGATGTGCCCACTGCACCAGCACTTGAGACACAGCCTGGTTACCCTTGTTGATGAATCGCCTGGCCAGAATTGCCACTGGTAGCTACTTCATGTTTCCTTGATCATCTGTTGTTGGTAATGTGGTGCTTACAACTCCATTGGTGCCCACAGCCTTCTTCATCAGTGAGACATGGAAGACTAGATGGATGGATGATGTAGTTGACAGCTGCAATTCATAAGCCATTTCTCTCACCTTTCTTAGCACCAAGTAGGGTCCATAGTAGCGTGGTGCTAGCTTCTGGTTCACCCTTGAAGCTACCGTCTTCTGCCTGTAGGGATTTAGCTTTAGATAAGCCGAATCCCCTGCCTGAAATGTATCTCAGATCTGTGTTTATCAGTTTGCTGCTTCTATCTATTTTGAGCCATGCCCAGATTATCCTTCAGTTGATCAATGATCCTGTGTTGATGCTGGAGTTTATCTTCCACTGCTGCGATAGATGTGGATATAGGATTCTGCAAGTCAAACACAGAAGGAGGGTAGCCATAAAGGGCTTCAAATGGGGTTAGGTTTAAGCTGGTATGGTGGTTGGTGTTATACCACCATTCTGCCAAAGGCAGCCATTGCACCCAATTTCTTGGAGCCCCACTGATCATGCAACGGAGATAATCTTCAAGGCACCTGTTTAGTCTCTCTGTTTGCCCATCTGTTTGAGGGTGATAGGCAGTAGAGTAGTGCAGCTTGGTCCCTTGAAGTGCAAACAGCTCCTTCCAGAAGGCACTTGTGAAAACCGTATCCCTGTCTGATACAATGGTTGCTGGCATTCCATGGAGTTTGAAGATGTTGTCCATGAATGCCTGAGATACAGTGAGAGCTGTGTAAGGGTGACCTATAGCAATGAAGTGACCATACTTAGTCAGCCTATCCACTACCACCAATATTACTTCCTTGTTGCTGGTTTTAGGGAGTCCTTCCACAAAATCCATTGATATGTGTTTCCATGCCTGTTCAGGAATAGGAAGTGGCTGCAGTAGCCCTGGATAAGGCACCGTTTCTGCCTTGCATTGTTGGCAGATGTGGCAACGGGCTATCCATTCCCTGGTGTTTCTCTTGAGACCTGGCCAATGGAAGTACCTTTTTATCCTCTGATAAGTAGCTTGCACTCCAGAGTGACCCCCAATAGGTGAGGCATGGAACAATTCAATCAACTGGTTCCTCGGTTCTCCAGCATTTCCAACATAGATTAATCCCTTGTACTTCAGGAGCTCAAACTAGTATAGTGATGGCCCTATAGCTTGAGTGGTTGCAGCTGTTATGAGCATATGAGCATCATGGTCTCCCTCATAGCTTTTCTCTATGTTGGCCATCCATTCAGGTATGGAAGCTGTGATGCTAGCACAGTCTGCTTCATCCTCAAACTTCCTTGACAGGGCATCAGCAGCTTTGTTGAGCTTTCCTTGTCTGAATTTGATCTGGAAGTCTAGGCCAAAAAGCTTAACTAATCCCTTCTTTTGCAGTTGAGTGTGGATTTTCTGGCCAAGCAAGTATTTTAGGCTTTCATGATCAGTTACAATAGTGAAGGGTCTGCCTTCCAGGTAATGCCTCCACTTTGAAACTGCCAGCAAGACTGCCAAGTACTCCTTTTCATAGGTGGATAGTCCTTGGTTCCTGCTGCTGAGTGCTTGACTGAGGTAAGCTATAGGACGTCCCTGTTGGGTTAGCACAGCTCCTATGCCTGTGCCTGAGGCGTCAGTTTCCAGGTTAAAAGGTTCCTGGAAGTTGGGGAGTGCAAGTACTGGGGCATTAGTCATGGCCTGCTTGAGGCTTTCAAATGCCCCAGTTGCTTGTTCTCCCCACTGGAACTGATCTTTCCTCAGTAGTTCAGTGAGTGGTTTGCTTATCAAGCCATAGCCCTTGATGAATTTTCTGTAATACCCTGTTAAACCGAGGAACCCTCTCAAGGCTTTCACAGATTTGGGCCTTGGCCAGCTGAGCATTGCCTCTATCTTGCCAATCTCAGTAGCTACCCCATGCTCATCGATCACATGCCCCAAATATTCGATCCTAGTTTGGCCAAATGAGCATTTGGTCCACTTGGCATACAACTCATTTCTCCTCAAAAGCTGTAGGGTTTTTGCTAAGTGCAGCCTGTGATCTGCTGCAGTAGGACTGTAGACCAGTATATCATCAAAAAAACACTAGCACAAACTTCCTTAAATAGGGAGCTAATACCTGGTTCATCAGTGCTTGAAAGGTAGTCGGGGCATTGGTGAGGCCAAATGGCATCACTTTGAGCTCATAGTGGCCCTGATGAGTTCTGAATGCTGTTTTGAACTGATCCTCTGGTAGCATTCTGATCTGATGATAGCCTGCCTTGAGGTCCAGCTTGGTGAAGAATTTAGAGCCATGAAGCTCATCCAAGAGGTCATCGATCATTGGTATAGGGAACTTTTCCTTAATGGTCATGGTGTTGAGCTGTCTATAATCCACACAGAACCTCCAAGTGCCATCCTTTTTCTTAACCAGCAAATGGACTGTGGCTGGCTTGGATGATTTGATTGTCCAGCATTTCCAGCACCAATCTTTCTATTTCATTCCATTCTTTTGTGTGGGAGTATACATGTAGGGCCTCAGGTTTACTGGTTTTGAGTTTGGCTCCAAAGGTATGTGATGGTCACAGAACCTTGCAGGTGGAAGTTTGGTAGGGTTCTTAAACACATCAGTAAAGCTGTCCAGTACTCCCAGTACTCCTTGGAGGAAACCTGGCACCACAGGGTTGGTTCCTTCCTCTGTGATTGGCATGATTTGACCAACCAGCATGGCCAGTTTGCCTTTTATCATGCTCTTATACAGTTCATCACAGGTCATGGCTTGGCATTGACCAGTGTCATCCATGCCTTACAGCACCATTGGTTTGCCCTCCCACTCAAAGGCCATGTTGAGTTCGGCAAAATCCATCTGCACAGGACTGATGGTTCTCAGCCAGTTGAAGCTTAATACCAGGTCAGTTTCCTTTAAGGGTAAGATTCTGGCATCAAAGGTGAACTTTTGGCCCTGCATTAGCCAAGAAAGCCCCTTGCATTCAGTGGTGCTCACTGTTGCATCCCCATTGGCCATCTTTACCTTCATAGGGGTAGTCGGATGCTGTTTGAACTGCATTTCTTCAGCATACTTCTTGCTTAGGAAGGTGTGGCTGCTTCCTGTATCAACGAGGATAAGCAGTGGATGCCTACCAACCCTTCATTTCACCCTAATTGCTGACCCCTTGTTAGAGTTCCCCTCAGCTTTCATACAGACCTCCAATAGTTATGTGTCCTGCAGTTCTTCTAAGGGTTCCAGCTCCTCACTTTCTTCCTCACCCTCCAGCATATTTAGGTTCTTTTTGGCACAAATGTGTCCATAAAAATACCTATCCCCACATTTGTAACACAAACCTCGATTTCCCCCAGCAGGGCTCACCACTGGCTTGGTCAAAAGGAGTTTTCTAGAGGTGCCAGCACTGTCAGGGTTCCATCTATTCATGCTCTTGAGTTTCTTTTTGCGGGCCTCGATGGAAGCCTCCTCCATCCTTGCTAGGGCTGGCTAATGGCATAGTGGGTAATGGGTACCCGCCATCCTGGCCCGTACCCATTCGGGTAGTGGGTACCCATTACCCGAACGGGTTCGGGCTACGGGATGACTTTGGAGGCTTATGGGTACCCACTACCCGAACGGGTAATACCCGTGGGTACCCATTAACCCCGTTTAGCCCGATTAAATAAATAATAATAAAATAAAATACCAAACCTAATTACTTATCAATTTCATATTCGGTCATTCTCATTCTGAATTGCCAAACAACACTTTTAGTCATTCATTCATTATCTCTCCTCCATTCACGACATCATCCCCTTTCCTATTTCCCTAAAACATTCATATTTACTATTTATGCAATTAAATAAATTTTAAATATATATTATTTTATTTTTTGTTATTAGTGGGGTTTAGTGGGTTTAGTGGGTACCCCGACCTGATCCCATTATCATTAATGGGTACCCACTACCCGAACGGGTTCGGGCTACGGGATGAGTTTCGAGTCTAATGGGTACCCACTACCTGTTTCTTAATGGGTACGGGTACCCAAGCCCGTCCCATTAGCCAGCCCTAATCCTTGCTTGCAGGAATGCATCAGTGAGGTCTGGTGGTTTGAGCATCATCAGGACTGGTTGTATCTCCTCATCCAGACCACTAATGAAGCTGTTACTGAAATAGGCTTCATTCAGTGCAGGGTTCAGTTTCATCATCTGGGATCTCAGATCCTTAAATTTTTTCTGGTATTCTAGCACTGTGCCTGTTTGTTTGAGCTTGTTGAAGCTCCCCACCACATTGACACACACAGAATCACCAAACCTCCTCATCAGTTCCTCTGCTAGGTCATCCCAGTAAGGGTTTGGTCTATCAGCTGACCATCCTTGGAACCAGATGTCTGCCTTCTCTTCACTCTTCTAAGAAGAGAGAGGCAACCTCAACCCTCTACTCGTCTGGGATCTGATGAATGGTAAAGAGTTTGGAGCATTTTCTTACCCAAGAGGTCGGATCTGTACCTAAAAAGTAAGGGAAGTCCAGCCTGGGAAGGTGGGCAGCCAACTGGTCAGGCCTCCTCAGTAAACCTCTTGGAAAGCCACCTCCTCCTCCTGGTGGTTCTTCATTTCCTCGCTCAATGAGACGCTGGAGCATTTGTTCCAGTCGTTGGTAAGATGCAGCGAGTTCAGCCTGACCATTCTGCAGGGCTGTGAGAGCTTCACCTTGCCTTGTGACTGTGGTTGTCAGGTTGGCATGGTTCTGTTGTTGGGTGGTCCGGAGGTGTTCTATCTGCTCCTCCAGGTTAGTAATGTGTGTTCCATGATTTCCAGCCATCAATGTAGGCGCCAACAACCGCTTTGATACCAAATTGTAACGTCCTGGGGTGTGTCGGCGGTGGCCGGAGAAGAGAAGAGAGGAATTAGGGTTAGGGAAAGGAAGAGGGAGAGATTGAACTTGAAAGTTGTAATTTCTGATTGATGCCTTCTGCATCAGATCTCTCTGCCTTTAAGCTTGCAGATTGCCAAAAATGTACCGGCAGTCGGCAAAGTAGCCGTTGTATTCTGCCTGTACAGTAGTAACGACAAAAACTGTCGGAACTGTAAAATTACAAAATTGGTCCCCCTTCTAAAATAGCAATTTGGTCACTTAAATAAATAAAAAGACAAATACGTCCTGGTCGTTACACTGTGATGTTTTTCGGTCCCAAGGATTGGAAGAAAGTTACTTCGTTTGTCCCGAGTCGGAAAGATGTACAATGTCGGCGAGAGGTAATTATGCATAATATGTTTCATCTTATTGTGATTTAGTGGTGGAACTCGGTACATGATAACCCGAGTTTCGAATTCCTGAATCCTGAATTTCCTGAAATTGGATACCAATCATGATTGCAAGATATGTGTCGGGCATTCGGTATTGGGATCGGGAATCCCAAAGTACCAATTATATTCCTGTAAACTAGTTTCCTTTCTAGTTGAATTTAGTTCTGAATAGCTTGTTCCTTTTCTTTCAGATGGCATAATGCTTGCTCTCCTTCCCTTAATTATGGTGCATGGACCGAAGAGTAAGATTCACTATTGAAGGCAGCAGTTGATGAACATGGGCATACTTGGTCTAAAGTTTCGCATCACGTTCTCGGTCGAACTGATAATGATTGCCTGAGGTACAACTGTGTTTCTGAACTCTTACTTCAGGAAGTAAAGCCTCTGCCTTTTTGTCTCAGCTCATATGTATTGTTTCCTTTTGTAAACAGGAGGTGGAGGGTCCTATTTCGCGAGGAAGTGCCATTGCTAAAAGAAACCCGGAAAATTCGGAAGGGGCGGCCTTTATAAACAACTTTGTTGACCGTGAGGAGGAGCGTCCAGCACTTGTTGTAGAAGATTTCATTACTACGCCATTGTTAGGGTTGTTAACTGAATCTGTGAAGATGGTTCGTCTCGAAAACCGAAAAGGAAACCAAGGTAATTACATATCCGGTGTTCTTCAGTCTGATTATACATGTTACATGTTTCTTGATTGACTATGAGTTTTTTTTCACACCGTGTTCGATTTACTGGAAAAGAACGGTTAAACCGGTTAAACGAGTGCAGGTTTCTCTGCACAAAGACAATGGTTCTGCTGAAAGCTGTGGGGGGAAATACTGCAGTTGAAAGGAATATAATTGTGTACCGTCGACGTGGAAAGACGAATCATGCTGAACGGCCTCCTCGGGAACAGTCACCCGATTCTATCTGCTCTCTGTTGAGGACAAAGAACAGTAAAGTCTTGTTGGTCTATACTCAGAGGAAAAAGGGTCTGATCGGTGATCAGGGCAAAGAAGCGAATAGCAGTAGTACTGAGAAAGATGTCGAAGCACCATCGTTCAATGAAATTACTTGGACGAAGAGGATCAATGCTCCTAGACCTCATCGACAAGAAAAAGATCAGGAAAAACAAGTAGAGGAAAACGTTGCATTTAAGAAGAGGAAGCTCGAGGATATCAGTACCCTGGCCAGTTCTCGTACCGATGATGTTCTAGCCATGTCTGATTCGGAAACTACCATCTCTGCCGAATTGCAGTGCCGAGAAACATCTAGCCACATGACTATTGACATCAGAAGGGTTCCTGACAATGGTGGATTCGATTTTGATGACGAGGATGATGATGATAATGTTCCTCTATCCAGATTGATCTCAATCAACAGCAGAAGGGGCAGCCAAGATCACGACAGTGGATTTGACTATTTCGATGATTTTGATGATAATGATCCTCTATCTGGATGGATTTCTGTTATCTCGAGTAAACGTCAAAGGAAGTCACCTTCGAGTCAAAACCATGATGACAGTAGGATTGATGATGGTGACATTCCTCGAGAAAGATCGAGGAAGCGTGACAAGGACAGACACCGAGAAGATTGATACCTGTGAATTTGAAGTGACCAGCTAGCTGAATGTTGCAGAGAGCACACCGATTTTTGGCTGCATTGCAAGAGTGAGAATTGAATTGACCTCATCGGCTTTCTTTTTCGACGAATTTGAGTTACGGGAGACCGAACCTCACTGGTTCGATCCTCAGCTACGAGATCTTTGTTACTAGTTTCCTGCATTTCTTTGATATAGTACTTGTAATCTACAGTTGTGATGTCTATATTCATAAGTAATGTGGACATTTATTGATCTCCTTTGTGGGAGAGAAGTAGTAGAAACTATATGTCCCTTATAGTGTCCCCTTTTCATTGACATTTTGGGTTTTGAGTTTTCGTCTCGATCGACATTGTTGCTCGAACAAAATTTGGTACATAGATCGAAGAGTTATTACATAGATTATCGATGGAGTCTAGAATTCTCAAGATTGTGAGAACCTTGTTTTCGAACTATGACAGATCTTGTTGATTGTCCTAGCTAATTAATAATCTGAACTAGATTTTTCAAAATTTTGGGTTAGATTTTGGTAACAATGCACACACATAATTTGTGTCAAATATAGCCCAAAAGTTGTGTCAAATCTAACCCAAAATTTGTGTCAAATCTAGCCCAGAAGTTGTTCCAAATCAAGCCCAGAAGTTGTGTCAAATCTAGCCCAGAAGTTGTGCCAAATCTAGCCCAGAAGTTGTGCCAAATCTAGCCCAGAAGTTGTGCCAAATCTAGCCCAGAAGTTGTGTCAAATCTAGTCCAGAATTTGTACCAAATCTAGCCCAGAATTTGTGCCAAATATAGCTCATAATTTGTGACAAATCAAGCTCAGAAGTTGTGCCAAATCTAGCCCAGAGTTTGTGCCAAATCTAGCCCAGAATGTGTCAAATCTAGCCCAGAATTTGTGCAAAATTGAGCATAGAATTTGTGCCAAATCTAGCACAGAAAGTGTCAAATCTAGCCTAGAATTTGTGACAAATATAGCCTAAAATTTGTCTAGAATTTTGACAAATCTAGTCCAGAATTTGATAAATCTAGCCCAGAATTTTGACAAATCTAGTCCAGAATTTTGATAAATCTAGTCGATAACTTTGACAAATCTATTCTAAAATTTTGACAAAGCTAGCCCAAGTTTTGACAAATCTAACCCAAATTTTGACAAATCTAACCCAAATTTTTGACAAATCTAACCCAAAATTTGGGACAAATCTAACCCAAGTTTTGGGATAAATCTAACCCAAGTTTTTGACAAATCTAATCCAAGTTTTAGAACAAATCTAACCCAGTCGAACGGCCAAGGCCCATTCTCCATCACCCACCTCAGGTCCCGTTCGTTGTAGAAGCGGAATAGTATCAATCTATTCCCCAGTTCCTCTACAATAATACCTCTTTCAGGTCTCCATATACCAGTAAGTTTGTGTTGCATGCATAGCATTAAAGTTGATTGTCATGGTAGTCATGAACATACCGACAATACACAGTGCGTATTCATCGACGTCAGTATAAAGATCCAACTCATCAAGCTCCACTCCAATATCTTCGTCTTCGGCAAGCATCAGTTGACGCAAGTCGCTCTCCATTATCAGCGAAATAAGATTACGAGGCTCAATAATCGATGTGGGGACCAAGAACCCTAGCAAAAGTGTAGGAAATAAGCGCGTCGTCACAAAACCCTAATCTTAAAATATACTATGGGTGTTCTTGGTTTGAATTTGCCACATAAGCTACAACTCTTCTCACAATTTTCCACATCATCAACAAATTTTAAATCAAAATATAATTATTTTCTCTCATCCTATTAAATGCTTTTATATTTAATACCTCTCCTTAAATCCACATTTAATGTGTATATATACTTATACATTCATATAAAATAATTCTACTATTGTTATGTAATTTTTTGTTTAATAAATTTCATTCTTCATAAACACATGTTATAATAAGAATTTAATATTTATTCTCAAAGTAAAATTTATGGTATTATAATTTTTTTCATTACTCTAAATTTAAATTTATAATTCCCTAGGTGGTTAAAATGGTTACAATCTATACGAATAACATAATTGAAATAATCAATGGTTAATTTCATACATAGAATTAGAAGTAGTCCATATGAAAAATCTTGATCATTAGATAAGTTAGTCGAGTATGTACTTATTGAGTCACATGTTTTGGTAAATTATTGTGCAAATATATCGAGTTATGAGTTGTTCATTTTTATTCAATTAATGTCACAAGTAAGCTAGGTCGTGTCAGATTGATCTAGATGATCAGCTTTCATACGAATGAATTTCTCAAAATAACATATTTTAATTCATATATTATTCGAGTTAGAAAGGTGAGGTCCATTGAGTTGTAGGTTTATCAAATTATGAGTCAATAAGATCACATGTTAAATGAGTAGTGGGTTTATCGAGCCATGACATCACATGTTGAATTTAGTTAATTCAAGTCAAGAATGTAGTTGTATTGGGCTTTGTAGGCGGGTTCATCAAATCATGTCATTATGTGGAATAATTTTTTATGATTCATATTCAAGTTAATTTGATCACAAGTAGAATTGAGTAGCGTAGTACCTATCATATAGTTTAATTATTTATTTAAAAGAGTTTTTTTTATAAATTATATTTGTCACTATTAGTTGTGACAGCTGGTCAAGCAACTGAGCACGATGGAGCAGAAGTCCCCAAATTTTAGAGACCTTGAAGTCATCATATGTAATCGCATGCACGTGGCTTGACAGCTGGACATCAAACATTACATTTTGTCCATTTAGAGCGCTTAGTGGAGGTGGTATTTTGGACAACTTCTGGGCCGGATTTCTCACAATTCATTGCCTAGATTTGTCACAAGACCTAGGATAGATTTGTCACAAATTATATATGGGCTAGATTTGTCACAAATCATTGGCTAGGTTTGTCACAACTTCTAGGCTAGATTGTCACAACTTCTGAGGTAGATTTGTGGCAAATTAGGGCTAGATTTGTAACAATTTCTGGCATAGATTTGTCACAAATTCTAGCCTAGATTTATCAAAAAATTGGGCTAGATTGTCAAAAACTTATGGGCTAGATTTGTCAAAAAAATTGGGCTATATTTGTTAAAAATTCTGGGTTAGATTTGTAAGAAAAAATTGTGCTAGATTTTTCAAAATTTTAGGGTTCGATTTTTCAAAAATTATGGGTTAGATTTGTAAAAAAATATGGGTTATATTTGTAAAAACTTCTGTATTAGATTTGTTAAAAACTTTATATTAAATTTGTCAAAAATTATGGTTTAGATTTGTAAAAAACTTTATGTTAGATTTGTCAAAATTTATGATTTTTATTAAAAATAAAAGAAATAAATTCCACACCTATTAAGGAAGTAGTGTATTTATATAAACATTAAGCATATAAAAATTAAAGTATGTTAAATTAATAATTCATTTTTATCACACTAATTATAACTAAAAAATACCACACTAATTATAACTAAAAAAATACTCCAAAATATTAGAAATTAATTAAGAAAGCTTCTATATATTAAAAAATTGACATTAATAATCACTATGGCTAAATATTAATTTGATATTTTCACTCAAAAATATCAATTTGGTTTCTAATAAGATTACTGATATATTAAATAATATTTTAAATTTTTAAATAAATAATAGTCCATACATATTAACCTAATATTCCGCCCATCGGGCGGGCAAAAAAACTAGTAATGAGTATGGTGCTGAAACAGATTTGTCAAATTCGGGACTATATTTGTCAATAAGTGGACTAGATTTGTCAAAATTTTGGACTAGATTTGTCAAAAAGTGGACTAGATTTGTCAAAATTCTGGACTAGATTTGTCAAATTCTGGACTAATTTGTCAAAATTTTGGACTAGATTTGTCAAAATTATGGACTAGATTTGGTCAAAACTAGATTGTCAAAATTTTGGACTAGATTTGTCAAAATTCTGGACTAGATTTGTCAAAAAGTGGACTAGATTTGTCAAAATTCTGGACTAGATTTGTCAAAAAGTGGACTAGATTTGTCAAAAATCTGGACTAGATTTGTCAAAAAGTGGACTAGATTTGTCAAAATTCTTGACTAGATTTGTCAAAAAGGGACTAGATTTGTGAAAATTTGGGACTAGATTTGTCAAAATTCTGGACTTTATTTGTTAAAATTCTTGACTAGATTTGTCAAAAAGTGGACTAGATTTGTCAAAATTTTGGACTTTATTTGTCAAAATTCTGGACTAGATTTGTCAAAAAAGTGGACTAGATTTGTCAAAATGTGGACTAGATTTGTCAAAAAGTGGACTAGATTTGTCAAAATGTGGACTAGATTTGTCAAAAAGTGGACTAGATTTGTCAGAATTTTAGACTAGATTTGTCAAAATTATGGACTAGATTTGTCAAAATTCTGGACTTTATTTGTCAAAATTCTTAACTAGATTTGTCAAAAAGTGGACTAGATTTGTCAAAATTTTGGACTAGATTTGTCAAAATTCTGGACTAGATTTGTCAAAAAGTGGACTAGATTTGTCAAAATTCTGGACTAGATTTGTCAAAATTCTGGACTAGATTTGTCAAAATTTTGGTTTGTCAAAAAGGGACTAGATTTGTCAAAATTTTGGTTTATCAAAAAGGGACTAAATTTGTCAAAAGTGGTCTAGATTTGTCAAAATTCTGGACCAGATTTGTCAAAAAGTGGACTAGATTTGTCAAAATTCTGGACTAGATTTGTCAAAAAGGGGACTAGATTTGTCAAAATGTTGGCTAGATTTGTCAAAAAGTGGACTAGATTTGTCAAAATTATGGACTAGATTTGTCAAAAAGTGGACTAGATTTGTCAAAATTCTGAACTAGATTTGTCACAATTTATTGCCTAGATTTGTCACAAGATCTAGGATAGATTTGTCACAAATCATTGGCTAGGTTTGTCACGACTTCTGGGCTAGATTGTCACAACTTCTGAGGTAGATTTGTGACAAATTAGGGCTAGATTTGTAACAATTTCTGGCATAGATTTGTCACAAATTCTAGCCTAGATTTATCAAAAAATTGAGCTAGATTTGTCAAAAAAATTGGGCTATATTTGTTAAAAATTCTGGGTTAGATTTGTAAGAAAAAATTGGGCTATATTTGTTAAAAATTCTGGGTTAGATTTGTAAGAAAAAATTGGGCTAGATGTTTCAAAATTTTAGGGTTAGATTTGTAAAAAATTATGGGTTATCTTTGTAAAAACTTCTGTATTAGATTTGTTAAAAACTTTATATTAAATTTGTCAAAAATTATGGTTTAGATTTGTAAAAAACTTTGTGTTAGATTTGTCAAAATTTATGGTTTTTATTAAAAATAAAGAAAATAAGTATATAAACATTAAAGTATATAAACATTAAAGTATGTTAAATTAATAATTCATTTTTCTCTTTTATATACCACACTAATTATAACTAAAAAATACTCCAAGATATTAGAAATTAATTAAGAAAGCTTCTATATATTAAAAAATTGACATTAATAATCACTATGGCTAAATATTAATTTGATCTTTTCACTCAAAAAATATTAATTTGGTTTCTTAATAAGATTACTGATATATTAAATAATATTTTAAATTTTTAAATAAATAATAATCAATACATATTAACCTAATATTCCGCCCATCGGGCGGGCAAAGAAACTAGTATTGGGAAAAGAAAACCCTCGTGAAAGAGAGAAGCCTCTCATACGAGGAAAAAAAATATAATTGATTTGTTCTTAATTCGTGTTTCTTTTCTAGCTTGATCACCTAGATTAGTTTTTTGTTCAAATAATGATAGTTGGCGAACGTCCACCTTTAGAACGCAAAATCAATTAATTAATTTATTCAATGGAGCATACCTTTCATAAGAACCATTTAGGGTTAATCCAATTCTAGAATAGCTCACTAAAATTAATCAGGTGCACCAATTAGTTATCCGTTGCAGAAGTGACGCACATACGGTTAATTAATCTTAGTAGCTAGTTTTGATAGAGCAAACGTTCACGGCCTTAGACCTAAGTGTAAGGAGTTATGGCAGTGCCTAAGAACTAAATTAATTAGGATTGAAAAGTCGTCGATCTAGTGATCGATAATGTCCTGGTAATCTTAGGGGGATTTGAGTCTAAACTTTTGTCTGCCATTCGTTTAAAACCCTTAATCAATCAATCTGTTTTCTAAATTAATTTTAATTTTTTTGCTTATAGTTTAGAAGGAGTAGAACTCACACCACGCAACTTGAATTAAAACCTGAATTAACTTTGACCTTGGTTTCAAATCAGTCCTGAAGTTTTACTTTGTTACGGAGTTGTCCTGATAGTACGAGAGGTGTTACAACGCAGTACTTTTCACGTCGACGATGAGTTTTTTTGGAGCATTGCCACATCAGAATAAATGCATTTAAAAATTACGAGTTGATCTATAGAGAAGAATTGTTGTGAGTCGCCTGAAACAAGCTAGTCGTGGTGATTTCATGATCAACGTTCCTGATGGACTGTACTACTCCTGTCCATTTGTCGAAAAACTCTTTTAATGACTCGTCCACGCCTTGTCTTAGATTTACCAAGACTTGCAACGGGACTATTCTACTTCTCTTGCACTCATACTTCTGTGAAAAAATTCTTGTGAAACCATCCCATGAGGTTCTGATACCCTCCGAGAGATTCATGTACCATTCCCTTGCTCTTCCTCCCAACGTCGCTGAAAATGCTCTGCAGTATGTTGCGTCGATTGCTTGCTACATTTACATGGCTATCTGGAATGTTTGCAGATGATCGCCTGGATCGTTGGTTCCATTATACTTCTCCATGTTCGGGGGCACAAGACCAACTGATAACTGTTCAGCGAAAATTGCTCTTGCGAGCGACTGCCGAACAACCAATTGTCTTGCCCCTACTTCAATTGCTAGACAAAACTGTTGGAGAACCTCATTGGCGGTTGCCTGATTATGAAGTCTGTTTTCTGGTACTTGTGGGGCGTTCCTAACCTGCTGGGAAATTACGGGTTTCGGCAGTTGGGTCTGCTCCAAGTTATGTTGTTCCAAGGCCTGGAATCGCTGCTTCAGGGTTTTAACTTTGCTGACATGTCAAACCTGACAACCTATAGGTTGAGTCAGCAAAATCGTAACGGAGTTTATCAAAATTCTAATGGAAGAGTTTCTTTGTTAAACGTTCTAAGTAGAGGGGTGTGTTTTGCGCAAATAATTGTAAGAGAACTTTGTTGTTAAGTGTTCTAAGTAGAGGGTATATTTTGCACAAATAATTGTATTTTTTTCTTAAATTCAAAATCAGTTCATTAAAACCCAAGGAAGAACAACATAATGGAAAGGAAGAATACTAAACACCCAAAGCCCAAGTTACAAACCCAGCCCAAAGTGAAAAAGTATAATCCTAAACACATTAAACCCTAACAAAGGAAACATCAGCCGTTTTCTTTCTTCCGTCTTCAACTTCGCCGGAGATGCATACATACCCAACAACGTCGTAAGACACCGAGAAAGAGAAGGATCCAAGATATCCACCAAAGATAGGTAAGTCCCTGCAACAAACTGAACAAAACTCGTCCGGGCTCACTTAGGAAACCACAACATCTCCGAATCATGAACGCAATGCATGAAGCAAGGAGGTAGATGCAAGAAATGAACGAGATGTCGCACACAACCAAGGTAGCTCCCTTTGGGTACTGCTATATACAGTCCGTATTTTACTTCGCGCAGTCCGTATTTTTTCAGAAATGGACCATTATGCACTTATTGTATTTTACTTCGTGCAGTCCATGTTTTACTTCGCGTAGTCCGTTTTTACTTCGTACAGTCCATGTTTTACTTCGCGCAGTCCGTTTTTGCTTCGCGCAGTCCAAGTTTTACTTTGTGCAGTCCGTTTTTACTTCGCGCAGTCCAAGTTTTACTTTGCACAGTCCATTCTTACTTCGCGCAGTCCATATTTACTTTGTGCAATCTAAATTTACTAACGTAGTCCATATTTGAATAAATTAATTATTTTTATTATTTTGAAAGTAAAATAAAATACATATTCAAAACTATGACACATCCCATATCTAAAATTAATTTTCTAATAAAAAAAAATATTTTCACAAAATAAATTGAATAACTATAAATCATTACATATCTTCGAAAATATCCAACCAAAAAAATTAAGGTTTATAGTTATTGAAGTTATTAAAATTTGGACTGCGCGAAGTAAAACCTAGACTGGACGAAGTAAAAACAGACTGCGCGAAGTAAAATCTGGACTGCGCGAAGTAAAATCTGGACTGCAAATAAATAAGGGTATAATGGTCCATTTTTTGAAAAATATGGACTGCGCGAAGTAAAACATGGACTGTATATAGCAAATCGCCTCCCTTTGTATCCAAGAAGAACGTCAGAAACTGAAAACTTAGATCTGAGACAGAAATCGCATGCCCACAAGGGAGAAAATCAAGCCCACAAGAGGGAAAACATGGTAGATGAAGATCTGCAACCAAATCTCACAAAGGAGAAGAGATCAAGAAAAATCGAGAAAATAAACAGACCCGCAGAAAAAAAAATGAAAACCGAGAAAAAAGAGGAAGCATAGTCGTCATCAGCATAGAAGAAGAGAAGCGGGAGTGGCTTGCTGCCGTCGGCCTTCGGCCGGAGCCTAGAGAACCGACGGCAGCAAGCACCAAACAGCAAGAGGAAAGGGAAAGTTAGAGATAGGCGAGAGAGATTTGAAAATGGAAAGAGGAGAGAGAATTATGTGTAAAGAGAGAGCATATAGATACAAGCTAAAAATAAGATTTTGTTTTGTTTTCTAAGTAGAGAGAGCACAAATAATTGTAAAAAGACTTGTTTGTTACCTCGGGGCAAAGGATCTGCGTCCAAGAATTAAAGTTTGGAAAGTTTCAAACTTAAAACACGGAGGGGCAAAATCGTCAATTTGAAAAAATAAAAAAAAACCCTAAATCCTAATTTCCCCGCCCCTGTTCACCGCCGCCGTTCCACTACTCTGTTCTGATCATCGCCAACTAAAAACAGGGTAGAGTTGCCTGGAGATACAGGGTATCCATTGATTCTGAGTAATCGAAATGCCATGAAGCAATTTGTGCAATCTAGGAAAATTTCTTCATCTCCCTCCTCCCAGCTTCTGTAAATCTCATTCAGTGCCAGATTAATTTCTTCCCGGAAATGACGACCGATTCCCAACTGGTCAACCACGTCAATTAGCCAGAGCCGAGTATGTATTCCGTAGGGATAAATCGCAGGCACTGCACAATTTTTGTTTCGATCTACCGAATCAGAAACCCTAATTGCTCAAATTGAAACGGTCAAAAAGAGCAACGATTAAACCGATCAATCATATTCCAACATCTAAAACGAACCTGAACCATTATTCCCGTCGCTGGTGCCGACGACTGACCGGAGGTAGCGAAGTGAACCGGCGTTGCCGCAAAGGTGAATGAGAGCGACGACGGTGGCGGAGGGTGAGTTGAAGAGGGAGCCGTTCATCCTCTGGAATTTCATGGCGGCTTCCCAGTCTTGTAGATCTCCAATTCCTTCAGAGATGTAGGCCAAGTAAGCATCTCGTCCCTTTGAGCGTGGATTGGTATCGGAGATGGAAATCAGAAGATGCTTATTGTCGGCCAGCCATCAACGCTCAGGATGAAGGAGAATCGTCGGACTCTCGGCTGATTTTGGAGAGATGTTGGTGGTCGACAATGGAGGGTGGATTGGTGAGGAAAAAGAGTGACTGACTTGTCATTCAATTAAGTTAAAGGATTGGTTTTCACTTTATTTAAGTTAAGTGATTGATTTATAGTTACACAAAATTGGATTATTATTTAGTAATTATTAAAAATTCACAATCTTGCAGGCTGTTTCATTTGGTTGGTTGTGGACAACATAATTGGTGGTTCTTGTTTTTGTTGTTTGTTTTACTCTGTTGCGATATCTTCATGTTGGTCGCTTATTTAGTAAAATTTAGAATATTTGATTATAAGTTAACTAGTTAACTCAATTGGTTAACTAGTTAACACGAGTTAGATAACTTGTTAACTATCTAGTTAACTCTATTAGATAATTGGATAACTAAATTCGAGAAGTTAACTAGTTAACGTGATTGTTAACTAGTTAACAACTTGGTAACTAGTTAACTCGATTAGTTATCTAAATCATAATGTTAATTAGTTAACTAATTACAAACAACAATTGATTAATTTTGATAACTAGTTAACTCGGTTGGTTAACTAGTTATCAACAAAAAATCATGCTAACAAGTTATTAGTAAAAATCAGGTTAACTACAAGTTATCTAGTTAACTCGACAAGTTAATTAATTAGCTCGAGTAGATAACTTGTTAACTTGGTTAGTTAACTAGTTAACTCGATTAGATAACTAGTTAACTTGATTGGGTAACTAGTTAACTCAATCAGATAACTAGTATCGACTTGGTAACTAGTTAACTCGATTGGTTAACAGAAAACTCGGTTGGTTAACTAGTTAACTCGATTGGTTAACAGAAAACTCGGTTGGGTAACTAGTTAACTCGGTTGGTTAACTAGTTAACTCGGTTGGGTAACTAGTTAACTCGGTTGGTTAACTAGTTCAATAAAAAAAAACCATGCAAACAAAGGTATTAGTAAAAATCAGGTTAACTAGTTAACTTGTCCTCGCCGGAAAAGTCGTCGGAAAACATGTTAACTAACTAGTTAACTGTAAAAACCCAAGTTAACTAGTTAACTAGTTATCAATAAAAAAACATGCTATCAAGTTAATAATAAAAATCAGGTTAACTAGTTAACTTGTCCTCACCGGAAAAGTCATAAAAAAAATCGTCGAAAAAATCACCGGAAAATTCGTCGGAAAAGTCACCGGAAAGTCGCCGAAAAAATCATCGGAAAAGTCGCCGGCGTCCGGCGACCGACGCGCGGCGACCGAAAATTCGTAAAAGTTGTCGGAAAAAAGTTGTCGAAAAGTGTCGGAAAAATAAGGTTAACTAGTTAACAAGTTATTAGTAAAAATAAGGTTAACTAGTTAACTTAACCTCGCCTAACAAATGCCCCTAACAAATCTGGACCATAAGATTGGTCAAAGGGTCAAAGTAGATCTAATAGCTGAAATTAAGTTTGGACCTTTCCAAACCAGGAAATTCCTGGATGCTGATCCCTTCCTTACCTCGGCCTATTATCTCAATATAATATATTATGTTTCGAGTCCAAGCTAAAAATAAGATTTTGGGTTTGAATTGTAACCCGCCCCGTTAACATTCCAATACCCAAAGGCTCAATGAAAATCGGCGGAAGCATATATAAATATAATTATAATATCATCGTTCAGTAGAAATCTTTAAAAACTTCCGCAGGTTTTGAGGATGCCGGATCGAGAGCGAAAAGGGAGAAGCTTGGTTCATGGTTTGGTATGTATCTTCCTCCTCATAACATCACAATTAATTGTTTAATCTGGATTTGATTTATTAGGGTTCTGATTTATTTGATCTGTTCGAACAGAAACCTCATAAGAAGATTAAGAAGGCCGTTGATAGTTTCTTAATCGTTGGTGATGATGGGAAACCGAAGAAGAAGAAGAAGAACATGAAGAATAATAATAAGAAGAAGAAGGGTTGCTTATCCGTTGCTGATGATCTATTTGATCTGTTCAAACAGAAACCTCATAAGAAGAAGAAGATGAAGAAGGCCGATGAGGGTTTCTTAATCGTTGGTGATGATTATTGGAAACCGAAGAAGAAGAACCGTTGCTTATGATCTGGTGGTATTTCAGATACTGAGCAGGCTCCCGGTGAAGACACTTATGCGATTCAAGTCCGTCTGCAAAAGTTGGAAATCGATCATTGTGCAAGATTTCCACTTTATGAATCTACATTATACCCATTCAAAAGCACGCCCAGGTTTGTTCATGGTCCAGGATAAACGAATATACATTCAGAATAGCAGAAAGCTGTCTTTGTTGTCAGTTGATTTGAACTGTGATTCCAGTGGAGTAATCAGAGCTGCCAATCTTCAAAGCGTAAAGACAATACTACAGCCTTGTTTAATCTCCAAAACTGTCAACTTTTTGGGGCCTGTAAGAGGATTGATCTGTTTCGTAGACCGATTCGCTGTACAAATATGCAATGTCAGCACTGGAGAGGTGACACCTTGGATCACTTCATCACTAATGTTGAACACAATGAATAGAGAAAGAAGAAGAAAGCTGAGGAACAAGTGTTACTTCGGGTTCGATCCCACTTCTGGGAATTTTAAAGTTATGTTCATGTGGCTTCGATCCCCACCGGTTTGCGAGGTCTTGACTGTAGGTGGTGATGATGATGCTAGGTTTAGAATCATTGATAGTGTTCCACCACCTCCATCATGTATACCCGATATTGATGTCGTTGTTGGCAACGGTGGTTCTGTTGTATATTGGTTTTCTTACCATCGCGAAGAACTGGTGGTGAATCGTATTCAGCATGAGGTGAAGTATTCTGAATCCCTAATAGCGTTTGATTTTGGATCAGAGCAGTTTAGGATCATCCCAGTTCCCGAATTCAACACTTCTTTTCGCCCAATGACTCAACTGATAGAGATGGATGGATGTCCAACTGTGGTACGTCATAAATATGGAATTACATCCATGATTACGATGTGGAAATTTCATGGATCATCATCTTCGTCTTCATGTTCTGAAGAAGATTGGACAAAAGTGGAAATCAGAGCGCCATCTCATATAGAGATCAAATACCTCTTGACGTTTTTCCATTCGATACCGGGAAAAGACCTCATGATCTTAGAAGCTTATGATTTGATACGTGACGACGACGGCAGTGAATATTTTATGAGGAATGTGAAGTTTGCCCGCTTATATTTCTACGATCTGAAGAACAAGAGTTTCAGAAAGTTTAAAATCGAAGGAATTTCCTTTCTTGGTAACTGTTGGAGTACTCTATGTACACCTTTAGTGGAAAGTCTTTTTCCTGTTGAGAAGAAACTAGTGAGCTGATCTGAGCTGAGCCCTTGAAGGTTTGTGATTTCTTTACTGTGTCAACGCATAAACTGATGGGTTTTCTGTTCCATATTGTGTTTATGCCTGGTGTTGTACATAAATGATGGTTTCTTCTCCGTCGTCTTAGGTTTTGAGGATGTCGGATGGAAAGCGAAAACAGGGAAGCATGGTTCATGGTTTGGTATGTATTAGGGTTCTGATTTATTTGATCTGTTGGAACAGAAACCTCATAATGGGGATCCAGGCTTCAGTCAATCGAATAAGAAGAAGTAGAAGTGTTGTTGTTTAAACGTTGATGGCTGCTCTACTGCTTCTAGTCCTTTGGTAGAAAGTCTTTTTGTCTATGCAGAAGAAACTGCAACTGGAACTATAGAGCTGAGCTTGAGCCCTTGAAGAAGGTAGTTTGTGATTTGCAGGCCTATATGGTTCTGCAGCAACATGTACCATAGAATAGAATCCAATGTTGAGAATCTGTGATAAAACTCTGTTGATTAATCTATTTTATGGATTGAAGTCTGAGAAAAATTCTCATTAGGAGAATGAACCAAGCGCTGCATTTGTATCGAATTGTAACTATTGGTCAACTGTTTTTGGAGCTGGGTAGCGTGGGGGTAATCTTTTAGTTAAATCTATATAAAGTGCTTCTCTGTGATTGCCCATCTGCACTCAGTTTGTGTCGATCGACTTGTTGTCCCTCCTCACTTTCTCTCGGTTTCCCTTTAGTTTGTGTTTCAGATGAAAACCACGATGGCCCTCACCCTCGGTCGGTCATTGTCGAGAGAGTCACCGTAATGATGGCCTATGTCAGCGGCGTATTCGATTAGGAAAACAGCAACCACGATGAAGACGGTGCCCGCAAGAAGGAAGGGGCTACGGCGGCCAAATTGGCTGGTTGAGCGGTCGCTGAAGTAGCCTACGATCGGTTGGACCAGTATCCCAGAGATGGGCCCACATAGCCCAGATGAGTACGGCCCACTGGTGGGGAATCACGAGGAGTTGTATGTATGGGGTTAGAAGGGACAGCTGGAGGGCCCACCTGAACTGTATTCCGGTGACGATTGGGGCCTTCAACGGTGTCGGAGTCGGCTGTTGTGATGGTGGCGGCGAAACAACTAATGTTCCCATCTGTACAGAAGGAGCTTTGTTTTGTATCCCTTTGTATATCTTACCATACATTAAAGGAGATTCTCCATTTTGGAGTTGCCGCATCAGCTTTTTGAGGATTTTAGAGCTCCTCTTTCATTCTAGGAACGGGGATATTTTGGATAAAAATCGATTCTAACAAACAAAATTTTTTAATTCTTTTCTCATGGACTAATATCGAACTTTCAACCTTATGGTTGCTACACCTAATGATTAGAATAATTTACTCTTTAATCGAAGAAAAGGTAGTATTTTTAACGTAACAACAAGAAAGCATAACTATAATGCTTTTATTTATTATATCCCCAACAATTGATAACAAATTCATAATTTTTTACCAACATATGAATTAAATTATTATATATTAAAAAATAGAAATAAAAAAGTAGAAATAAAAAGTAGAAAACACTTCTAAGTAATCTAAATAAAAATAATTTTTCACTAAAATATTAACACAAAAAAATCGGCCAATGGACCGTTGATAATCTAGTATATATTATTTCATTTATAAAAAATGTATCAAACTCACAGTTATAGGTGATATCATCATTTCGTATAAGTGGGTCAATGTCGTTTATATTATAAACGTAGTTGACAGATAACTTACATGCATCCACGTCAATAAAATACAAACATACAAAAAATAAAGAGAAATAAAAAAAATTACAACGTAACTCAGCAATAAACCATAAAATACAATATTATCTAATTCATTTCATGAAGAGACCCTAGGCTTAGGCAACAGAGTGGCGGCACACACTGCACTCACAACCGCCACCATAGCTCCGACCACAAACGCCGGCAAATTCCCGCCGCCGAAGGCAGCGTCCAACGGCCCACTCCCTAACGAAACCACCATCTGCGGAAGACAAATCGCCAGATTCAACACTCCAACAGACAGCCCCTGCCCTGCTCCAGATCCCTGTGAGTAGATCGACGCCATCGCGTACGGAATGCTGTACGCCACCGCCAGTGGCAGCCCCAATATTCCGAACACCGTCAACGATGCGCTCTTAATCCCCAACGACGGGCTTGTGCCGCCATGCCGCCGCTCCGATTCCGCCGCCTTGCTGATCACCACAGTCATTACGAGGCAGATCCCGAGGATGAGATTAACTCCTCCCCATAGAAGCTTCACCCCCAATTTCCTCGCCAAGGGATCGATTGCCAAAGAGACGATTAGGAGGACGATCGAATTGATCACCATCCCTACCGACCCCACCCGAACTCCTTTGTCGTACATTTGGATCTGACCCAGATTTCCTCCTCCCAAATCTCCTCCGTACACTTCCCTCCCCATCCAATCGGTGTTGTATAGCACCCACGGGAACCACGCAAACCAGGTTAGAAACGTCACTAGTAAAAGCATCCACATGGGCCTATTAAGACTTTTCAACGCTCTCAAGAAACTAGTCAACACTCCTTCTCCTACGTCATTCTGATCTGTTTCGCTGACGTCACCTGATTCAAGCCTTCCTTCATCCGCTTCAGGACTCCAACGTTGCTCCCGGACGTAAGACAGCGCGACGGTGGTCAAGACGATGAGCAGCGCTGCCGCAATGAAGAAGCACGACTTGAGATTGGCACAGTAAACGTCACAGGCTGGCGTGCGAGAGAATTTGAAGATCTTGTAGAGGTTAGCTTGTGCGCCCGCGAGATACCCGAGAACGTTTCCTGTGCCCATGAAGAACGAAAAGAGAGAGTTCGAGAACCGGGTTAGCCGCTGGTTATTGCCGGAGAGGTCACCGAGCAAGGCCCGACATGGTCCTTGAAGCATGTTGTTGGAGACGTCAAGGACCCAAAACCCAACGACGAAAACCACGATGGCCCTCACCCTCGGTCGGCCCTTGTCGAGAGAGTCACCGTAATGATGGCCTATGTCAGCGGCGTATCCGATTAGGAAAATGGCAACCACGATAAAGACGGTGCCCGCAAGAAGGAAGGGGCTACGACGGCCAAACTGGCTGGTTGAGCGGTCGCTGAAGTAGCCTACGATCGGTTGGACCAGTATCCCAGAGATGGGCCCACATAGCCAGATGAGAGCGGCCCATTTGTGGGGAATCCCGAGGAGCTGTATGTATGGGGTCAGAAGGGACAGCTGGAGGGCCCACCCGAACTGTATTCCGGTGGCGATTGAGGCCACGACGGCGATCTTCTTCAGTGGTGCCGGAGTCGGTTGTTGTGATGACGGCGGCGAAACAACTAATGTTCCCATTTGTGATGCTGATAAAAATTGATCAAAATCCCTATAGGTGAATTGAAATGTTGATCTTATTTTTGTGGAGATTGAAAATGTTGGGAAGATTTCAGTTTCTTTTATAGAGAGGAAATGTGAGGGAATCATGTTGACGAAAAATACTTTTAGTTTTTTTTAAATTGTTGTTTAGTTCGTTGGTAGTTTGCTAACAAATACTTTATTTTTCTCCTTGCCTTTAAAGTGTTGTTATTGGTTTTTAACAAGAATTAGGATTTACGTATATCTATACGGATTAAAAAACTGAATCATGATTTTTTATTTGGAATTAATTAATTGTTATTTTAAAATTTGTGGTTTTGGGATAAGCATAGTGCAATTGGAAGTGGATAATGCATGTTAGGTTTTGTGAAAGATAGGAATTTTTTTTTGATAATATCCTTTTAGCGCAAGAGCTGATCGGGACTTATAATCATACGAGTATCTCTTCATGTTCTGCTTTAAAGGTCAATCTTATGAAGACCTTTCATTTAGATCATTGGATTTACGTGTTTAACATTATGACAACAACGAGTTTTCCTAGAGATTTTGTTGATAAAATCAAACTTTGATTAAGCTCTGCTTCTAATAGCATCTCGATTAATGGGAATTTACATGAATTCTTTCGTGCTTAAAAATAATAATGTAACCAATAAATATTTTAGTTCCAAGATTTTCATCTTTGGCCTCACTAGATTTGAAGCTCGTGCTTTCATTGATGGGTAGAAAACTAGGAACTGTCAAGGGCGATACTAGGGGAGCTGGGGGGAGTCACTGCGCCCCCTCCCCCGGTATCGAGTGTAAAATTTCGTATTTTCATAATAGCTAAATCGAAGTTCAATCCCTAACAGTTCAGTTTACACTGTTCCATCTAGAAAACGTAACTCACACATGCAAGAACGTCAACCAAAACAACTCCAGATCTCACTGCTTCTGCACACAACAAGTAGTAATCACCCATCATGCACAATGCCAACCGAGCGGACCAGACTTCCTCACACGGACATATTTAGTATAAGGGGGACTCTCACTCTCAGTGTTTAGGGACGTGTTTATGCGCTCATTCATTTTCAAATACAAGCAGTTACTATAAGCTTGCACATTAACCTCAATCTCCATCGCTGTGATATCACCAACTCTAATCAAAATGTCTTTCGAACCGGTTGTAATATAATGGGTCTAACTTGACACAAAAAGTAATTACATTTGGGACTCTACCTAGTAGCTTGGTATACATATAACGCGAGTAGCCTTCATTCCTCCCCTCTTTGGTAACCACTCTACTATTGGCTGACAACCCATGAGCACTGCACATCTAACCAAAACTAGTATTATTCTTGAAATTTTAAACAATAATTCTCCAATATTAAACCCTAATTCTCTAACCTAAACCCCTAATTCTCTAACCCTAAACTAACAACTATCGCATATAAATAAGGAAGAACACTTACTTGGAAGCTTGAGAGATTCAATAGCTTTGGAGGGGAGAGGGAAGAAAGACTTTGACCATCAATGAAGGACACGGGGAGAGGGACGAATCAACGACGAGGAAGAACTTTCGAACAGCGATATTTTGGCACAAGTGGTTGTCTCAAGGAGCAAATAAAGACCACTAACATTTTGGAACGCGAGGAGAAAATGAAGAAGAAGATTTTTTTCTCGGATAATTTGATCTTTCAAATCTAACCACCGTCAAGAAACGATTGTTAGGATAAATAACTAATGTTAGATTTTAAAAGAACGATGTCGTTTCTCTTCTAGCAAGATGTTTTATTGAGTAAAAAAAAAGTAAACATTCCTAACAACAACCAGGTCGCCGCAATTAAGATTTGATTCAAATGGTGTAGTTTTTCTTTTTTTGCTGGTATCGTTTCAAAAATTGAATTTCAAAATTCAAACTAAAAGAACCTAACAACGATTATAAGGGCTAGCCGTTGTTATATCTGCCCCACCTAACAGTGACATTGTAGCATACTATTAAATTGTCGTTGTTAGGTGGACAGTTTTCTTGTAGTGATTAATGGGCGATATAAACAATACAATATACGAAATGGTCCTATCATCTAAATCCATAAGTGCTAAAGAAAAAAATCTAAATTGAAAAAATCTTCATAACCTAATCACTTGTTATCAAGTGTCTTTCACCCCTTTGTGGAAACACCTAAAATAGATTGAAGTGGGGGCTAAGAGATGGAAATGGAGTAAGGTCAGTCATGACTAATTATGACTTGTGATATATTTAATAACACATTTCACATGGGAAGAAGATAGACTAATCATAGGCTCATTACTTAGTACCCAACATCATAGTACCTATACAGAAGCTTGCATGTTTTTATGGTATTATTGTTCATGTTTCTGATAAGATTTCAAAAAATAAAAAATAAACCACCTAATGAGTAATAATATATTGAGGGTGGTAGTAGAGGATAAAAGGGGAGTTGGAAACAAAGAAGTACGAGGAGTTAAGTTAAGTTCACGATGATATATTCGTGGTGTGAGTGTAACGGTGCTAGTTTTGTAATCTATAATGCCTCGAGATATGTGTTAATCTATGCTTTTAATGCGAATCGGTCTTCGCTTTTGGTGCGATGAACATGGGAGATTTTGTCTCAAACCTTTAATTCGCTATCCAGTTGGAGTAGATTAGCTATGAGGCCTCCATGAGTAGGTGTGGCAATTTGGTTTAGGTTAATGGTTAAAATTGATTAATTGACCAAAATCGATTAACCAATTGGTCGATTCATCAGGGGAGGTTACACATTTTTTAGCAAGTCGGTCAATAGTTAAAACGTGGTTAACCGGTGCGGTGGTTAATCGACCTTGACCGAAACAATAATGAATAATGAGTTTTATTGCTAGTGCTTATTTACATGGTGTATAATATATGATATTATTCAATTTACATGAAATTTTAAGGTTGAAAGTAGGTTAAATCCGGTAAAAGTTGGTTAAATCAGTAAAAAATGGTTAAATCGATCAACATTGGTTAAATCAGTCAAAACTGAGCAAATTATTTCGGTAAAAATGGTCAGTTAAACTAGGTGTTAACAGGCCACGGTTACTGGGCAATTTTGTACTGATTTTCTTTGGTCGGTCATCAATCAAAATTTCTTGAAGATCGATTAACCATAAATTAACCAATTTTGATGACCAAATTAAGATTCACAACGAAACAGAAAACCGACATTTGGCTTTTTGTTATGATCATTGACTTTGGATCACACGATAACAACATATAAAAACATAATGTACCATGGTTTGGTTGGAATGCCATGGTTTGACCTTCCACTCTACAACAATCCAAATACCAACATCCAACATCCAATCTATATACTGTATATCGACGAAATGTAAACGCCACCCAGTAAGATTAATAAGAAAATAGATGCAGAGAGAGATGATGATCAAGTACTGTACTGTACTGTGCATGCAGCAGGAGGGGGGCATATATCCTTCAAATGCATTAAAAACCTGGATAGCAAAGTTACAAACACCTATCCTCAATTCAATTGCTTCCACATCTAACCTAACCCTAATAGGAAACAAGTACACACAAAGCCAACAACAACGACAATTGGCCCCCCCTACCCCTCACTAATGTATAACCTCAATTGCAATTGTTAAAAGGGGGGGGCCAACATACTGCATCATTGATTCATTACCTTCGATATATGGCCTCCTCCTCCTCCTGTTTCTTGTTGGGTTGGTGACAACTTCAATGCTCAAGCTGGCCCCTTTCTTCTCTCTATTTATAGGCTTGCACCATTTCACATATGCCCACCATCACCTGCAAGGCAGGCCCTTTCTTCTCACCTTGAATCCTGTTTTTCTTTCTTGATTGCATAGCATGCATCGTTGAGTCCGGTGTACGAGATATTGGTGCGGTTCAATCAGATGGCACGTCTCCCATGTACATGAAACGGGGGATGCTATTCGATTGAGCCGCGTCAATATCCCGTGTTCTTCACCATGTTGCACCATACTTGTTTGATCATAATCTCACCTGTCAAAGTTCTGCATTGAGTTTGAAAACACATTCACTAACATGGGTTCTTGACCAAATGGCACAGTTTTATTTATGAAGCCAGTGATGAAGAGTTACATTATTGAGTTATTGTTTCTGTGGTCATGGGAGGGAAGAGCTAGGGAATATTTCCCTCCCCAGACATTCAAAAAATCAAACATTTTCATGTGTCGTCGCTTTGGCCAAAATGGGGAAGACTCCCCTGCACTGCAGTTTTCTCTACCTACTTTGTCTTTCTGTTTCTGTGTATATTGAATTCTATGCTTTAGATAACTGTAATCCTACAATGATTCTCTACAAGTATGCAGGAATGTGGAAAGGGATAGTGATGGCAGGCACCTCATCTATGGATCATTCCACGGTTGGTTGGCCTCCTTCTCTATTGCAGTCGCCTCAGAGGGTCGCACTCCATATGGCATTCTCGTCTTCGCCACAGCGCTTGTGAACTTCTGCCATTCTCTCAACTGATTGGCAAATCCCGCTGCACTTCCAGTCAAATGAAACTGCACACGTTGTTCCAAGTCGACCCCTCATCTCGCAATCTGGATTGCAGTCAGGAACATCCTCGGTCAAGCTCAATGATGTCTAACGAGGTTTGGTAAACATTTTCGAAACAGAATCTCTTCTTACCTGGTGGAGTACCACAGCATAGTCGTCTTTCATCCACATGCTCCACGTCTAGACCAAGAATCCATGAACCCATTGAAACATCTTCATTTGCGAATTTGTGTAACAACTGCCTGAAATTCAAGGCCAATTTTATCATCATCCCAATCCCCAAGATAGAGTAGTACAGTTCACGTTTACAAAAATATGCGTTTGAACTTACTGGTTAACTGATATGTAGGTTGCCACCTCCTTAGAAATGGCGTAAAGTTGTCCTGTAGCATGGCGGAAATACTTGTTCCCTACCGCTCCAAATTTCCAGTATTCGGGTTCATGATATTTTACTCCTCTGTCACCAAGTGAGTGTCAGATGAAACATGCTGCTATATCCTGATACTAGTTGAATATGAATCCACAGCTTACTTTTTGGCAAGCACCGGACCAGACTTCATGCAACCAATATATACCCTCGGCTTCTTAATGTGTTCTGATAATATTGATCCAAGTGTTGCTGCAATAAAATGCAAACACAGTTGAAATTAATTGGATGGGAAAATGTGTGACACACAATCAACCCATAGAAAATCTTGGCAGACAATTGGCTGCGCATTCGTCAACATCAATTAGAACTTCCAGTGATACTTATTCAGTTTTTATCTAGTATATAAACTGTGAAAATCCAGAGAAAGGGATGAACTTGTCAAAAGATCATCTCAGCTGCTCAGAGGAACTATGGCTGAATGAATGTATCAAACTGTCTTGTTTACCTAAATTAACATGGACATCATCATCAACTTTGACATAGAAATCTGCATCCCACGAAGCAACAGCTGTAGAAAAATAAGTTTTGGTCTTGGCAGACAATTCCAAGTATCCCTCAACATGGTCCTGCAAATGACACAGTGAGAAAGGCATGAGCTTTGTTTCAGGCTATTGCCTAAAACCTCTCAACATCTAATTTCACGACGATTAAGTAATGAGTTATAATCAAAACAAGAAGATTAAGAAGTTGAGAGACAGGAGTATCACCAGTCTCAAGAAATCTCCATGCATCTTATCTTCTGCATCAATGGCTTTATCAAGAATGCCACCAGACGTTGAACTATGTAAAAAATTGGGGAAAACAACCACCGTCATTCATTTGATTAATCCTTTATGATCGAAGATCATATTTGGCTAACATCCTCTCACCTGTGACCTATAACAAAACGAATAACGATGCCCTTCTCCTTCTCCAGCTTCTTCCTTCTCTCCCCTAAACATAAATTTTGAAATGAGACATCATAAAAGATCACCAAAAGGGAAGCCAAAGAAAACCCAAAACAGTGATGTCATTCATCAAATTCAGATGCTACAACAGATAGATTGGAATGTTCAGATGTTCAAAGATGGCAATTGTATCGCTGATCTCTTTTCTAACAAATGACATATCATTTGAAGTCCATGATACTTTCCTTTTTCAACGGATATCACTAATTTTATCATAGGAGTTTCCATCCAGGGTTATAGAATGAGAAAAGGTGAATTCACAGCACAGCAAACTCACCTTGTGGCATCCAAGTTGAACGAACCGAATCTCTCCTCTTCCGGCTGCTAAAAGATGTATTTATCCCTATAACCATTGAGTAGTTTCTCTTTGAATCTCCTGATGCAACAGTTCCATCTGCCAAAGCTTTCTGCTTAGTCTTGGCAGCAGCTAGTTTCGCCTCTAAAGTTGAGATTTTGTTATCCAGAGTGCTGCAACAGAATGCCTTCAAATCACAAAACAGATCACCCACGATAAAGAAGAACCCAGAACAAAGCAGCATCACAATTCTTACTGTACAGAATGTTGGTTGGTCTTTGACAAGCCGAAGTTCGATTCATAGTTCCCAACTTTCTTTACATGGAAAAGGGCAGAGTCAAAGCCAATTAGGAAACCTCAATTGATCCCAAATCAGTACTAAAGCAATCTAACCAGAAAACTTACAGGCTTCTGATTACAATCTTTGCCTCCCAAATCCGCTTCTTCAGGCACAATCCACATCCTGATACAAAAAAAAAGCATTCCCCATTGAATCTTTCCATCCAAGTGCTAAAGCAATCATCTTTGACAATATTCTTTCTCATTAGAGCAAAATGTGTACCTGTTGGTGAAGAGGGTGCCAGCAAAGAAGCTGCCAAAGCAGAGGAAGATCGCCCATTTCCTGGAGAAGAGCTTCTTTGCAGAAAGCTCAGTAGCTCCTGCTCTACTCTTACCCAACATTTCCGATGGCCGCTGCAGTTGACCCGACCGGGAATGCAGAGCAGAGAAGAATCTCCAGCGAAGAGATGGAGATTATCAGATTAGTGAATAGTGTAATAGTGGTTGTGGCCCAACTGAAAAGACTCCTTCACCCACTTCTCCACTATTTTAATGTTGCAAATTACAACATCAGCTCAACTTCAACCGACGGGGAGCTAGAGCTATTCATACACACAGAAAATACGTTGTTGGAAATCGCCTGCTAAAACCCAGAAACCGAATTTCCTTATGCTGGATGTTAAGTCCTTTGGTTAATTGCTTTTAAATGCTTTGGAGCAGTTTTGCAACTAATGAATTAATATACTGTCCTGTGCCGTTTATGAATTGGTGTTCTGAGAGAGTATTATTTGAATGATTCTCTATCTGCCGTTTATGATGATGAAATATGTTTGATTCATTGATTGATGCAGGTAGACCTAGGTAACTGCGTTAATCAAGTATTAGTTTAATTAGTAATTGCAGTTGCATATGTACAATAAAACAACAAGGTTTGCTAATTTGTGACTTTGAGAATGTCGTCCCAATGTTCCCCAGGCTATGCTGCTGCTTGTTTTTCTAATGTTTATTAATTAGGATGTTTTAAGTAACATTAATTGATGCTGTAAAATTATTTGGAGGAAATGTTGTGGTTTAGGTCATATCGATCTTGGGATGTCGCGCCCACCCTTGATCCTGCATGCCAATGTCTAAAGGATTATTGATGAACTTCTACCGTAGATTATGAGCATTATTTTCTTCCATGGAATTAGAATTATATAGCGAAATTGACAAAGTCGGTGGAATTTAATTAATTCTCCTAAAATTTTCGATTCCACCATAAATTCAATTCTTTGTTTTCTGATAACTTTGACGAATTGAATTGGATTTCAAATGAAATACAATTCTGGATCTCAACCACTTTGTAAGGAAATTGTAATTTCTTCCCATTTGAAAGAAAAATCAATTCTGATTCAACACAAATTAAAGCATACTCTAATACATTAAAGCATATTCTCTTTTTTTCAGTTGACACGAATGAGGGTATTTTGGATAAAAATCGATTTTGGCAAACAAAATTTTTTGATTCTTTTCTCACGAACAAGGATCGAACTTTCAACCTCATGTTTAAGAGACAAAGTGAACAACCAACAATGCCACACCTAATGATTGGAGTAATTTACTATTTAATCAAAGAAAAGTTGCAGTGTTTTCAACGTAACAACAAGAAAGCATAATTATAATGTTTTTATTTATTATATTTCAACAATTTATAACAAATTTATAATTTTTTACCAACATATGAATTAAATTATTATATATTAAAAAGTAGAAAAAATTCAACCACACTTCTAAGTAATCTAAATAAAAATAAAAATAAATATTTTTTGGTAAAATATTAACACAAAAAATCGGCCAATGGGCTGTCTACAGTTATTTTTTAATTCTTTGGCAGGTATACCTTTAATTTTTTAAAATATCTTTAGTTTTTTAAATTTCAAATTATATTTTCTATTACATGTCAACAATGACGTGGTAAAATTGCCAAAAAAAATACACCGCTGACGTTAGTAGGACTGCTTCGAACCCGTATTAAAGTAATGAGTTCACTTTGTAAAGAATTTAAAATTTAGGAGGTACGAAGACGCTCGACTGAGTTTGGAGAGGATAGGAAGCCCCGTGGCCAACTCGAAGGGGCTGTGTCCAGACGTACTAAATATTTAATGTTTTAAATATTCTTATGTTGAAGTCGGCCAACAAGCAGCGACTAATCTAGTTTACTGAATAAAGGAATTTCTTCTCCATAGAGCATGGCTTTAGGCCCATTATTTTGTTCTTTTTGTTTTTGTTTTAGGCCCATTTTTGTTTTTTGATCTGAACCCAACTAAAGCTAGGTCATGAACTTGACCTTGTCACGAAAATAAGAAGGAAAAATAGTTCTTTGGCCCCCTCTACTTTGCCAACTTAACAAATAATCCCATATATTATAAATCTTTTTTGTTACCCCTCCTACTTTGACCACTTTGCATTTTGGGTCCTTCCATTTCAATTATCGTTTTCATGATGTTAATTGGTGCGCATTGAACGAAATAATACATAGTTGGAAGCAGCTAACCAATTTTAGGCGGGTACATTTTTTACAGTGACTCTTATTTCCAGCAAATTAGTATGGGTGCTGCTATATACAGTTCGTATTTTACTTCGCGCGGTTCGTATTTTTTCAAAAATAGACTATTATACACTTATTATATTTTACTTCGTGCAGTCCATGTTTTACTTCGCGCAGTCCGTTTTTACTTCATACAATCCATATTTTACTTCGCGCAGCCCGTCTTTACTTCCCGCAGTCCAAGTTTTACTTTGCGCAGTCCGTTTTTACTTCGCGCAGTCCAAATTTTACTTTGCGCAGTCCGTTCTTACTTCGCGCAGTCCATATTTTACTAACACGGTCCATATTTGAATAAACTAATTATTTTTATTGTTTAGAAAGTAAAATAAAATACATATTCAAAACTACGACACATTTTCATATCGAAAATTAATATTCTAATAAAATAAAAAATACATTTTTCACAAAATAAATTGAATAACTATAAACCATTGCATATCTTCGAAAATATCCAAAAAAAAATTAAGGTTTATAGTTATTCAAGTTATTAAAATCTGGACTGCACGAAGTAAAATTTGGAGTGCACGAAGTAAAATCTGGACCGCGCGAAGTAAAACCTAGACTGCGCGAAGTAAAAACGGACTGCGCTAAGTAAAACTTGGAGTGGGCGAAGTAAAAACAGACTGCACGAAGTAAAAATGGATTGCACGAAGTAAATAAGGGTATAATGATCAGCTTTTGAGAAAATATGGACTGCGCAAAGTAAAACATGGACTGTATATAGCAAATCACATCTACAAATTCAAATCGATACGAAAAAAACATGAATACCTAGATTAAAAAAAAAGACACCTAAGTTGAAGAAATTGAACCTAAAATAACAAACGAACAAACTTATTTGTTAGAAGATACATGATAAAGGATCAATAATTTTGGTAATTTGTGAGATTGTTTGTTAGTTTTATATAGAGTAGGGCGGTTCGAAAGTACATTTCTCCCTAAAAACAAAATACCTAAAAAAAATCATACCTAATTAATTAATTATATGAAGAGTATTATAAACATAATTTTGATTTGATTCCTATATAATTAGCTTAAACTAATAATGGAGAGGTTAGCCTTTATTAAAATTGGAGGGGACTGATTAGTTGACATTTTGTCTGTATTTAGGCCCATAAACAAACAAAAGAAAAACCACAGACCACTTTTTTTACTGGACAGCTAGCTAGCTTGGTTTAACATACACATTCACAATAATTCTGTTTCTCTTTGTTGTGCTGTATGGATCACAATCACTCACTACACAAAATTATAAGAAAAAGGTTTGAAATTGAAAAGGCCCCCTAGTACAAACCCTAAATGGGTAATTTGGGATGTGTCCAAATCAGGCAAAAAAAAAAAAATTAAATAACATTTTTTAAGCCTTAGAGATTAGCTCTTGAATAGTGGAACAATCACTGATTAATACCACTTAGGGGTCGTTTACTTGAGAGATTTGGGGTGGAGATTTGGGGTGATTTGGGGCTCAAATCTCTGATCTAGAGATTTGGACTAAATCTCATGTTTACTTCACAATTAGAGATGGAGATTTGGGGAAGATTAGAGATTTCGATGTGGGTCCCTAGAGATTTGGGGAGTTTTCTGAAATCTCTACTAAGACCAGAGATTTGAGGGGGATTTGAGAGATTTGAGGCTCACTTTACGAAAATCACCCAAGTGAACATAACTTTTTGAAATAGCTAAAGAATCCAAAATCTCTAGCTATTTCAAATCTCTAGAGATTTGAAATCCCCTAAATCCAAATCTCTCAAGTGAACGACCCCTTAATAAACTCATAATTATCGTTAGTAGCAATGGCATAACTACTCAGTGGTGTTTCACGAAATTCTGCTAAGTGGGGTCCATAATATATAATAATAAGTCAGCAAAATGATCAAGGCAATAAGAGTTCTGATCATATTCGAGTGGGGTCCAATATTCAAAGAATTTATGTTACAAATTTACATATATGTTTTCAAAAAAAATATTTGCCAAATGAGGTCCGAAGACCCTGCTTGAAGCCCCTAGCTCCGTCGCTGGGAACTAGAGTGGATGAACAGGGTCGCTCAGCCTTAGAACAATGTAACTCTTAAGTAAAATTTTTGAAATAGAAGTTTGTGTTCATTATATTTTTAAATTTTGTTGAAAATGTTGTAAAATTCCGACAATGTTAAATTTGTAAACTTGAAATTCAATCCTAGATCTCCAACTATCATGATCTGTGATTGATAAGTGATATATCATTGCCTCTTTTTCTGACGGTGTAGATTGTAGAGTTTCTTTTAAATAGTATTTTCAAAATCGTATTGGTACTCGATCTGACTTGTTGGAACTAGGGGTGGAATTTGGCACGAGAATGGGACCCCGTTTCCTAATTTTCAAAATCCCGAATCCCAAATCCGAAATTGAATGTCTCATTCCCATTCCCGAATTTTATTTGGGAATTTCATATCAGTTATGGGGATTTTAATTCGGGAACGGGATCCCGTATTAGAGTATTTTTTTCTTTCCCCAAATATTGCTCAGAAGTTTGAAATCCTAACTTGTAGTTTCTTTAAAATTGAGTACCTTTTTATAACTAATTTGATATTAATGTTCCTGTTCACAATTTTTTTCTCTATTTCCTTTTCAAAATCCCAAACTCGAACTCATATATCTAATTTGGTACTTGAGACCCCAATCCCAAAACAAATCAGGAAAATTCAAAACAGAAACAGGAATTTTCGATTCTCAGTCTCAAACTTCCACCCTAGTTAGAACTACTCGTTAAAACAACAATATAATACCTTATACCTGTTCAATCACAGTTCAACCACATTTTTAACGATTGAAATATATACTATTACCCTTACTAATTCGACATATCTTAAAAAAAAAATCAACACGCCGATACTGTTTTAGCATAGGCAGTATATGAATCATGTGGCTTCCAAAACGACAGCGTTTGCTTTCAGACTGGAAAACTATGTGGCTGCATAATGCACGCACAAACAGACAAAGTCTCAGGAGCTCTGCTGCCTCAGCTTCTAACGAACAAAACAAAAAAAAAAAAAACACAATCAGATATCGAACTGAACAACACTATTGGTTCAAAATTCGATCACGAAAACGATGATAGAACCACAGCTACAAGGATATCCAGAATCGAATACAAAATCCCCATTTGAAACCCTAATTCCTCCGCCTACTGAAGAAGAAATCAATACCCAAAATTATGGCGACATGATTACACCATATTACTTGCTTCTTCTTCTTCAAACCCAGAAACCCCAGTTAATAATCATTCATATAATTACCACCCAACAATCACCTAATTTAATTACTAAATACCCATGATGTTAATTTAAAATTTCACTCGAGGAACCCAGTTTTGGTCAGAATAGCGTTCCTCACTTTACTCAGATCCCTTCCTTTCAGAGTCCTGCCGATTCCTTCGCAGACAGAGAAGGAAGAAATCTGTGACCTTGCAAGCCTCTTCGCTAGCCACTCGTGAGGTGGGACGACGTCGTCTTCATCATCATCTTCGTCGTCGTTCTGATCATCATTGTCGTTGACAGCAGAGTTTTCCACTCCGTAAATCTTTGACCAGTCAGGGATGTTCATCGGAGCTGATGATCTCTGAACACTGACCATCTTCCCATCTCCTCGCTGAGGGTTGATGGCTCGAGGAGAAGTGGTTCGAGGAGAAGGTTTCAATTTCCTGAGTTTAGGAGTTGAAGAAGAAGAAGAAGAGCCTTCAATTTCTTTCATCACGGACCAAATCTCTGACTCGTCGAAATCACCATTGTTCCTCCTGCTGCTCCTCCGGCTTGTGATGCTGCTGGTACTGTACCAATCCGCCATTTGAAAAAGGGTGGAATTGAGCAGAGGAAAGGGAAAAAAAACAGAGATGGGTTTGTTTTGAAAGGGTGAAAGAAGTGATCTTTATAAAGGGGAAAGTGAAGGAAGGGGAGATTGAACTTTGAATGAATGAGCTGGCAAAAGGGGTTTAATAATAAAGAGAGGAACTTGGTTGGAAAGAGGAGCCTTTTGCTAGTTTGTTTAGTAGTTGATAGGAAGGGAGGGGGGCTAAGTCTGTGTATGCATCATCAAAATCTCCATTCTTGAATGCTAATGAATCAATGGAAATGATGGGTTGTTTGATATAGGGGTGGAAGCAGTAGTAGCCCCCAATTTATGACAGAATTTGAGTGAGTTGGTAAAAATACCAGAGAGATGGATAGATTAGATATAAGGGTAAAGGCTTTTTTAGGGAGGAAACAGCAGCAGCCAAAAGTGTCTAGTCCTTTCTCTTCTTGTTTTTGGAGCAACAATACTTCCAAACAAGATTGCCAGATTTCACAAAAAAAATATAGTACTACTACCTCTGCCACAGTCAGAACTCAGAGGAAAGAAAGAAGAAGAAGAAGATGAAGACAAGGACAAAGTAATTGAAAGCAAAGCAAGGGTAGGTTTTGGTTTGGTTGGTTTCCAAAACGTTTTAGAAATGAGCCTATCAGATGACAGAAGCCTGATATGGAAATGAACAGATGGCTGGCTAAGCTTAAAGCTTGGCTGGACTGTACTATGAATGAGAGAAGGGAGAAGAGAGGAGGAGGATCAAAAGGTTTCTTTCTTTCTTCTCTGGTTTTCTTTTTATGTGGGGGGGTTAATTATGAAGGATGTGATGTGTAGAATCTCTGTTGCCCACCCGTTTGTATCATTATTGTTATTTCTGTCATCAGCCTTCTTTTTTTGCTGGAAATGAGCAGAAGGGGGGGGGGTACGTGGAAGGATTGAGAGGGGTGGATTTAATTGCAGAAGAATCCAAATGACCTGCGGAAACCTATGCACATAAGCCATAAGTAACCCTTTCCAAGAGTAGATGAGTAGAAGTAGGGGAGGGGGAAATGAGATCAGAGAGTCCAGAGAGGCTGCTGCTGCTGCTGCTGCTGCTTAATTGTCATATTCTAGTAGCAGCTTTCAGATAATTAATAATACCAAGAAGATAAGATAGGGCTTTAGAGGATTGGGGGCAGGAGAGGAGAGGTTTCTTGAAGTGGGGTTTCATTCATTACTTACTTACTCTTTTACTTCTTCAATGGTTTGGGATGGATTGCTGTGTAGGAGGGTGGGATTCGGGCCGGGTGGGACTAAACTCGGCTCGGTTAACTGAAACTTTTGACCACCTGGTGGTTATTCTGGTTGGCCTGACCTCGAACTTGTGTATAATAGTCAAATGGTCTAGTGCGGTATTGTTTGGATTTTAGATTGGGTTGAGCTTCTAGTATCAACTTAACACACTTTCAGCGACGGTGGGTTTTGGATCTGGGATTGGATGAGGTGAGAATTGAAGGGAAAGGTGGAGGAGGAGAGGGGGAGGGAGGGAGGGAGGAGGAATGGATAATTGGGTCGAGAAGTTGGTTGGATAATTGGGTTGATTTTGGGTAGATAAGATCTGATGTGGCATATTTAAATGAGATGGACGCCTAATAGACAACTCCACATAGGTAGATGAATATTGAATGTTCGTAGGCGGTAGTGACCTCTGGGTTAATTGGGCAAAGTTCATTTATGAAAGGAAATTTTTTTAAAGTTTAGTGATTTCCGGGTTATTTGGCTATAGTTAGGTGACTATTTGTGTAATAACCCCAAATTATACAATATGTTCCAAACGTCCCCCTTGAAGTGTATTAAGAATTGTATACATTGGGAACTCAAAATGATATTCAAAGGTACATATATTTTGCCAAGGCCACGTACACTCTTATTTCAGTAAACTATATAAAATATAGAATGGCTCTTAAACCTAGTAGACAAGTACAACATTTGGGTACTAGGGACAAGGTTTAGATTGTCTATGCAAGTGATTAGTGATTAATTAGTGGTGGATTAGGGAGAAATAATAATATCATATCATAACACTACAAGAAAAATGGTCTATTATGACAAATCGTAAATGTCGCTATAAGTTAAAAAAACGTCGGCATAACTTTTCCCCGACACTTAAATGAAATGTCGGTTAAATGTCGTTTAAACTAATGTCGCTCCATATTTTGGCGACACTTACACCAGATGTTGGTGACCGTTTTTTACGACGTTTGCTACGACACCTAAAGTGTCGCAAGAAAACAATTTCTACGACGTTTGTAACGACACATAAAGTGTTGCAAAAAATTAATTTCTACGACGTTTGCAACGACACATAAAGTGTCACAAGAAAATAATTTTCTATGACGTTTGCAATAACACATATAGTGTCACAAGAAAATAAGTTTTTACGAAGTTTGCAACGACACATAAAGTGTCACAAGAAAATATTTTTTCATTACGAGATAATTAACAGGAAAATAATAAATATACATTATAAGAAAATAAATTATAAAATAAGAATACATAATTAATAGGCAAAAATAATTTGTGTATACTGATACCTTATATATACAAAATATGTCAACATCAAATTACATCTATTACAAACTTATACATGGAGTATTGAAAAAAAAGAAATTCACATTATTATTTACAATGTGGAAAGTCTATGATCGATGAATTCTTTCACTTTTGCTCCATAATTGTAACATGAGCTTTGACTGCTCATTGCCCAATCTCTGTTTTTCTTCACGCTCACCATATAATTCTCAAGTCTTGTGGTTTTCTTCCTAAAGCCTCTTTGCCAGGATATGATGCAGCCAAATGTAAATTTCACCCCCTTCATTCAAACAACATAATGGATATAAATTTTAGCACTCTAAAGTATGAACACACGATGGTAATCTAGACGGTGCTTGCAAATGATGGAAAGAAACTTACCACTTACTCTACTCGATGACTTTAACATCTCTCAGTAAATCAAAAGTTAAAGACATAATCCTTTCCTTCTATAGACAAAATCAAAAGTTTATAAAATTGAAAAAACGAAACAGAGGTATAACAAATAACAAAAACTAACTTAAATCATCATCGCAAACTGTAACCTTCACCAAATAACAAAAAACTAACACATCGGATTTGTTGATGATTTTTTGTTTAAATGAAAGAGAGCTCAGATCGTTGCTGCCTCCTTCGTCAACCTGTCTTCTCAGTAGTAAGGGCTAAGGACGATGATTATTGGGGCGAAATAGAATTAATTGGTAGAGGAATCAGAAGAGGAGAGAGTGAAGAGAAATAAGAAATTGAATTTGGTAGAGAAAGCAAAGCAGAAGAGAGGGGAGAGAAGAAGATTGAGCTTTAAAAAAAAATATTGAGACGTGAGGATAAAGGGTGGCGGCTCAGCTCAACAAATAGATTTAGGGTTTGTGTAAATTGTTTATATATTAAGCAATATTACATTTTGGTACAAAAAGTTATGAGTAAATGATTAATAATACACAATTTTATAAAATAGTATTGACCGCTTCATTGCACCATATTTTATGATTTGAACCTGTTCAACTTTTAACTCTTGAACCTTTCGCTATATCAGTTCGAGAACCGGTCCAATCCTGACAACATTGCAAAAAAACACATAGCAGAACTAGAGCACCATAGGGCCGATGAGCTCACAAAACTAAACTATTTTAGTTTCCACTCAACCGTATATTTTCCCAATCAGGGTGGCAATCTAGAAGGAGACCGGGAAACTTGGTGAAATAGAGATGATGGTCATGGCAGCGCCATATAGGATGATAGAGATGTAAAATAACGATTGTAAAGAAACCCTAATAATCAGATAATGAATCCGAAAAAAGGATTTTAAAACCCTAATGAATAATATATTGCACTCGAATTTTTCAGTAAAGTATGATAGGGATACTAATAATTAGGTATAATTTGTTTCCTTTTTATGCATATCTTTCCTTACTTGTAATTATCTTCATATAATCTTATTTTTTCAATCAATTCCATAAAATATATTTATATTTAGTTTACTTTAATATTTTGAACGTGCTTCAATGAAAAAAATTCTGAATATCAAAACAAATGATTTTATTACAACATTTAGCTAAATGTCACTTTAAGTAAAACAAAATGTCATAAAAGTTACAAATTTTTACCGATACATATTAAGTATCATACTAAATGTCACAACAATGTATACTCAAATTATTTTATTACGACATTTAGCTAAGTGTCGCTTGAAGTAAAATAAATTGTCATAAAAGACACAAATTTTTACCAATAAATATTAAGTGTCATACTAAATGTCACAACAATGTATACTCAAATGATTTTATCACGACATTTAGCTAAGCGTCGTTTGAAGTGAAATAAATTGTCATAAAAGACACATATTTTTACCGACATATATTAAGTGTCATAGTAAATGTCGCAATAACTTACAAAATAGCGACATTTACAAAACATGTCGTACAAGCTGTGTTACATTATGATCCGACGACATTAGTATTATATGTCACTATAAAAATGTCGCAAAAAGCCATTTTTCTTGTAGTGTAATTATTAATGGTTTAAGGTGGTATTTCATTGGGTAATAGTGGAGAGATGTGATTGGTTAAAGCTGTCTCACAGATTTCAGTAACCTTATCCTTTCTTCCTCGATCAACCCAACAAGCATTTACGCAGTAGCAAAAGAGGGGAAATATTAGAGTGCTACTAAAATGGTGCTGAAGTTGCCTACATGTAGATTCATTCAAACGTAAGATCGTCATGTTTGAATGAATCTACATGTAAGCTGCTTCAGCACCATTTTGGTGCTGAAGTTTCAGCACCATAAGCTGTTCTGCAAAAGAGAGGGTTAAGTTAAGTGGAGGGAGAGCAAGAGTTGATGACAAAGCTTTGGAGTTAGGTTGTGGCCATGATCAACTATAAAATTCATTCATAATCCTCTCCCTACAATTCGAGTTATTGGGGTGCAACGGTTCATGACATGGTATCAGAGCTTTTAATGATCGAAAGGTCTTGACATTAAATCCCAGTAGCCCCCAATATAACAATTTATTGTACAGAGCTTGGTGGACCTTCACAAACTTCAATCTCCTTTCATGGGCTTTCGTTTAAGGGGGCATGTTAGTAAACACGGATAAAATGCGGCCCATGCCCTCATAGTATTATCAAAATGCACGATATGCCATCATAGTTAAGATTCTGCATAGCGTGCCATTATAGTAACTTTTAGGTGCATCGCGTGCCATTATAGTAACTTTTATGTGCACTTACCGAATTTTGCAGGTTTTTTCAAATTCTAGCAGGTTACAAATTGATGACGTGGCTTAAAAAAATGTAATAATGATATTTATTGTAACATTTTGATTTTTTCAGGTGACAATTATTATTGTAAAATACTTTAATACGTTAAATAAGAATTTGAATGTAAATAATATTATTTATTTTAACATTTATTTTTTCCACGTGACAATTACTTTTGTAAAATACTTTAATATGTTAAATTTTGCATAAAATCTTCCTGTAATGATCAAGACACTTAGTTGAATCCCGTGAAACCATTTGATAGAAGTACCTTGATATATGTTTTTTCATCTCATAGAAAGACATCATGATTTCTAGAGGCATCAGTTCTTTCTCCTTTTCTTAAATCGACCGAAATGGGATGATAAATCGTGTTTGACCTATTCTAAATATGGGTGCTTTTTTCACAAAATTTAACATATTAAAGTATTTTACAAAAATAATTATCACCTGGAAAAATTAAAATATTAAAGTAAATAATATTATTTACATTCAAATTCTTATTTAGCATATTAAAGTATTTTACAATAATAATTGTCATCTGAAAAATTAAAATATTATAATAAATATCATTATTTCATTTTCTTACAGCCACATCATCAACTTGTGACCTGCTAGAATTTGAGAAACCTGCAAAATTCGGTAAGTGCAACTAAAATTTACTATAATGGCACGCGATGCACCTAAAAGTTACTATAATGGCACGCGATGCAGAATCTTAACTATGATGGCATATCGTGCATTTTGGTAACACTATGAGGGCATGGGCCGCATTTTATCCTAGTAAACACTATAAAGATCCATTCAGAACCATCTCCCAACGACTTGAGTTATTGAAATGCAACCGTTCATAACAACTAACTCTATTTTCTTACCTAAAAGAAGTCATGTATTAATATATTGTCCTTTTTTTACTAATTTCAATAAAAATATATATTGCAATTTTATATGGTTGAGTAATGTAGTATTTCAAACATTATTTATTTATTTAGGTACGGGAATCGGTCGGTTAAATTAATAATCGATAAATTTTGTTCAATTGATTGGTTAAAAAAATTTCAAATTTGTTAATCTTTAAACGACCGAGTTAGTGTACACTTGATTATTAACCGGTCAAAGTAGATCAATTTCAATCAGAATAGCTATAAGGCCTAATACCCTCACATGTCACGAACTATTGACCATTGTTTCGCGTATATACAACCTATTGCCTATATTTCTGGCGTCACGAACTATTGAATTATGAGTTCCGCGTAACACGCCGTCTATTTTTTTAGTTTTCCGTCCAAAAATGTTAAGTGACCTGGCGTAGCACGCTGATGTGGCTGTTTTAGTGTATACGTGGCCATTTCAAACCGGCCAACTCATGATTTTAGATTACAACCACCCAACCAACCCTATCCGTTTCGAACCACCCACCACCTTTTCGGTTTCCCTGCACACACACTGTCTCTCTCGTCAAACCCGATCTCCACCGCCACCGTAAACGTCGCCGCCACTTCTGCCATCGGGATGACGTAACCGGTCACCTGCAGCGCCGCCTTTGTCCCCATGGCTGTGACGATCGAGGTGAAGTTGGTGAGAAACGAGCAGTGGAACATTGCTGCTTTACCGTCTGTCCATAGGAGGGAAGCTCTGTAGGCGAGGATCACTCCAGCGTCGAAGATGACGGCGGAGGGGGTGGCAGATACCACCCACGTCGCCTAGTGCGCCGAGGGAGTCGAGGTTTGGGTTTGCTCTGATGTTGGATTTGAAGAAGGCTTCGCCGACAACGAAGGTAAGGCAGCTCTGTACCTGTAGAAGAAGAAGAAAGGCGATCTCTCTCTCAGGGGAATTTCTTCGAACAGGTGGTGGGCAATTTACAAAATATTGAAAAAATCAGTGAAAATTGAAAAAGACCACTAGCGATTTTTATTACTGTATTGTGTATCTATCCATATGAATTCAAGATCGATTGGACATGGTGATTGGTGAATGGTGATATTTGAGCTGATTGGATGATTATAAACTGTGAAGGAAATTTCGTCAAACAGGTGGTGGGCATAAAAAAGAAGCAAACACTCACAGCTCGCAGCTCTCCGATAGTCTGTGGATGATGAATCCACATCGTCCCGTCCATGAACTGAAAGCAGTTATCCTCACACGCGTCAAGAATCTGATCCAGCTCATCCGCCAGCGAGAGATTGTTTGCTCCGGCGAAGGCTGTAGCTTTCTCTAGAGTACGGATGGCAACATCGGAGAGATGGGAGTTTGGAGATATGGTGATTGCTCTGGCGAGCTTTCGGGCTATGTCTGCGCAGCCGATGATTCCGAATCGAATCTTGGGTTGTTGATCCGGCGACGATGACGACATGGTTTCATATTAGATTTTGAATTGGTGGGATGAGTTTGTGAGATTTGTTTTTCGATAAGAGTTTGTTAGATTTTGAATTCATGACGACGTCACAACCATGGGGACGAAGGCGGCGTTGCAGGTGACCGGCTACGTCATCCCGATGGAAGAAGAGGCGGAGGCATTTACGGTGGCGGTGGAGACCGGGTTTGACGAGAGAGACAGTGTGTGTGCAGGGAAACCGAAAAGGTAGTGGGTGGTTCGAAATGGATAGGGTTGGTTGGGTGGTTGTAATCTAAAATCATGAGTTGGCGGTTTGAAATGGCCACGTATACACTAAAACAGCCACATCAGCATGCTACGCCAGGTCACTTAACATTTTTGGACGGAAAACCAAAAAAATAGACGGCGTGTTACGCGGAACTCATAATTCAATAGTTCGTGACGCCAGAAATATAGGCAATAGGTTGTATATACGCGAAACAATGGTCAATAGTTCGTGACATGTGAGGGTATTAGGCCTAGCTATAAATATTAACAAGGTAGATATGAAAGGAATCAATCATAACTGAATGTCCACTCTTGGGTTAGGTTGTGGCTTTGTTGGGAGTTTCTATTGGTTTGGGAACGAGTGTTTACAAGCTAACTATAAGTATTTTTTTTTTCTTCCCTATTAAAATTTTAATGGGTCTTTAAATATGTTTTGATTGGAATCCAACCTTGTATATAATACACTAATACTGACATTAAAATAATTGTCCACTTATTAGGTAAAACCTATCAATAAAACTAATAAATCTAGTCTAAAATTTTCAAATCTAGCCTATAGTTTAGCTTTTCTAACGGTGTTTGTCTTCGCTTGTATGAATTATAAAATTGAAGCTGACATGGGTTACAGAGTTGTCAAAATGATAAATCGTCAGCTAAAATCACCAACCTATACCAAAACTCACAGTAAGCTAACCAAAATGTTCCTCCTTCTCCTCCGGATTGTTACTTGAGCTACTCTTACAATGCGTTTTATTTATACTAATATGTAACCAGTGGCGGAGCCACACACAACCTTGGGGGTGCTCTGTAGACCCCTTGGCCAATACAAATACAAGAACTACTTCTAGAGTGGCTAATATGTTGCTACAGACGAATGGTAAAGTTATTAGCCTCCAACGTGTTGGTCAGTAGTAGAGGCAGATTGAGAAATATTTTTTATTATTTTGCCAGGTCTAATTAGAATTACTTCTTATATTTTGCCAAGGTCTAATTAGATTTTCTAGAACACTAAATTATAAATTTATATCTCCAATATCTTGAAATTGGGAATCATTTTCTAGTAATTCAAACACATTCCTGCACATTATTCTTTTGAATTTATGGAGTTTAGTGATAGGAAACGAAGGTTTAATCCTTCTTGGTCAAGGGCAAACTGATATAGATTATTATTTTCTATCCCAACAAGTCCCCTCCAAGTGCTATGAATTTTCTTGATCATCATGGTGGAAACAAATAAACACAGATTGTATGCATCTATTTATTTACTTCTAAAGTATGGAGATAGAAACTCAACCTCTCTCCTCTTTTCAAAAAAGAAAACGCTCTCACCTCTCTCTAAGTTTTTTTTTCCAACCCTATTCTCGGCTGCCGTCGGCCCCTTAGAGGTGACCGGCGGCAGCAGCTTGTCTTTTTATTTTTCTTTCTCTGCTTGTTTTTTCCACTCTGCTTCTTCTTCTTTCCTTTAGTTTCTTCTCTCAGGCGTTGTCCTGCTATCTCAAGAGCTTTGTCTCTTCTGATTTTCCCCTTTGTGGGCATGCTTTCATCCTTTTGGATGCTTTTGTCTCAGATCTGATGTAAAATCTCAGTTTCTGATGTGGTTCGTTGGATTTCAAAGGGAGCTGCTTGCAGTTTGCTTCTCCTCTTCTTCTTTGTCATCTACCTCCTTGCTTCACCCATTGCGTTGGTGATTCGGAGATGTTGTGATTTCCTTTGTGAATCCGGGTGCAAGTTGTTTGAGTTAGACGCAGGAACACTTCTATCAAAGGATGATTTTTAGTCAGTCTCTTGTCTCCTCGTCGGAAGCTCGTCGGAAGCTCGTCAGTCATCAGTACTTCTCCGGTGGTTTGCTTCAGGCGGCTTCAGATGTGGTGTAGAAGAAGGTGGCTATATTTTTTCTTTTGGTAAAGGGAGCATTAGGGTTTCTATGAGCTTTCTTTAGGCTAAACTTTTAGTTTAGTTTTGGGCTGGGTTTGTAGTTATTTTAGTGTATCTTGTTCTTCCTTGGGCTTTAGCCTAACTTTGTAATCCTTTTCCGTTTTAATGATACTGATTTGTCAAAAAAAAAAAAAGTATGGAGATAGACCATTTTCATTCATCCATGAAATATATATTAAAAAAATGAGTTTCAAAATTGAATGAATGATGAGTGGTTGAACGACGCAATGATTTCGACATATGTTGAACAAGATTTGTGTGCTAGTTTGGACAAGAAATTTATTTTACATTGCTTTTAAAATATGAAATCTCGTCGTGGTTTTTGTAACTAGTGACTATTATTGAGTTATTGACTTATTGTACCAATCTTAAATATCATTTTGTTTACTCTTTGTTTCATTTAGTGTTGTCCTTATCACAGTATAAATTTTGCACCCGAATAAAGCACCCCCTTGGCCAATTTTCTGGCTCCGCCACTGTATGTAACTTAGGGCCGTGAGAAATTGTGTGTCCGAGTCCAATGTTAAATGTTGTACCATATTATACAGACAGTGGCGAAGTCAAGATTCAAATAGACCTTGGAACCGATGCATAAGATAAAATGAACCGAAAGTATTTTCATACAAAAATTACACATATTTTAGCTATTGGGTCTAGAGACCCCTGGGCTTGAACCAGAAATAGACTCCCCTACCTTCCTTACTAATTATAGGCAACCTATGTGATAACTCATAACTCATTTGAACTACTACTATATAATGATTTGATAACTAATTATGTAGTTTTAAACACTTGGACCCTAGTTCCTAGTCTAGGATAATCCTCTAGACTAGACCCTAATTGCATAATTGCATACACGCATCGACAATAAATAGACTTGCACATGGTAGTCTTAATTAACAAGCTGAGAAAAAAAATGTGTCATCTATCTATGGTTTCTAACCATAACCTTCATTCAACTAATCCATGTTTAATAAATTAATTTTTGGAAAATAGCACTTTACCCTCCTCTACTTTGTCAATTTAACAAATAGCCCCCTATACTATAAATATATAGTTCTTTTTACCCTCTCCTACTTTGACCACTTTGCTTTTTGGGTCCTTCCGTTTCAATTATCGTCTTGTTAACATTAAATATGGACACGTACGGAGAGAGATATCGGAGGTGGGAGACGAAGAGTTGTCCAGAGAGGTATCATGAAGAGTATGGTGAAATACAAAGGGTTTTAAAATCACGTGTTTTATTCATCGATTTCATCCTATCTGATTATATATACTTATATTCCCACTTAGAAAATGTTTAATTAGTAAGCTAGTACATGACTATTGGAGCTAACATGGTGTACCGAATGCGCATTAATTAATGTTAGAAAGACGAAATTTGGAACGGAAGGACCCAAACGGCAAAGTGGTCGAAGTATGAAAGGTAAAAAGAGTAATTTATAATATAGAGGGCTATATCGTAAGTTGGTAAAGTGGAGGGGGGCAAAATATTAGTTCACATTTGTATTAACAAATTCTAGTTCTTGTAACTAGTTATTAAAGTGTTTGAATTTTGTTTGAATCAAATTCGTTACACAAAACAAGTGACAAAGTATTTGTTAAATAATTTATTATAATAAAATGAATACTTTCTTCGTATATGTATTTTTTTTTCCAGATAATTCATTTTCCATGCAAAATCAATAATTCTTATTATCATCTAAATTATTTTTGTTGTTCATGGGTTGCCAAATAAAACCAGGCTTGTGGGCACAATTATAGACATATATATAGGGTTAGACTTAGAGAGGTAGTGGTAGTAGTACACTAGTAGTAGTGTAGAAGGGTAAAATGTCTTCTCATTTCCAAATCAGTAATTCTATTGGATAATAGACCCAATACAGGAAATTAGTCAGGTGCTGACTCCTTGGTGCTGATGGTGCTGAATGGTGCTGAATCAAATCTCAGCCATCCATGAGCTTGGCCCCACAAGATCAATGGCTATAATAAATGAGAGTGTCAGAAGGGTAAAATAGTAATCTCGTCATGTGTTAAAGTGATGGAGAAAGTGACTGAAAAGTAGGAAAGAGAGTACTCAATTTTTCTATTCTCTTTCTTCTAATGATTCAAGTACAAATCATGATTCGTAACGTTTGAGACATGTTTCGTAACGTTTTGAAACCAATTTTGTATTGGGTTATAGCAAGTTTCGTATGGGTTTGAGTTCATGTTTCGTAACGTTTGAGACATGTTTCGTAACGTTTGAGACATATTTCGTAACGTTTTGAGAACTAATTTTGTATTGGGTTATAGCAAGTTTCGTATGGGTTTGAGTTCATGTTTCGTAACGTTTGAGATATACTTTCGTATTAGTTATGTGGGTATTCTACTTGAAGTTCTAATCCTTGTCCATTTTCTCCCCTTATTACGTAGTATGGTCCAAATTGATACGAATAAGATCTCAAAGTATATGTTTTGCGAATTATTAGAGTATATATTACTTAATTTCGTAACACTTGATGTCATGATACACATGTAATACTTCCTCTTCTTTTTCTTCTTCTTCTTTCTTCTCCATCCTTCTTCTTCTTCCTCCTTCTTCTTCTTCTTCTTCCTCCTTCTTCTTCGTCTTCTCCTTCCTTCTTCTTCGTCTTTCTCCTTCCTTCTTTTTCGTCTTTCTCCTTCCTTCTTCTTCTTTCTCTATTCCAAAATAAAAAAAGGAGAGAAAAAGAGAGGGAAATGATTGATTTTGAATTTTGAAAATGGAGGGAGAAACAACATGAAAGTATTACGAAAGTAACATGAAGAACACGAAAATGTTACGAAATAGCTACGAAAGTAGTTGAGAGAAAAAAGGAGAGAGAAACAAAAAAATGAGAGAATCTAAAATTGTGTATCATGAGAGAAAAAAAGGGGAGGGAAAAATGAGAGGGAAATAAAAAAGGTGAGAAAAAGAGAGGGGAAATGAATGATTTTGAATTTTGAAAATGGAGGGAGAAACACATTCTCTTTCTTCTTCTTCTTTCTTCTCCTTCCTTCTTCTTAAAGAAAAAAGAGAGAAAAAGAGAGGGAAATGAATGTAATACTTGGTACTTAATTCGTAACACTTGGTACTTGTTCGTATGGTTTTATAGCATGTTTCGTAACATTTGAGAATTATTTTCGTATTAGTTATGTGGGCATAAAATAAAATAAAAATAAAAAGGAGAGAAAAAAGAGAAAATGAATGTAATACTTGGTACTTAATTCGTAACACTTGGTATTCTTGAGAAAAAGAAAGAATGGAGAGAAAAAGAGATGGAAATGAATGATTTTGAATTTTGAAAATGGAGGGAGGAAGAAACACATTCTCTTTCTTCTTCTTCTTCTTTCTTCTCCTTCCTTCTTCTTAAAAGAAAAAGGGGAGAAAAAGAGAGGGAAATAAATGTAATACTTGGTACTTAATTCGTAACACTTGGTACTTGTTCGTATGATTTTATAGCATGTTACGTAACATTTGAGAATTACTTTCGTATTAGTTATGTGGGCATAAAATAAAATAAAAATAAAAAAGGAGAGAAAAAGAGAGGAAAATGAATGTAATATTTGGTACTTAATTCGTAACACTTGGTATTCTTGAGAAAAAGAAAGAAATGAGAGGAAAAAGAGGGAAATGAATGATTTTGAATTTTGAAAATGGAGGGAGAAACACATTCTCTTTCTTCTTCTTCTTTCTTCTTAAAAGAAAAAGAGAGGGAAATGAATGTAATACTTGGTACTTAATTCGTAACACTTGGTACTTGTTCGTATGGTTTTATAGCATGTTTCGTAACATTTGAGAATTACTTTCGTATTAGTTATGTGGGCATAAAATAAAAATAAAATAAAAAGGAGAGAAAAAGAGAGGGAAATGAATGTAATACTTGGTACTCAATTCGTAACACTTGTTTTTCTTGAGAAAAAGAAAAAAAAGGAGAGAAAAAGAGAGGAGAAATGAATGATTTTGAATTTTGAAAATGGAGGGAGAAACACATTTTCTTTCTTCTTCTTCTTCTTTCTTCTCCTTCCTTTTTCTTAAAAGAAAAAAAGAGAGAAAAAGAGAGGAAAATGAATGTAATACTTGGTACTTAATTCGTAACACATTCTCTTTCTTCTTCTTCTTTCTTCTCCTTCCCTCTTCTTAAAAGAAAAAATAGAGAAAAAGATAGGGAAATGAATGTAATACTTGGTACTTAATTCGTAACACTTGGTACTTTGTTCGTATGGTTTTATAGCATATTTCGTAACATTTTGAGAACCAATTTCGTATTGGGTTATAACAAGTTTCGTATGGGTTTGGAATCATGTTTCGTAACATTTGAGAATTACTTTCGTATTAGTTATGTGGGCATAAAATAGAAAAAAAGAAAAAAGGAGAGAAAAAGAGAGGAAAATGAATGTAATACTTGGTACTTAATTAGTAACACTTGTTTTTATTGAGAAAAAAGAAAAAAAAGGAGAGAAAAAGAGAGGGAAATGAATGATTTTGAGTTTTGAAAATGGAGAGAATTACTTTCGTATTAGTTATGTGGGCATAAAATAAAATAAAAATAAAAAGGAGAGAAAAAGAGAGGGAAATGAATGTAATACTTGGTACTCAATTCGTAACACTTGTTTTTCTTGAGAAAAGGAAAAAAAGGAGAGAAAAAGAGAGGAGAAATGAATGATTTTGAATTTTGAAAATGGAGGGAGAAACGCATTCTCTTTCTTCTTCTTCTTTCTTCTCCTTCCTTTTTCTTAAAAGAAAAAAAGAGAGAAAAAGAGAGGGAAATGAATGTAATACTTGGTACTTAATTCGTAACACATTCTCTTTCTTCTTCTTCTTCCTTCTCCTTCCCTCTTCTTAAAAGAAAAAATAGAGAAAAAGAGAGGGAAATGAATGTAATACTTGGTACTTAATTCGTAACACTTGGTACTTTGTTCGTATGGTTTTATAACATATTTCGTAACGTTTTGAGAACCAATTTCGTATTGGGTTATAGCAAGTTTCGTATGGGTTTGGAATCATGTTTCGTAACATTTGAGAATTACTTTCGTATTAGTTATGTGGGCATAAAATAGAAAAAAAGAAAAAGGAGAGAAAAAGAGAGGGAAATGAATGTAATACTTGGTACTTAATTAGTAACACTTGTTTTTATTGAGAAAAAGGAAAAAAAGGAGAGAAAAAGAGAGGGAAATGAATGATTTTGAGTTTTGAAAATGGAGGGAGAAATACATTATCTTTCTTCTTCTTCTTTCTTCTCCTTCCTTGTTCTTCTTCTTCATTCTTCTTCTTCTTTTTCTCCTTCTTTCTTCTTCCTTCTTCTTCTTTCTCTATTCCAGATCTAGATTCTTCTTCTTCTTCTTCGTCTTCTCCTTCCTTCTTCTTCTCTTCTTATTTTCTCTATTCCAAATCTAGAATCTTCTTCTTTCCTCTTCTTCTTCATTCCTTTTTCTTGTCTCTACGAAAACATTACGAAAACGAGAGAATGTGAGGGAGAAACAACACGAAAGTATTACATAAGTAACAAGAAGAGCACGAAAGTGTTACGAAAGTATTTGAGAGAAAAAAAGAGAGAGAAAAAGAGAGGGAAATAAAGGATTACGAAAGTAACATGAAGAGCACGAAAGTGTTACGAAACAGCTACGAAAGTATTATGAAAATTGATAAAAAATATTACAAAAACTGATATTATAAAACAATAACGAAAGTATTACGGAAATGGTTACAGGCATTACGAAACCCAACATATCTCAACCAAATGTTACGGAATCAATTTTTGGCACCCTCAAACAAGAAAAGAACAAGAAAAACACGAAAATATGAAAAATACAAATATTCATACACATTATGAGGGTTGTATGCACTCACCCGACGTTTTCATGCGTAGATCCAACTCCGACAATGCTATTTCCCGGCATAATGAACACACAAATCTCCTCTTTGTTCATGAAAAATTGAGAGAAAAAAGAGAGAGAAATTGAGATTTTTTAATTATGAAAATGGAGAGAGAAACAAAGGTGGGTTTTCAATTATATAGTGACATTTTCATGTCAGATTTGTACTGTTCACGTGTCAGATTCGTAATACATGCTTTTACCAAAATACCCCTCGCGGATTGGGTTCAGCACGGTGCTGAATCACCCCATTCAGCATAATACCATTAGCCCCAATACAGGATGGTATTGTGGATTTCTAGTGAGTTAGGTCAACTCTCTTCATTTTCATTTCTATTTTCACACTCCAAAAAAAACAAGTTTTTAGTTTTCTTCATTTTGTTTGGAATTTTGGTATGTTTCGATTCATCCTGCACAAGACTTATAGAAATTTTACGAAAATGAAGATGTTAATGAATAATATAAAATCAATATTAAATCAACTGCGGTGTTACAAAGCCTGCAATCCTTTGGCACAATCATTCTTCTTCTCCTCAACACTGAATGAAATGTAATGGTAACACACCCTCCCAAGTCTCCAAATGAAGTGTTGAACCTTGAGAAGAAGTTTCAGCCGTCACAACTCGTTCCAATCGCCCTCGTGATGTAGAGGAGTACGGTCCTTGTACGTGAATTTGATCATATAATAACCGAACTTGCTATACTTTCAAATCCTAGCATCATTACCACTCCTGCCACTATTCTAACACTTAGAATAGTCGACACGTCCTCTTCAGAGAACAACTCCTCAAGGAGCTCCTCATCCCAGATTCGTGAGCCCGACATTCAAATCTACGCGATGCATAAGTTCTCCAAACCACCTACAACTAGTGACTCCACCCTCAACCTCTCATCCCTTTTCAGCCAAGGCTCAGACCACACCCCAATTAACTACGTACCCATCTCCAACTCACAAACGGTAACCAAGCCGTATCGGTTCCTGACTCTCCCAAATACCATGTCATGCAAAACTCAGACTACCACTCAAAGCAGCCATATCAGTTAGCTATTGTCGGCACTCCAACTATGGTACTCTTGTAAGACTCTCGTTATATCTCTTTTGGGGGTCGTTTGGAAAAATGATATGTAGGGATATTGAGATTAGGGAGATATTGAGATGTTATTAGTATTTATATGTTCAGCCAATTATCATGATATCATTGTTTGGTATAGTGGTATTGTACTAGGTGGAGATAAGTGACTTAATTGTGGAAATGACAGAAATACCCTCAAGTGTTGGTGAGAGAGAAATAGTTGGTGTTGAGAGTAATGATTAATGGCAGTGTAATTTGAAATTAAAGTGTGGGACAAAATTGTCTGGAAAAAGTAATATCAATATCACCCCTCACATATTCTAGGGGGGAGTAGAATATGTGTGGAGTGATATTGATATTACTTTTTCCCCCAAATATCCTGATATGTGGTACAAAAAAAACAGTGATAACTCGAATATCATGATATCTGCTGATATCAATATCAATATCATGTTACCAAACGACCCCTTGGTGTTGAATGAATTCTCAGTTTAATTTAAAAAAAAAAAACTACCCTTAATAGTTCAAATTGATATGATTGCTCAATACTATAACAATTCCATGAAAATAGTGATGTTGTCATGGGGAAAATTATAACAAATTGTATAAGAAAGGGATTGGAGTTAGCCCTACAAGCCATTAAAGCTTGAGCTTTCAAAGGTTGTAACTATATACAGAGAATAGAAGATGACATGATTGATTTTGGTGGGTGTGTGGGGGCTTCATATTACAAGTGGGCTTTTCATGTTTTATTATTAATTATACAAATTAATAATCAAACAATCCTTAATTACTCTTTCATGATTAATCATCACTGTTTTGAAGGCCCTCAACAACCCCATTAACTGTTGATCCTCATTGTTTACTGGATTAATTATTCCCTAATTAAACAACCACTGTGTTTATTATTAATTTCTTACTTTGTCCATTATTATTATTTTGTCTAGTTTTGGTTCATGACTTTCATGTGATATAGTGAATTTAAAAATAACTCTTCATTATTGGTAATTTTTCGTAAAAGTGAAAATATACTAGCAATCGATAATTTAAACGTGTCATAGAAAAGTGGAAATATGCTATAAATAATGACAATCAAACTTTTTTTTGGAACGGAGAGCAAAGTATTATTAATGCCTCAAATTGAAAATTTTCCGCATTGTTTGATCCTATAATGAGATTAGTTGAGATTAGAGATCGTCGTGCCAAGACATGAGCAAATGTTTCCCCACTTCCGAACAAAAGTCACCTTCTTATGTGGTTGATCCAACAACAACGACCTCCCTTTGCAAATGATAGCACCAAACTCAGTCTTGTCATGGTCAAATTCTTCCATCTCTATCTGCACCTCCTGATAATCTGTCTCCACAATGGCTCTCTATTCATACCTAGCGTCCGCGTCCATTCCAGAGCTGTAACGAGTGCTTCAACTACACATTCTTTCTCCGACGGGCATCCTTGCTTTATCTCCATCCTGTAACCCAACAGCTCGCCATTTTCATCTCGAATCACCACCCCCACCCCACCCCATACACATATACCCAAATGACAATCAAACTTATACCCAAGAATATCTGTAAGAATATCTGACAATCCGTCTCCATAATGACTTTATTCATACCCAACGTCCGCGTCCATTCCAAAACTGTAACGAGTGCTTCAGCTACACATTCTTTCTCCGGCGGGCATCCTTGCTTTATCTCCATCCTGTAACCCAACAGCTCACCATTTTCATCTTGAATCACCACCCCCACCCCATACACATACCCAAATGACAATCAAACTTATACCCAAGAATATCTCTAAGAATGAAGACTTGCATGAATTTTAGAAAGGTATAAGCAAACCTCCCATTACCACCTGTAGTTGTTAAAGAAAAATGAAAAAATGAAAGCTGCTGGGATTCGAGCCCAAGTCTTCACGGTCACAACGTGAATTTCTTACCACTAAACTACAGCCACTTTGTTATCCTGTTGCGGCACAAGGTATCTTTAATCAATGGTTTCCTATACAAGTATTAACCAAAAAGGCATGCAGTATCGTAGTATCCAAAAAGCTACTGCAATACAAGAAGATCTCGACAGGTCAAGTTTCCAGTCTTTTATTCCTAAAAGGGAAAACTACCATGTTCACTCCTTTCTCTGTTTTCATGGAATCTGAGTTGGAAATCAGAGTTTGCAGCCTTTAAATTATTCTAACCCATAATCATCAAATCAAAAGCTAAACACTTAGAATGCAAAATAATCCACTTGATAATCATGATGATATGCCCCTGCTGCAACTTACTGCACTGCTTGCTGCTGCTACTGCTACTGCTGCAGCAGCACCTGGTTGGCTGATTGATTCATAGTGGGGAATCCAATTGGCATATCTGCTTATATTCCTTTTCTTTAAGCAAATCCTCCCCCACTACTACTGAACACTGATCAACCAACCTCACAATGTTGGGTCAGTCAGGAAACTGTCAGTTTCAGTCTCCAAAACCATTGGTCGCTTCAATGCCAACAAAAATATGGCAACTTGTGTGGCAACTACTTGCTTACTTTCTTCCTCCAACTTTCAGCCTTTCATTGCCCCCACACAGAAACTAAAAGTAGACCATAATTTTCACCAAGAGAAAGTTGCTTCAATGAATGAATCTTCTCAACAGTTCTTTAGCTGCTTTTATGCTTACTACGAAACAGGACGCAACAATGTTAACCTCGACATGACTACTGATATCACTATTCGAGACGTGTGACGGGATTTTATGTGCAGAATATCAACTATCAACTGCAGGTGGTGGAATGGAACAGCTAACCCTGTACATGAAGAAGAAGAAAAACTATGCTAAATGAGAAATTCTCAACGGCTTTCACTTCCGGGCAGCGTGGTACAGCTCCATGTAGTCAAAGGCGGGCTTATTCCATGACCAATCTTGCTCCATCACTGTTTTACATAATGAGTTGAACCAGTCCCGACCATCATTCCATGCAGAAATCGCCCTGCATTTTGTTATAAAAGTGTAAGACATGGATGGTTAAGATAACTGAAAAGGTGAAATATGTGATGCTAAGATTGTAGATCTTAGTCTCACCTATTTAAGGCATAGTCGACGCCAGAAGCATCTGCTCCTACAAAGTTGAAACCATTTGGTTCAAGGCCTTGAGATTGTGCTCTTTCTTTATCATCGTCCACGTCAAACACAGTGTCGTAGAGTCCTGCAGCAGTGAGTGCATACAATTAGGGGACACTGATCATATACCAATTACTGATAAACATATCAGAGAGCTTAATTCTACCTCCGGTCTTTCGGACAACAGGTATTGAACCATATCTCATGGCTGTAAGTTGTGTCAATCCACATGGCTCGAATATGGAAGGAACCAAAATGAAATCTGATCCAGCATAGATCTAGACAGGAGTTCACAGTGGTGGTCAATGCGATCAAGAGGTTAATATGCATTTATTCCAAAGAAAATGATGGTTTTAAACTTTTGATTGTTCATAGTTTCATTAGTGCATACCAAGTGCGAAAGCGGCTCGTCATATGTCAAGCAAAGGCGAGCACGGTCTCCATGAGTAGAATGCAACTGCTTGGCGAGGCCCACAAATTCATTCTGTATCCTAGGATCTGGAGCTGACCCAAGCAGTACTACCTGTCCACCCCGATCTAAGGTGCGCCAAATTGCATGTTTGATAAGATGAATTCCTTTCTGGTGTGTGTTAAGCGAGTAATGATACCCACTAGAGGGAGATCAGCCATTTTCAAACCAAGCCTCTCTTGCAGGGCTTCCTTGGCAGCTCTTTTGCCTTCAATAACATTCTCAAAAGTGTAATGTACCTGGATTAATATGTATGATATGCATTAGAATGTCCATCTTTATTGACGTATATGCAAAGCAAACTTGCAAAATGTAACTTCCTTGATTGAATGACCAAGAAAAAAGATATAAGACATCAGATTAAACTCCAGAGCCACTTATGAAGAATAGTAACGAAACTTACAGGAATGTATTGATCATTGTAAGGGTCCCATATATCTGGGTCTATTCCGTTTAGTATACCATGGAACTTGTAAAGATGAGGAGCAATTGCACCATTCCCAGCAACCTCCGTTGCATACGTGGGCGATACCTGCTCGTCTTTCCGCAAATTAAATAATGCCAATCCACATAAGAGAAGGGGTACAAGAGAAAACTATTAATGAAGCCAACTACATCAATGATGAAAAAAACGCCTATAATTGTGCATGTTTACAAGTCGGAAGGAAATTGTTTCTAAGAGATGGAAATGCTGCTACAATAAGTAATATTTTCTATCTTGCAAATTATTGTTTGTTTTCCTTCTCATAGTTTGCATAGCCTTGGTGTTTGATATGCAATGCTACATTTCCTCAAGCATATTGAGAATGCCGGCGAAATGAAAAACAGATTGGAAAGCATCAAGAGCTTTTGGTGTTTAATGAGAATGACGACCTGTCAATCTCATTCTCATTAACCACCAAAAGCTCTTGAATTGTTCTTTCAAGGCTTGACAGTTCTAAAAAGCTTAGTTACATAGCTACCAAAAGGTAGGACTGTGAATTCCGTTAGATAGTGAAAATTTAAATTTGTGAAGCACATCATATTTGTTCCCATGTAAAGTTTAGTTTACGAATGACGATTTTGCAGTGACTCACAGTTGTAGCCTTATCAGAGTATGTCATTGCTTTGCTAATGTTTTGAGCCCCAAACTTAAGATTGTGAATAGTGAATATAATGCGAGTTTTGCTGAGACCATAGTGCACGTAATGGTCCTTGAACAACCATGCAACTGGAGCACTAGACCAATCATGACAGTGGATAATATCCTGCATATAAGAATGCTGTCTCAGAACTTGAGATAGCTTGAAATAACACACTAAACGAGAAACATGGAAATGATAGTTCTTGTTCAGAATACATTTGCTAATTATGAGTTCATACAATGTGGGTGGACAAGGATTATAGCTTTGCTTTATGAATAATAGATGGAGTTAACAAGAGATGCCATTGCAATTCTAGAGCAAATATCAACAATAGTTATATTTTTGTTTCAGACATAATGCCTATGATCAAACTTATATAACAGGAAAACAGAATAAACCATAGTAATGAATCTTACAGGATGAGATCCACTTTGAAGTAAGAACTCGAGAGCAGCATGGCAAAAGAAACCAAATCTCTCCCCATCATTTCGGCAGCCATATATACAGCCTGTCCAAAACATACTGCGGGAGGAAAAGTGTCAGTTCAATCTCATTCATCATCTGGTTCCAACAACAACTAAATTGGGTTGCAAACATAGGACGACAAAAAGAGAAACAACAGCATCAGAAATCGACAAATCTCAAGGACAAAACTTCTATTACCCATTCTGAGGCTCCAAGAAATAGACAGATACGCCTTCCACTTTCCCAAGCCAGACTTTTATTTCAGTGCCTCCGGACGAATAACTTAGATGGAATTGAAGGTCTTTCACCTTTGTCCAAAAACACATAATTTTGATCAAGTTAAACTCAGCAGAGACGTTCAAATTGGGAATGAAATAATACTCTGCAGAAACGAGAAGTTTCAACACAGACAAATTTCGCTCATAAAATCCCATCAACATCAGTTGATTTCATTACTTCACAACCAATCTGCAGAAAAGTTGTATTTCTTGTAACGTTAAGAAGATCTGTGATATGATCTCAAGTACAAACGGTGCAGCACCACTAACAGCTAAGAGGGTTCATCTGACTAGAGAGTATATATGATATTCCAACATTTTCCATAGATGGCTCATACAAGCAAGTGGTTTTTAGAAATACCAGGCTCAACTATTAAAGTTTACTGTATCCCCTAGCAATCCAAGTTAAGTACTAGAGGAAAGGTGGATGAAAAGCGAATGAAGCTTACATCATTAAGTTTCAAGCAGTCATACTTTGGGAGAATGACGTTGACATTGTGGTTTAAATCTTGAACAGCACGAGACAGACTAGTCACAACATCACCAAGTCCTCCAACCTGCAGTTTTTAAACAGCATAAGGATAAAAGAAGTATTACACCATGTGGTTGCAATCCAAGTTACAAGATGTTGGGAGCTGGGAAGTGAAGAGTAACAAATTATCACTAATGTAAACTATGTAGATGATTTCACAATGCAAATAAGTGTATAACAATGTGGGCAAATAGTTCTGCATGCATGAATTACAAGTCCAACAGTCACCACAGAGTCAACAATCCTTCAAGAACTAGATAAGTAATGTAGCAGTGAGAACAGAAGAGGAAACTCAATTCATGATATTTGACGACTAACTATACACATTGCTAAGCTGCTAAAAGCCTGAACTCACTAATGGAAGATGAAGGCTCGCCAGTTTTAATGTCATGCATAAAAAGGTTATCTCTAATTACAACACACAAACAAGCAAGGAAACAACCAATTTGCAGAAACAAAATTGATGTATTTTATGTACCTTTGCAATGGGAGCCATTTCAACGGCTATATGCACAATATTCATAGGTGACTCCTTTGCGATTCCTCCGAAAACAGGAACATGGTAATCCATGCGGTCTCTGTTGTCAAAGATCCCCCCATCTTCCTTGTCGGAGAACACAAAATCCATCATATATGCATCCAGTGGAACCTTCACTGCAAGCAAAACCACATAGAAATCATATAAAAGATTCTAGCAACGGCATTAGCTGTATCAGAGAGAACGACACAACTAAGTTGACTAATAAGTATTTCCATTGGTTAGCAACCAACATTCACAAGAAGTGCAGTCTGAAGATCTAGCACACTTATTACTTGTGGTTCGTAGTCAAATGAGTATGATGATTAAACATTATCAGGTGGAAAGTAATAACATGTATATTTACCAGTGGTTTTTACATGAGATCCATCATCAGCAAGCAACATTTTCTGAGGTGGCAATGGCCCCTTGCGGTGTGTCCAACGATTAAAAGATCCTCTGAACCAGACTTCAGGTTTGCCATTCAGTACCGTGTTTGCAGGGTTATAAAAAACCGTGGCATGGCTTCCAGCCTGAACATCAAGTGGTTCAGTATAAAATATGTGCTTTTGAGAGAGCAGAAACCTCCTCAAAGTTCTTTTCTTTGTTTCAGCTTTCATGCGTCGTGTCTTTTCGGCCTACAGAAAAAGTAGAAACCAAATAACCATGCTTGTTGGGATACAGAAATAAAGCTTCCCAAGGGAAAAGAAGAAGTGAATTTTACGAAGCAGCTACTTTTAGACAGTATGAAGAAATATGCAACAAGGATAACACATATTTACTCAAAGGCTCAGAAAGAGTAAACTCAAGTAGTCTCTTCCTTCAGAACGGTATGAGACGACTACAAATAGATCTCACATCTCAAGGCCTTTCTTTGAGCATATAGTGATGTCAATCTAACCTTCACACGTAGGGCCGCCTCTCTTGTCCTCCTCTCCTCCTGTAGCTTTCTATATAACTTGTGTTCCTCTTCTTTCCAGTACAAGTCTTCGGGAATGTTGGTTGGGACAATCGCATGGAAATCTTGCAAATAGTTATTATCATAAACAGCAGCACTTTTGGGTAGGCCATCAGCAAACACCCAGTCTAAGACGAGGGCTCCGTCAGGAACAACAACTGCAAGTGCAACTCGGGTCACACACATTACAAATAACTAACCACATCAAACCTAAGAGATCACTATGATGAGAAATTACAATCCTTATCATTTTTAAAGCACCCAACATATCTATATTGTTCTTTGTAATAATCAAATATAATTTCAAGTGGTATCATGTTCTAAATATTTTACTGTCGGTAACTCTCATTGGATGTGCACCTCATAATACAACTTGACAAGAATTATGAATGATGCATATTGGAAAACTAAAATACAAGAAATACAAACTTACGATTAGCATACCACCAGTCACCATCCTTCCTCTCAAACTTAGCAAGCTTTTGAACAATGGACAATCCATCACTCCAGTTGTCATGGCCTCCATGTATCCAGAGGTCCTTGGAATGAGCAAGTGGACCTGAGCTTTTGTTATAGAATAGCCTGACTCTGTCCAGTCCTTTGAACTCACGAGGCACTATGAACCAAACATTTTCAACTGATCTTACAGCCTTTGTCATTACTTTTTGCAATAATTCACGCCTCTTCTCAGTTTCTGTCTTTGCTTGAAGTCTATCAGCTTCCCTTGCAGCCTTCTCTGCTTCCATTCGCCGCAGTTCTTCAGCACGTCTTTCCTTCTCGGCATTCTCTTCAGCAATTCTCTTTAGCTCCCTCTGCTTTTCCTCAAGTAAAAATTCCTCAAATGTAAATTCATCCATCCCACCTTCCACAGGCACACGGTAATCCTTTCTGTCATTGTTATCATATACATCTCCTCCATTGAAGAACACAAAGTCTATCTTATACGCTTCTTTGGGAACGTGAATGCGGCAAGACCACCAATCCTCGCTCAGATGGGTTTTACTCAATCTTACAGTAAAGGACTTCCATTTCCAGTCATTAAAAGCTCCCATAGCTAGAATCTCGGGCTCATTATACAGACTAGATAGTCTCCTGTTAAGGAATACCTCCACCTCTTGATCAGGGTTAACAACCTGAGGATAAACAAACATCTTCACCCCCTTGGAAAAGCTCTTTTCAGCAAGCACCTCAATTTCTTGCCTCCTCAGGTTTTCTTCACTTTCCAACTTCAATGCAAGGAAAGCTTCTTCCTTTGCTTTGTCAATTCCGCCATCATCCTCCCCCTCCTCCTTTATTAAATCATCGAAACGTGCCTCGCCTAAACTAGTTCCATTACTCTTCATGCCACCAGCACTTCCATTTGCCACGGGTGGACTGGTCTGAGCAACAGTTAGCTTTCTGGTGGTTTGAGATCCATCCTGCATTTTCTCCACTTTCTCACCTTGCTTGTCTGAAGAACGATCATCTGCATCCTCAGTCAACTTTCTGGTGGTTTTGAATTCATCCAGCATTGTCTTCACTTTCTCAACTTGCTTGTCTGAAGAACGATCATCTGCATCCTTCTTACTTACATACTGTTTCGGTTCCCTTGTCGGTGCTGAAGATGTTTTTGGCACAAACCCCTTTGGGGCAGAGGTTTTAGGCCTCCCACTTGATAATTTTTTGCCTTTTCTTCCAGAGAAGTCTGCATTATGTATGAATTCAATAACAATGATATAATTTATCCCCAAATAAAAATCTGAAAAAAAGGGCGTTGTAAGGTGTAACTAACCAGCACTAGCAGTGATTTCCAAGGGGAAGCCAGATGAAGAAGGGTAGTCATTGCACCAAGCTGCCAGCTGAAATCAAATTCAATCAAGCCAAGAGACCAACAATCAAAAAACAGTTCTGAAAGCAAGAATCTGTGTTCCCTTTTTGCTTTTTTGTTTCCTTGAGAAGGGCAATCACCAACAGAAAGAAGGGCAATCATGAAAGTGAGATTGAAGTTCCGATGTGTAAACAGGAAAAGAGAAAGGAAAGCAGATCCTACCATTGACAATAGAAAAAAGGGGATAGGGCCCCCATTAAAGGGGACGAAAGACGAAACAGTAAAATAGAAGGACGGACTTACACTGATGAAATGAGTGGTGGTTCTGAGAGGAGACCCAGAAAAGGGTCTGATCCTGAAACGAGTATTTTCACCAGAAATGATAGATCTTCGCATGCTTTGCACTTGCAAAGTGACATCCATGGCGGAAGAAGGTGAGTGAGGAAGCTGATTCAGCTGGGTTATTATTGATTTGATTAAACTTTTAAGATGGGTTTAGATCTTTCCCCATCTTCCACTCATTCTCTTGGGAAATGCATCATTCCCGTCATCAACAAACAATACTACAATCAGTAAGTAAAGAAGAAACGATTATACTCTGCGTGTTGTTAAACAATCCATTGAATCAGAGAGTACGGTTTGTTAATTGTTATCATCTCATCTGGCTATAATAGGCGTGGGGTCAGATTTTTTATAGGCGATTAAGAAGGGTGTGCTGCTGCTTAGCTTAGATTTTGGGCCGTCGAAAAAGATTTGCGGTTTCCAGTTTTTGTTTTGGTTAATCTAACATGCATTGAATTTGACGGCCCTCCATGGCTCGCCATATCACATTTGTCCAGTAGCTCACTATATAAGATTTTTTTTTTTTTATGTGAATGATGTGTTGTATTATGTACCAATAGCTAAGTGAGCCTAGAAAGGCATCACCGCTTGAACAAAAGAAAGCACTCGAACGAGTGGCGCTTACAGCAAAACAGCTCGGCTGAACCGAAATCCAGCACTCACAGCTGGAAACCAAAAAAAAAAAGGCACACCCCGCCCAAAGGTAACAGAAAACATTAACCATTGTCAAATAAAAGCCTTCTCCATGAAACAGAGTCAGAAGGAGAGAATCTATGAGCTGCAATCAGCCAATCTTCGGCTGCAAAGCAGAGCTTTCGAAACACAATAACTGGAGGGCTGTAAACATCATTGAAAATCCTAGCATTGCGTTCCTTCCAAACATGCCAAAGCACAGCATGGAGAATAACCTTCATAACTGAGGAAGAAATCTGTGCACAGTTCATACCTTTCCACCCGATAATGAGAGTTTCCACCGAAGAGGGAAAGGGACCATGGATGGAAAGTCTAGAACTGAGACGAGCCCAAATCTCATTAGCAAAAACGCAACTAAGGAAGAGGTGGTCCGCTGATTCACCTTCCGAGTTGCAGAGGACACATCGGTTTGCTAGATGAAATCCGTTTTTCTGTAGTCCGTCGAGGGAGGCGATCTTCTTGTAAAAAACTCGCCAGACAAAATATCCGATCTTGGAAGGAACAACTGAGTGCCAAACGAATTTGTGGGGGAAATCAGAACGACCCTTGAATCTCTTGAGCACAAGATCACGTCTAAGGGACGCAACTGAAAAGCGTCCCTCCTTCCCGAGTGGCCAAACAATGAATGGGGGACCTGCAGTGAAGTGCTCCGGCCGAATGGAGTGTAGAAACAGGAGAAGTCGTTGCCATTCTTCTCGAGCTCCCCCGCGAAGCTGAAAACGAAGAGGAATACACCATTGGGACCTGTCTGAAAAAGAAACACAATCAGATACCCTAGAGTCCAAGGATTGGGCAGCAACCACGATCCTTGGAAAGACACTCGCTAACCTCACCCCTTTAGACCAAAAATCGAACCAAAAGGAACACATCCCACCCCCCTGGATCAATCCATCCGTAGGTCCAGAAAATCGGACGAGAATCAATCACCCCTTTCCAAACCGACAGTCCTGCAGATCGAAGATTCCAGTGTGATTGCCATTCGGAGAGACCTTCACCGCACTTGAAAGAGATTAAAATCCGCCACCATTCTGTTCTATCGATGGTGTACTTCCAATGCCATTTACAGAGCAGCGCCTCATTAAAAGTCTTTAGATCATGTATCCCTAGGCCACCTAGATGTCTTGGCGTTTTCACAAGATTCCAACGAATCCAATGAATCTTATCCTTTTCTCCAACGCCAGCCCATAAAAAGCGATTTTGGATCCTTTCCAAGTGCTTGATAACCGAGCTCGGAGCCTTGAAAAGAGACATGTAATATACCGGAAGGGAAGATAGAACACTTTTGATGAGCACCACTCTTCCCCCAAAAGATAGGAATCTAGCTTTCCAAGCTTCTAACCTCTTCTCCATGACATTGATGACCGGATCCCAGAGCTTGACAGAAGAGCATCTCGAGCCAAAAGGCAAACCCAGGTAAGTCGAGGGGAAAGAGGCAACCGAACAGCCAAATACATTAGCTAAATGAATCGAAGAAGGAACATCCCCCACCGGAAAAAAGCATCGATTTGTGGAAGTTAACCTTCAAACCTGAAATACTCTCGAAGCAGATGAGGATGGCTGTCAACCGTCTGACCTGGGACTCCGAAGCTTCACAGAAAATCAATGAATCATCGGCGTAGAAGATGTGATTAACCTGGCCTTTGTTCCCCTGAGGATCCATGAAAAAATCGTTGATCCATCCCATTTCTTGAGCGCGTGACAGCATCTTAGATAAAATTTCTATTACGATGATGAAGAGGAGGGATGAGAGGGAGTCCCCTTGGCGCAGACCGCGAGAACTCCGGAAGTAACCAGCGGCTTCTCCATTGACAAGTATGGAGAACATTGGAGAAGTAATACAAGAGGAAATCCAGGACAACCATTTTGAGTCGAATCCCATTCTCTTCAGAGTCGAGAGTAAGCAGAGCCAGTTCACGTGATCGAATGCTTTCTCGATGTCGAGCTTAAAAATGAGCCCGGGGATGCCAGATCTAACCCGGGAATCTAGAAGCTCGTTAGCGATCAGAACCGCGTCCAAATCTGCCTTCCTTTTACAAAAGCACATTGCTGGACCGAAATGATCTTCGAAATCACACCTTTAAGTCTCCTGGCTAGCAATTTCGAAAGGATCTTGTAAACTGCACCCACCAAACTAATAGGCCGAAAATCCTTAAACTCTTCCACTGCATCTTTTTTAGGGATCAAGGCGACAAAAGTGCTGTTAACACAAGGAGGAAGCTTTGAGTCCGAAGCAAAAGCTGCAAGGGCCGAGCAAACATCATCTTTGATAAGCGTCCAATTAAGCTTGAAGAATTCAAGAGAGAATCCATCGGGGCGGGGGACTTGTTTCTGCCACAATCCTTAACAACTGACCAAATCTCCTCCTGATTGAATGGCGAGGTCAGCAAAACAGAGTCCTTCGAGGAGATACATTCCAAAGATAGTAACTCCGGGAAAGGCCGAAGCGGTTTAGGTTCTCTGTAAAGGGAGGAGAAGAAGGAGACTGCCGCTAACTTAATCTCTGAATGGCCCGAGATTTGAAGGCCCTCAAACCAAATCTCGTCAATGAAATTCCTGCGCCTTTTTGCGTTAGCCACAGTATGGAAGAAGCGAGAATTACGATCTCCTAGTCTGAGCCAGTTTTCTTTGGCTTTCTGATGCCAGCAAATCTCCTCAAACTTCCACAGACGGTCAAGAGAGCACTTGAGGGTGATCCTCTATCGAAAACCTTCCTCTGAAAGAGAATTTGATGTGACTTTAATCAGTGCATTTTAAGCTTATGAATGACCTATGATATGCCCGTATTTATTCGCGAAATGACATGATTTATATGCGTTTATTGAATTTTTGTGCTAAGTGTCATTTTGTTGTCCGGTTGCCACTTTGGAGCCATAATTCGTGGGCTATTGGAGCTTCTCTATGCATTTTCAGGATCTGGCTTCAAAGTACGGATAACAAAGAGCGCATAGGAGCAAACGGGAGGTCATTTGGAGGCCGGACGAGGGAGATGTGAGCCTTGCAAGATCGGGTTTTCTGCAGAGTGCAGGGGTGTGCACGCCGTGCAGATGTGCACGCCGTGCAGAGGTGCACGCCGTGCACTATGCACGCCGTGCAGGGGTGCACGCCGTGCAGTGATTGATCTTGGTTGTATGAGGATGATTCCTAGACTTGTTCTTAATACCATTTTATGCCATGTTTGCTTGATTTGGTCCATTCATTGTAATTTGATGCATGAGAGTGCTTGGATTGCATAGATTGTAGGTCTAGGGATTGAAGTGAGTGTGTTCTAAGAGATTAGATCATCTTATTTCAACCATTTTCACTTGATTTCTCTCTTGGGCATTTTATCGAACACTTGGTGTGCATGTGGAATTTCATTCAATTGAGTTTGAAAAGGCTTGTTGGGTGAATCTCTTAGTGTTAGGGCATTGATATGAGAGTGTTGTGCCTAGCCTTGTGGTCTTAGAGTCTTAAGAGAGGGTCTTGTGTCTTGGCATTTCATCAAACACTTAGAATGCATCCTATTTTCACTTAGTTTGAGAGCGAGAGCCTAAATTGAGTGGTATTGGGATAGGGATTAGGTGCTACGAGAGTGCATCGAGTCTAAAAAAGTGAAATGCATGGTCATCCGAGTGCAAACTCGATCTTGATTAGCTTGTTCGTTCAATTATTCATCTTGAGCATGATGAAACTACCTACCAAGAGAACCCCTTTATCTTTGATTTGTTCCACTTCTTTTCTTGCTTAAACCTTGTTAGTTTTTCATTGTTTATGCTTTTGATTTGTTCTCTTTCAAAACCAAAACTTAATTTCAAATGTTTAGACCGTTCATGAACTTTGTGAGTACAAGCTTATGAGAGGACCTCGAGGAATACGACCTTGGTAAACACGTGTTATCAAGTTTTTGGCGCCGTTGCCGGGGACTCTCTCATTCCTTTGAAAGCACTTAGTAGTGAACCGATCTATTCACTTCCTTCCAATTTAGTTTTTGCTTCCTTTTACTTGTTGTTTGGTTTTGTTATTCCACATTGTCGTATTACTCGGGTGTGTTTGTTGTGCTTGTTTGTAGGAGATTTTGGGTTAGTGCATGAGGCGTTCAGCTCGTCTTCAAGCACGAATCCAAGGACTAGAACAAGTGCTCAAGTCACCTACCACTTCCCCACCTCCTATAGTTGAAGAAGAAGAAGTTGATCACATCTCACACCACACTATGTCTCAACATGGGGATGACGATGACCAATCGGTTCATTCACACCACACTAATGATGATGATCGCTCACAAAGGGGTGCAAGACGTACCTTGGCGGATTATGCTCGTCCTACTCTTGAAGGGGCAGCCTCTAGCATTGTTCGAAGACCCGTCAATGCTAGGAACTTTGAGCTCAAGCCTAATATGATCCAAATGGTTCAAAATGGAGTGGTGTTCAATGGCATTGATGGTGAATGTCCATCTAGGCATCTCAAGGACTTCTTGGAGATATGTGACACGGTTAAGAATGATCAAGTTCATCCGGATTGCATACGACTCCGACTCTTCCCCTTCTCACTCAAAGGTCGAGCCAAGTCTTGGTTGGAGAACCAACCTAGTAGAACATTCACTACATGGGAGGGCCTAGCCGAAGCTTTCCTTGAAGAATTCTTTCCTCCCTATATGACGGATGCAATCCGAGACCGTATCAACCACTTCATACAACACAAGGGAGAGCTCTTCCATGAGACTTGGAATAGGTTCCAAGCCATTCTTCGGTCTTGTCCTCATCATAACTTCGCCGAATGGAGCTTGGCGGACATCTTTGCTAGGTCCCTTGATTTTGAGAATACAAGGATGATCAACCAAGCCGCCGGAGGTGACTTAAGGATGCTCACTCCCGAAGATGCTCTCGAACTCTTTGCGGAGATGGCCAACAAGACAAGGAGTTGGTCTCGACAACAACCTCCTAAGTCTAAGTATGGAAGTGATACGCACTATGACTCTCGGTCCGTAAGTGTTGATGCACCAAAGGATTCATCCACCTATGGGAAGAAGCATAAGTTACCGGGACATCGAGATGAAGATGATCCATGATTGCTCTCCTTATGTCTAAGATCGACGCCATGGCTTCACAAGTAAGTAACCTAAGCATGCCTAAGCATCCCTCCAAGGTCCACTCATCTCATGTGGGTAATCCACCGGTTGCTTCTATATATTGTTGTGAGGGTTGTGGGGGTCAAGATCACGATGTTAGTGCTTGTCCTTCCGCCACTCCTGAACTTGGCCAAGGCGACCTTGAGGAGGTAAGCTTCGCACAAGGTCAAGGTTTCCACGGTAATTTCAGCCCCCAAGGTAACTATCAAGGTAACTATAACCGACCTTGGTACAACAAGTCTAACCAAGGTTACTAAGGCCAAGGGAATCAAGGTAGTGGTTATAGCAAGGGCTACAACCAAGGAAATCAAGGAGGTTATCAAGGTTTTAGGGGTTATCAAGGCAACCAATGGTCTCAAGGAAGTAACCTAAACCAAGGGAGCCAAGGGACTCAAGGAGGACCCCAAGGTCAAGGGCACCAAGGGGGAAATCAATGGAATCAAAGTGGACATCCAAGTCAAGGTTTCCAAGGTCCTACCCCACCGGGAATGTACAACCATAGAGGTGAAGGACCACCCGGGTTCAACAAGCCTCCTCATAATAAGGAGGGTGGTTCTTCGATCTCTCAAGAAGACACCAATGCGGCAATGATCCAACTCATCAAGAATCAACAAGCTTCAATTGCCAATTTGGAGAACCAATTAGGACATATTTCTAAGGCACTCTCGGAGCGACCTAAAGGTAGTTTACCCGCCAACACCGAGGTCAATCCCAAGGGTCCCGAGGAGCTTATGATGGTAACTTTGAGGAGTGGTAAGCAAGTACAAGATGCCATACCTAAGGTGGTAAGTGCTCAAGATGATGATTTGGTTATAGTTGAAGACGTGGTTTCCGATGATGACACGGATAAGATTGAGGTTAAAGATAGAAGAGCCAAGGCTAAAGAAGCTTCTAAGATGACCAATACGGTTGGTTCTCAAGAGGCTACGACGAGTGCCACTCCGGTCTCTCCTCCCGCACCGGTTGTGCCTCCGTACAAGCCTAAACCACCTTATCCTTCTCGCTTGAAGGCGGATTCCATGGAAAAAGATTTCAAGAGGTTTGTTGAGATTCTTGACAAGGTGCAATTCACAATGCCTTTTGGAGAAGCGATTACAAAGATGCCTCAATATGCGAAGTTCATGAAAGAGATCTTCACCAACAAACGCAAGCTTACGGATGTGACTTCGGCAAAGCTCAACGAACAATGCTCCGCCATTCTCTCTAAGAGGCCACCGGAAAAGCTTAAGGATCCAGGTAGCTTTACTATTCCTTGCACTATTGGTGAACATGCAATAAGTAGAGGCTTAGCCGATTTGGGTGCTAGTATCAATGTTATGCCATATTGCATGTTTAAGAAGTTAGGCCTAGGGAAACTAAAACCAACTCAAATGAATGTTCAATTAGCGGATAAATCTGTGACATCCCCTCGTGGTATTGTCGAAGATGTGTTGGTTAAGGTTGGTGCTTTTGAATTCCTTGTGGATTTTGTTATTCTAGATGCTATGGGTGGTACCGATGTGCCTTTGATTCTAGGACGACCTTTCTTAGCAACCTCTCGTGCTTTGATTGATGTCTACGGTGGTAAACTTACACTTAGGGTCGATAATGAATGCATGATCTTTGACCGTTCCAATGGCATGGAGTTTACTTTGTCTTATGCTAGTCACCATGATCCTAAGAATCCGCATGAGCTTACTTCGGCTACTAATAGCACTAACCTTGTCCGTCATAGTCTTGCGGAGTTGTTTGCTCTTAGTGATGTGCAGGAGAAAAAGGATGAAGTAAAGAAGACTCCACCCAAGGCTAAGAAGAAAGGTGTGGAGAAGCCACCGAGAAGGGCAAGGAAGCCGCACCGATGGGCGAGACTAGCAAGACTAAGAAGCCACCCGATGAGAGAATTCACTCCAAGTGGTTTGGCCCCTTCTCCATTGCTCACATTTCATCATCCGGGAAATCCGAGCTTACACCTCCCGAAGTCGGTAAGGTTCAATTCAAGTTCCGTGTGCCATGCGAAGGTAATGACTTCGATTTCAAAGAGGTAATGAGTTGGGATGGTTTTACTTAGTTGTTCCTTGCTTCGTCGAGCTCAAGACGTTAAACAAGCGCTTCTCGGGAGGCAACCCGAGTGTTTTTCATGTCCTTTCTTCTTGATTTGATTGCATGATTGTGTGTTTTTGTGGTATTCAAGGTCCTTGAGTTGTTGTGGTGTCCTTTGTGGTGTCGTAGGCGTTGAAATTCTGAAGTTCGGGGTCCGTTTTGGGTTGATTTGGCGGTGTTTTGGTCGTTTTTTCGTCGAGGTGAAAATTTGTTTTTCAGCTCCCAGGTGCACGCCGTGCACCACTGCACGCCGTGCATGATGCACGCCGTGCACCGTGCACGGTTTGGTGCACGGGCTGCCCAGGAGATTCGAAACAAATTTTGGCTCCAAGGTGCACGCCGTGCATCCTTGCACGCCGGTAGTCTGCACGCCGTGCACCCTTGCACGCCGTGCACCTCGTGGTTGGTCTTTGGTTTTTCCTTGTTTCGGTTTGGCTTGGTTTTGGTTTCCACCCGACCCATTCAACCGACCCTCTCACCCAACCGGCTGACCCACTCGAACCACCCCAATTCCCTTATCCCTTTCGTCGACCCCGCCCCCTCCTCCCAACTCTCGTCTTCGTCTCCCAACCCACACCCGCCGGCCAGCTCCTGCCCGCCACCCGACGTCGCCCCACGCTCCAGCCGCCGCCGCCGACTCCATTCACCCTCCCAGCCACCCGACGTCGCCCCACGCTCCAGCCGCCCGCCGCCGACTCCAATCACCCTCCCAGCCGCCCGACGCCAGCCAACTCCTACCCGCCCGACCACAGCCGCCGCCGCCGACTTCCCACTTGCCAACAACCTGCCCGCCAGCCCTCTCCGTGCCATTCGCCGACCCAGGTTCTTAATTCCCTGATCTGTTTCGTCATTTTTGAGGATTTGACTTGGGTTAATCATTTGGATTGGCGGTGGGTGCTATTTGATGTTTGTTCATGGTGGTAGTTCTTTGGCTTTGAGTTCGTGATCTTGTGCGGTGTTGATGCTGAGTGTTGGTATTGGTTGTTGTGAATGTTGATGTGAGTTGGCTGTGTGATGTTTAGTTCACAATGGTTGGGTGTTCGTTTTGATGAGCTTACTCCTCAACGTACTTTGTGATTGGAGAGCTTCATGAGCAAATTTTGGTTGATGTCTTGTGTCCCGATTTTAGTGTTGCTTGATGAACTCTCTGGTGGCAGTTGGTGTGATTTGTTATTTGATTAGTTTGCATCAATTGCTTGGTTTGGGGTGTGAATTGTTGTTGATTGGTTTTGGCTTGCTTGTTTGGTGGCGTGTGATTGGTAATCGGGGTGTTGGGCATTTTGGGTTTATGTTTTCTGGTGGAGTGTGCTTTGATGTGCTGTTTGTGCTCAAGAGTTTAAGGGTTCGGTTCATTTCAATTAGTGGCTAAATTGAATGCTCATGCTTAAGGATGGTTGGTTAGGTTTGGTACCTTCCATCTGGGACTTATGGTCATTTTGTTGTTTGGTTTGGTTGCCAATGGTTGCTTCACGATCATTATTTGCTTGATTTGAATAATTTGTTGCCTTGTGCTTAATTCGGGGACCGAATTCCATTCTTTGTGTGCGGAGGGGTGTGGTTAATCACCACTCATTGGTTCAATTTCTATGTATTCCCCTTACATTGCGTGGACTTAGGCTTATATGTTCTTGATTCGTGTTTTTGATCCATGATGCATGCCTTTTGCTTAACTGTGGATTTCAATGATTTGATTTTTGCTAGCATAGGTTGTTGCACTTGAACGTGATGATCTTGAATCGTGCTCGATATTTTGCTCAATGTTTTGATCATGTGTTATGATTCGACGCCTCGATAGAATTTGTGTCAGGAGTGTGCTCTTCTTGTTGAATCTTTGTTTGCACTTCTTTTGCAGGATGCCTCCCAAGGGTAAATCAGCTTCTTCATCCTCCGCCCCTAAGCGATCCAAGGCACCAGCTTCCAAGAAGCGGAAGGGACAGACTGGGGAGTCTTCTGCTCCTCCACCACGTTCACCTTCGCCGCCTCCAGCTCCTCGTGGCGTCGACCCTCCTGAATCAGTGGTTCAGAAGATCTTCGACTTCGACCCCAGGGATCGGGCTTACAGTCGTTATCAGGTTATGGCGAGATGGCCCGTGGCGAGCCAGGGTAGATTTGATTTTGAGGGGTTGCAGAGTCGTGATGGATGGTTGGATGCTTTGAAGACTTTTGCTGCAGGATCACTCACCACTTCTCAGGATTTTGGATTTTTCCTTTCTTTTATTTCTGTTTATGACTGCATGTTTTGTTGTGTTTTGACTTCTTATTTTCTCTTTTCATTTCTGGCATTGAACTTGTCTTGTTGTTGGATCACACATCTCATCTGTACTCTCATCTTGTCAACTATGGGTTGTGTTTGAGTGGTGTGCCCTCCCTTGTTTTATACAGGTACCCCTGATTCAGGTCCTCGTCCTGAGCAGGTTACTTGACCCGGGATCCCATCTCCGGCTTCCCTTCTTCACCGCGCGGTATATTCGTTCCACCTTATCCTCTCTCTCTCTTGATCATTGAGGACAATGCTCATGTTAGTCGTAGGGGAGTTTGAGTTTTGGTGTGATTATTTATCGGTAGAAGTCTAAAGCTATGATCTGATATGTTGCATGATCTTAATTGAATGTCGAATTCCTCTATTGTAGAATCGTTCGGTTCTTGACGTTTAGTGTTTAATTGACTTCAAGTCTTCACAATGATGTTTAGATTGTTCCACTTAGAACCTATAACCAGCATGTTAGCACTAATATCAAATGAGTCTGGGCCAGAACTGAGATCTTATCACTCTTGTATGTTGGTTGATTGGTTGGATACGTGTTTTTATACCACTCGATAACACCGGTCTAGGATGATGAAGGCAATCAGAATTTCTTCCCCTCCTCCATGTTTTTCATTCTCTTTTTGATCTTTCGTGATTGTGGCTTGAGACTAGACGGAATCCATTTCGAAATCTTGTACGGAAGTTGTTGAGGGGCTAAGGATCAAGTGGCTTAATTGTGAAGGCTTAATTGTGAAAAAAAAAAAAAAATGCTCAAAAGAAAAGCTAGGCAAGCTCGGCACCTAAGTGAAGTGTCGAGTTGAGCACTAAGCAAAAGGGCAAAGGCTGTGAGCTAGGCAGGTTCAACACCTAAGTGAAGTGTTGAATCGAGCACTAGTATGCAGTAAGAGAAAAGAAAAGAAAGAAAAAAAGAGTCCTCAACTGTAGCCCTTGATCCTAGCCAGAGTTGTAAAATGCGGATCTAGAAGCGGATGAAGTCGAGTCGATAGCCACATTCACGACTCACGATCCATGTTCCGATTTCAAGTCCTTTTGATTAGAGTCGGTGTTGTCGTGGTCGGTTTTGCTGTGTCCCAATCAACCACTACTTGAAGTGTGCAGAAATTAGTGTGGTTTAGACTTGTTTGGTTGATGTTCTTGCATGTGTAGGTTTAGTTTGTTCGTGGAACAGTTTAAGCTAAATTGTGATTGCTTGGATCTCAATGGACCGAACTTGTCATGTGTGAACTTGGATGTTTTCTAATTCATTTGCTTGAGGACAAGCAAAGCTTAGTCGTAGGGGAATTTGATGTGACTTTAATCAGTGCATTTTAAGCTTATGAATGACCTATGATATGCCCGTATTTATTCGCGAAATGACATGATTTATATGCGTTTATTGAATTTTTGTGCTAAGTGTCATTTTGTTGTCCGGTTGCCACTTTGGAGCCATAATTCGTGGGCTATTGGAGCTTCTCTATGCATTTTCAGGATCTGGCTTCAAAGTACGGATAACAAAGAGCGCATAGGAGCAAACGGGAGGTCATTTGGAGGCCGGACGAGGGAGATGTGAGCCTTGCAAGATCGGGTTTTCTGCAGAGTGCAGGGGGTGCACGCCGTGCAGATGTGCACGCCGTGCAGAGGTGCACGCCGTGCACTATGCACGCCGTGCAGGGGTGCACGCCGTGATGCCCCCTGCACGCCCTGCACTATAAATACTCTTGATTTTGGCCATTTTGGGCAATTAGATCATATCTCTTGAACCCCAAATACATTTCCACGAACCCTCAAACCCTAGAGCACGTTTTTGGAGCAATTTGAAGCTATTGGAGCTAGGATTGAAGCCAACAAACCTTGGGAGAAGTGCCTACAAGTGGAGAAGTGAAGATCATCTCAAGGAATCATCCATGGTGTTCTTGGTGACCATTCTTCCTTCTTCTCTCTTTACTCCCTTGGCCATGTGTGGCTGATTTTCTAGGGTTCATCTTGGATGGGTAGATTAGTTGTGCTATGATAGAGAGATGATTGTATAGAACTTGCCATGATTGATCTTGGTTGTATGAGGATGATTCCTAGACTTGTTCTTAATACCATTTTATGCCATGTTTGCTTGATTTGGTCCATTCATTGTAATTTGATGCATGAGAGTGCTTGGATTGCATAGATTGTAGGTCTAGGGATTGAAGTGAGTGTGTTCTAAGAGATTAGATCATCTTATTTCAACCATTTTCACTTGATTTCTCTCTTGGGCATTTTATCGAACACTTGGTGTGCATGTGGAATTTCATTCAATTGAGTTTGAAAAGGCTTGTTGGGTGAATCTCTTAGTGTTAGGGCATTGATATGAGAGTGTTGTGCCTAGCCTTGTGGTCTTAGAGTCTTAGAGAGGGTCTTGTGTCTTGGCATTTCATCAAACACTTAGAATGCATCCTATTTTCACTTAGTTTGAGAGCGAGAGCCTAAATTGAGTGGTATTGGGATAGGGATTAGGTGCTACGAGAGTGCATCGAGTCTAAAAAAGTGAAATGCATGGTCATCCGAGTGCAAACTCGATCTTGATTAGCTTGTTCGTTCAATTATTCATCTTGAGCATGATGAAACTACCTACCAAGAGAACCCCTTTATCTTTGATTTGTTCCACTTCTTTTCTTGCTTAAACCTTGTTAGTTTTTCATTGTTTATGCTTTTGATTTGTTCTCTTTCAAAACCAAAACTTAATTTCAAATGTTTAGACCGTTCATGAACTTTGTGAGTACAAGCTTATGAGAGGACCTCGAGGAATACGACCTTGGTAAACACGTGTTATCAGAGCCGCAATCATCAAGAGAGTCCAGAGTATCGATCTCGGTTAGGAGAGCTTCAATCTGCGTTTCCACTCTTCTGAAGACCAACTTATTCCAATCCTTTAGGTGAAATTTAAGAGCTTGCAACTTCTTGTTGAGAGCGAGGAGAGACATAGATGGCGTCGGCCCCTGAAGCCAAAACTTTGCTAACATATCCGAGAAATTATCGTGACTGAGCCACATGTTCTCGAAACGCCAAGGGCGGTTGAGGCGGATTGACTGTCCGCACTCCAGCAGAAGCGGATGATGATCCGAACACGATCTAACCTTTGCCGAGAGACAGACTCCTGGGAAATGGTCGACCCACTCAGAGGAAACAAAGATGCGATCAATACGGGATTGAGTAGGAGGGGATCGAAGATTCGACCACGTAAAGTGAGCCCCTCGAAGTGGAAGCTCCTGAAGGCCCAAATCAGCGCACCAGTTGTTGAACCAGTTCATCTCATACCTGTTGTGCTGAGAGCTTGTTGACTCGTCTGAAGAGCGAATGAGGTTAAAGTCACCCACGAAATAGAGAGGCATATCCCACCAGCCTGAGAATAATTTCAGCTCTGCCAAGAAGGAGAGCTTAGCATTATGAGAACAGGGGCCGTACACATTTACCAGCACCCATTGAAGATTGTCGATTCGGGAAAGTAGAATAGTAACCAGAGCGAAATTCCCGGTCCACTCCCCCACAATCTCAAAATCAGAATCCAACCAAGCTGTTAAAATTCCTCCGGAGGAACCGACAGCGGGTTTGACCGCCCAGCTCCACCCCGCCGAACCGAGGATGCTTCGCAAAATTGGCTCATCAAATACCTCCAATTTAGTTTCCTGAAGACAGCAAATCGAAGGCTTCAACTCTCTAATCCTTTGTTTAATTTGAAACCTTTTATCTCGAAACCCCAGACCCCGGACGTTCCAACTGAGAATGCTGAAAGACATATCAAACTGAGGAAGAAGAAGCACATCTGGCCGACCTCGGGGTCCTTGGCCCGAAAAGAAGAGTTTTAGGGCCTACGTCTAACCTTCTCTGTTCTCTTTCCACCCGATTGCGCAAGGCTGAGGAGGGTTTCCTGGCCATCGCTTCCTTACTGGTTAAAATGGCTGCCTTCTCCCCATTGAGTCTGCTCCCATTAATTTCGAGACCGAAGAGATTTGCAGCCTCTCGAACCGGGGAGTCAAGGGAGCCAGAAGAGGAGAAAACTTTTGAGAGAGCCTCTGGAGACTTCGGGGAAGAGGGGGAAGCTTCTAGAGCCAAAGGGAAATCAGCAGAGGGATGAGAAATCACAAATCGATCTTCTAGGACCCTTTCTTCTGACGAGCAGGAGAGAGAGGGGGACACTGAAGAGCCTTTGAGGGAGTGAAAAGGCCTGGGCTCATCCGGGCACCTGAAATCCAACCTTGGGCTCCAAATCCGACTTGGGCCCATCTCATTCCACTGTGGGAGACCATACCTTGAGCCCAGGGGAGGTGGGCCAAAATCAAAACGCACCAGAGGGAGTTGACCTTCAGAGGAAAGGGAGCTAACCAAAACTAATCTGTCCAATCGATCTAGTCGCAACCCAACATAATTGCACCCCAAACGAGGAAAAGAAGCTTCGATACCTGAGACCTCGTACGTCAGGACAGAGTCCGAAGAAGGGCAAAAAGGTTGAAGCGAACATACCGAGGCCTCGGAATCCGTGTCCACCGGATCATCGGAGAAAGTATCGTCGGAGAAAGTCGACGAAGATGAAGGGGAGGCGACAGAGCTTTGAGTCGGCTCACATAGCGAGGGAAGACGAGAAATTAGGGAGGCTTTACCTTTTGAGCGCAGTCTTCACCGAGAGCCCGGATCGGAGCAAGACCCACCCGATCAGGCTCAATACTAATAGAGAAAACCTTGTCCCCGAATCTCACTGGAATTTCCTCCGGCAGGATTCCCTTAAGTCTGATTTTCAGTCGCACCGAGGAAAGCGAAGGACTTTCCTCAAATTCGAGGAAAACTCCGCAAACCTCCCCCAGTTGACGAAACGGTCTGCTGATCTGAGATGGAGGGGGATACCTCTTGCAGTGATCCAGACTACTTCATTGTCGAGAAGAACTTTCGAACGGCCTGCTTCAGGAATCCATTTGTCGATCTGAAGTACTATATCACCAAAGGAACATCGATTCAAAGCTAAGATCCTGTCGACCTTGTCCTTTGAATCACAGAACAAAAGCCGTAGTCCATCTCCCAGCAGTTGAATGGAAGCATCTATCGCAGTCCCCCATTGTCGGTGAGCCCAACGCCGAAAGTACGCCCAATCAACCTATTCCTGGGAGCAGAATCGAAACACAATACAGCATTCCAGGAAACGGAGCCGATCAGACACTCCGTCCTCTTCAATCAGAACCCCTGGGCTTCCGTCTATAGTCTCACCCGCACATCTCCCACGTGCCGAATAATCAAGACCTTTGACAATCTGAGCGTAGAAGCTTTTGTGCCATGAGACGGACTTTGTCATATGAGAGGTTGATGATTGTGGCGGAGGAGGAGGAGCCAACACATCAGCAATCCATGATCGGAGGAGTTTAAGGAAGCTCCACCATCCCGCGGAGACCATCGGAATCAGCACAAAGAAAACCTTGTTATTTCGGCAGACTTCCGAGATTTTCAGAACTCTCCCCGACGAAGATGAGAAAGAGGAAACCACCAAAGTTCTGCGGATGGAAACCGATTTACACGAAGAGGGAAAGATCCAGCTATTACTAGAAGCCACCTGCAAAGCTCCTTCCAACCAGAGGACAAGAGAACGGTCAAGGAAAATGAAGTGCGAAGCAGTACCCTTTTTGACAACCAACCTGCAAATCGACCCGAAGCGACCATCGGAAAGTTCCAGGGAAACCTTAATATCCTTAATCTGAAACGAACGGCAAGGATGATCCGGCGAAGAACCCAACCCCGACACACTCACCTCACCGACTCCTAAAGCCCTCGAGGGGGGGGCACGCTAACTCTCTCTCTCTACACATGGAATTTCTTGGGTGGAATGCTTATTTGGACTATATAAGATTTGATACACATTCAATGATCAAATTTAATTAATGACACTCATTAGCTACAATTACCGGCTTGCCTCGTGGTTCGATGATCGTCGACACCACCATGTGTCTCGAACATGGTCACCGACACCACAACGCTCGGCTACCATCTCGTTCATGGTCGTCGCCTCGTCCTGACCACCCATAATAACGGTGTAAGTTTTAACCTTCATGACTATGTTGCTCATTCTCGTCGTGGAATGGGATGATAAGTCGTCCTACTCCTCCTAAGAGAACGTGATTAAGGGAGGTCATTATGGGCTGAGCATGATCTCAAGGTTCATTCGAGATTTTCTAGGAGCTAAGACATTAATTTCTTTAATTGTAGTTTTAGTAAAATTATAAACTCAACCTAATTTATTTTATAACATGTTTTTTTAAAAGTATGAAATTATGTTATCATAAGAGTGGCTCTTTTAGGCTTGCTTAGGATGTGGAGTAGGGATCATTCTTAAACTATGTAAATTACGTGTCTCAATCTCTCCCTACCTTTTACATATCATCTCTACTCTTCACAAACTAGAATCTAAGTTGAAGAATCACAAAGTAGCACTTAGCTTCTCTCAATCATGATAAACACGATCTTCCAACTAGATAATAGTCCAAACAAGTTGGGTCAAAAGTAACTTAAACTCTCTAATGTCAAAGTCGTTCGTACTGAAGCACTCCTTGAATTGATGATCACTTCATCCGCTCATTTTCTAAAACCTTATGATTTTTATTTCAATTTATTCTTTCCCAACTTCATTGCTGAATAAAATAATTTTATCTTAGTTACGTACTAATTAACTTTACTACTTTCACTTGATATCAGAGTGTGGTTGTGCAATGGCGTAACCAGGATTAGTATAGGGGGAGCCGAACTGTAAATCAAAAATTGGTGCCACCGGCAAAAAAAAAATTTCAAATTTGGATAATAATATAAATTTTTCATTCATCTAATACTAAGTAAAAATACACAATACATGTTTTGGTTATAAGTTGGTTAATTAATAAAAAAAATATTATATGTGCCACCGGCAATTTTTTCTCAAATTTGGATAATATATGATCAAATATTTAATTATTACATACTATAAGTGGATTATGAGTAACTATTACGTAAAATTTAAGACAACATTTCACCGAAACAACGTAGTGGGGGAGCCAAACTTTAAATACCCCGGCGCCAAATTCCAAAAATACCAAAAAATACATGTAATATTAGACTCGATACCGGGGGAGGGGGGCGCCGTGGCTCCCCCAGCTCCCCCTAATACCGCCATTGTGGTTGTGAAGGATTGAAACTAATAAATATTTGTTGTAACAAAAAGTAAGAAGAAACAAGATTAGTACAAACTATAACGAATAGCTCCAGTAAACCACTAACCATCGAATGACATTCAAACACAAGAGTACCATTGATGATAGTGACTATCAGTTCTCGAAAAACAAAATCTAGATATTCTCTGAAAATGGATAGAGCTTTTTGGAAAATTGTTGGATTTAATGATTATGAACCACCAAAAAATTATTGATGAAGAGAAAATCAAAGTTCAATTGAATTCTAAAAAATGCATGTTTTATACTGTGCTTTATGTGAAGAAGAGTCTAATAGGATGAGTGCATGTATTACTGCCTTTGAAATCTAGAAATCTTATAAGCCACACATGAAAAAATGAAAACATTGATACAAATTTGATCTTCCAGGGGGTTGTCTTCTCTTTTACGTTGGTTCAGGGTGAGTGTTACAAGTGGTATCAGGCCTGGTTGGTCTCTACTGGACTGGATGAGTGGATAGTCTTTTCTTCTAAATGAGTAATTAACCTCATAAGCAGAGAAGATGAAACAGCGATACATGACTGACCTTTCAGGGACTTTCAAATTGTTTTACACCGGGTTGGGTTTTAAAGGAAAAAGTGAATTTGAAATGTAGCATTTTGAGACCTGTTTGTTCTATGTGTCCTCTTATAGTACTAGCATTGTTTCGGCCCGTTGGCCGATATGTTATATTTTTTTTTAAGTATAATTAATAAAAAATATTATTTTATAGTGATAGATTTAATATTATTTTTAATAAATTGTAAATTAACAAAAAAAATTGAATTGAATGATTAAAATTAAACGAACACTCAGTGGGTCAAATTAGTTAACATATTACATAGTGAGAAATTAAACAGATTAAAGTAGAAAATATAGAAATAAACTAAAATTAAAAAGTGAGCTACACATTTTATTTTAAAATATAATTTAATAATTTCAATTAAAATAATTAAAATGAAGAATTTTACTTTTTCCTAAACTTTATTATGTTTAAAAACTATTTGGAATTTTATTTATTAATAATTTAATTTGTTGAATAATTTAAAATCAGAAGAAACAAAATAATATGATAGTTTAATATCCTATTATTAAAGAGAGAGTTTTAAATTATATCTCTCTAATTTTAAATACTCATATATTAGCTAGATGATTCTTTATACACACCCAAAAAAATATAATATTTAATTTGAATATTGTGATTAACCATAAGATATTTTGGGACAGTAATTAATCTTAATTACATACTAAAATAAAATAGGTTCATTTATGATCATTGAAAAGGAAAAAAATACATTAGAATTTTACTTTTTATTCAAACAAACTTTTCGAATTAGTGATACTCTAAACCAAATATTAATTCAAATGCTCTCCCAACAAAAGTCTATTTAAGACAAATGGAAAAAATGCAATTTCCTCAAAATATTTGCAAACAAATACTCGAGGCTAAAGAAATAATCACTATAATTTTTTTTGAGGAATAGTTAAACATAAATGAAATTGGAACCTCAATTAGCCTGTTAAAACTTAAAATAATTTGGAAATAAGGATCATGTTATATGAATGTATTTAGGTTTAATGAATATGTCTAATTCAAACTAATCAACCCGATCAATTTTTTAATTTGTTAATAACTAATGACATGTAACCCATTTTACTTACGATCCCATGACTCATACTCTTTCATCATTATCTCACTCACCATGGATCTTACTAAAATAACCTTTTTCTTTAGTTTTCTCTATATCATTAAATATATTAATTAAAAAAAATTCTCTTAAATGTCCATGATTTTTTATGTTTTATGCAGTTTGATCCCTGATCAAATTAATTAATGACTTTCCAAATTTTGAGTACTTCAAAATAATTTGCCAAAAAAATTCAATAAAAATGAAAATGAAAATAAAATTGCAACTCTCGCGAAACATTTGCAAACAAATAAAGTCGAGACTAAAGAATCAACCATCGTAAAAAAAATTATTTTTGGTATAGTTGAACATATAATGAAAAATGAAACATCAATTGGCCAGTTAGATATTAAAAGAATTTTAAAATATGAATCAAGTTATAAGAATGTATTTAGTTTTAATGAATATTCCCAATTTAAACTGTTCAACTCGATCAATACTCTCAATTTTTTGATAGTTAATGTCATGTAACTCATTTTACTTACGATCCCATGACTCATACTCTTATACAACCCATGACCTCACTCACCATTGATCTTACTAAGGTAGAATCTTATTTCCTTAGTTTTCTCTATATTATAAATATATTAATCAAAAAATAATTCTCTTAAATATCCATAAATTTTAATAATTTATGTAGCTTAATCAAATTAATTAATGACTTACCAAACTTGGAGTCCTTCAAATAATTTACCAACAAAGGTAATTTCAAGACAAATGAAAAATAAAATTGTAACTTTCTCGAAGCATTTCAAACAAATAAAATCGAGATTAAATAAACCATCACTGTTAAAAAATTATTTTGAGGAATTCTTAAACATAATGAACAATGAAACCTCGATTATATTGTCCCGTTAAAACTTAACAATTTTGAAAATAAATATCATGTTATATGAATGTATTTAGGTTTAATACATATGCCCAATTCAAACTAACACAACTCGATCAATACTCTTCATTTGTTAATAGTTAATGACAATTTTACTTACGGTACACTCATGAACTCTGCACCATTGATCTTACTAACGTACAAACTTTATTTGTACAATTTTGTCTAGCCTAATAAATATATTAATTGAAAATAATTCTCTTTAATATTCATAAATTTTTAAGATTTATGCAGCTTGATACTTGATCAAATTAATTAATGACTTACCAGACTTAGAATTATTCAAATAGTTTATCAACAAAATATTGTTCAAGACAAATGGAAAAAATTGCAACTTTCTTGATGCATTTGCAAACAAATAAATTCGAGACTAAATAAACCATTACTGTAAAAAAAAATATTAAGGAATAGTTAAACGTAATAAAAATGAAACATCAATTTGCCTGTTATAACTTAAAATAATTTGAAAATAATGATAATGTTATATGAATGTATTTAAGTTTAATGAATATGCCTAATTCAAACTAAGTCAACTCAATCAATAATCCAAATTTGTTAATAGTTGATGACATGTAACCCGCTTTACTTATGATCTCATGACTCATACTCTTATACACTTATGGCCTCACTCACCATTGATCTTACTAAGGTATGACCTTATTTCTTTAGTTTTCTCTTGATCAATAAATATTTTAAATCACAAATAATTCTCTTAAATATTCGTAAATTTTAAAATTTTAGCAGTTTGATCCTTGATCAAATGAAATTATGACTTACCAAACTTGGAGTCCTTCAAATAATTTACCAAAAAAATTCAGTTCAATATAAATGGAAGATAAAATTGCAATTCTCTCAAAGCATATGCAAACAAATAAAGTGGAGACTAAAGAAACTATCACTATAAAAAACTGAGGAATAGTTAAACATAATGAAAAATGAAAGTTCAATTGACCCTTTAAAACTTAAAACAATTTGAAAATAAGGATCATATTATATGAATGCATGTATGTTTAATGAATACGCCCAATTCAAACTGAACACAACTCGATCGATACTCTGAATTTGTTAATACTTAATGGCATGTAACACGTTTCACTTACGATCTCATAACTCATACTCGTATACACTCATAACTGCACTCACCATTGATGTTACTGAGGTACAACTTTATTTCTTCAGTTTTTTGTAGCTCAATAGATATATTAACTGATAAATACTTCTCTTAAATATTCATAATTTTTTAAGCTTTATGCAAATCGATCATTGACCAGTAATCAATGACTTTTTTAAAGGGAATTAATCAATGGCTTAGTTATATTGAATGACTATTAAACATTCATGTGAGCAAATACATTATCCAATATAATAATTTAATTATTCTACACAGAGCGTCGAGCCCGATTATTAAACAACACAAAGCCCATTTAAAAAAAGTATTATCATCTCAGAATAAAAACTATTATCATAATTTCATTCACTCTATTATCTATTCAACTTGGTAGTGTATTTCTATAATAAACTATTGGTTATCATAAAACTAATGAATGTGCTAACCATTAAGGGTGAAATGTGCTTCAATTTGTATAGTAAAATACATATGAGCAATGTGCTTTAATGTTTTAATGTAATTATAAATTAATTTGTCTAGCTTAGTTGGTAAAGCACATAATTTTATTCTTGAGGTTGTGGGTTCGAGTCTTGTAGTTACTAAAAAATTATCACATTTATTAAAAAAATTATTTTTAATAAATTTAAATCATATAAAATTCATTGATTGGCCAATTTCCTACAATTAAGGAGAGGCATGGAGAATCCTAGGTGGCAATAGGAAAAAGGCTAAAATGCTTATATATATTTGTAGATTTGTAGATGTCTAGTCAAGCCATGAGGAATCACTTATATGGTTAGTCTAGGCAAATTGGCTTAGCCAGTAGATGGCTCAAGGAGGTGTGTAGCCTATCTTGAGAATCCATTTTTGGGGAAAAAAAACCTACGAGATGAATCGCTTTACATTGGTCAAATGGGACGTAGCCGAAGTGAAGAGTCCAGCCCAATAGCCAATAAAAGCCTAATTTCATTATTGGGCCCATGGATTTTAAAACCCTCTTTCCTCTCCCCGCCAGCGCCAAGGGTTTTGAGTCTTTTGACCTGGTACAGGTGAAGAAGCTGCCTTTTTCCTCAGAGTTCAGAATCAGACCCGAAACACGAAAGAAGGGAGCTGAATCAATGGAGTTCGAGAAGAGAAAGGCAGCAACTCTATCCCTGATTGCCTCGTCGGAAGTCGATAAATCTCCAAAAGGTTTCATAGACGAGCCAATCATCCCACTTCTCAATCTCATCAACTCCCATCCATCTTACTTCACAACCAGCTCATGCTCCGGCCGCATCTCCATCCTCTCACAACCCAAGCCCTCCTCCTCCTCCGCCCCCAAAAAGAAGGCTCGCGGCGGCTCCTGGCTCTTCATCACTCACGACCCTGCCGATGCTTCCGCAGTTGTCTCCCTCGTTTTCCCGCCTCCCGACTCCACCGTTCCTGATTCGAGCCATGACCTGGTTTTCAGATTCGAGCCGCTCATCATTGCTGTGGAGTGCAGAGACGTCGAATCCGCCCAGTCCCTGGTTTCTCTGGCGATTTCCTCCGGGTTCAGGGAATCGGGAATCACTAGCGCTAGTAGGAAGAGAGTAATCGTCGGGATTCGGTGCTCGATTAGGATGGAGGTCCCCTTGGGTGACAGTGATAACGTGTTGGTGTCTAGGGATTATGTCAAGTTCTTAGTTGGTGTTGCGAATCAGAAAATGGAATCCAATTGGAAGAGGACGCAAGGCTTCTTTGCGGCTTTAAGAGAAACAGGGTTTCTGGGAGGCAGCTTGAACGCTGAGAATGGTCAATGTGATCTTGGAGACAACCAAGTTGGAACGGCTCATCATATGGAAGAAAGTGCTGGTAATCCAGTTTGAGCTTTTATTATTGACTCATTGTTGCCATAGCTTAGTTGGGTTTCTTGTATTTTAACAAAATTAGCTGCTGAACTAAACTAGGAATCAAAATGGTAGCTTGTTAGCTTAATGAGGCAAATAGGTTTATCAGAGACTTATGAAAGATGTCATTGGATGAGTTTCATAAATTGAGTCACCGCCGCCCTAATTTCAAGCATTATTTATTGCAATGCAGGAGTCCTTTCCATAAGTTTGAGTCTTTGAATCGTTGACAGGGTTGATAGGGGTTCCTGATCACAGTATAACAGCTATCCGCGTACCAATTGTTGGAGAATCTGTGGAGAAGCTTTTCCTTTGGGGTCATACTAGCTGTACACTAGGTAATATTAACCCAAGCAGTATTCTGGTATTTGGTGGTTTTGGCGGGAAGGGAAGGCATGCTAGAAGAAACGAATCCTTGCTGCTTGATCCATCTAGGGGGATATTGGAAACAGTTGATTTTGACGTTGGACCATCTCCTCGGTTGGGCCACACAGCTTCTGTGGTTGGTGACTTGGTTTTCATCATTGGAGGCAGGACAGATCCGTTGAACATTTTGAATGAAGTTTGGTTTCTTGACATGTCCAGGAAGCAATGGAGCCAGATTGAATGTGGTGGCAGCTGTTTCCCTCCCAGGTAGAACTTAACATGTTCATACCTGCATTGTCATCTAACATCTTGGCTTCTTTCAGTTGTTATCTTCTTTATATATCTGCAATATATACCACAAGCACACAATAGCTTCCTTAGTTGTTTTGTTCCCTTGAGCTCGGTACTAACCAGCCTTTTGTTATCCTATGTTTCTCCTCTTTTCTCTGTTAACTTCAAAGTTTTATTATCATGTAGGCATCGACATGCAGCTGGAGTTGTTGGTTCAAAGATTTATGTATTCGGTGGCCTGAATAATGACTCAGTTTTTTCATCCTTCCATGTTTTTGACACTGTAAACTTACAGTGGGAAGAGGTAGTGGTTGGAGGGGATCAACCATGTGCACGTCATTCTCACTCAATGGTGGCTCATAAATCTAAGCTATTTATGTTTGGGGGCACAATGGTGAGCAACCACTTGGAGAACTGTACAGTCTTGATGTTGATAGTTACATTTGGAAAAAGGAAAAGCCAGCTGGAAGAAGTCCAAGTGCAAGGTTCTCACACTCAATGTTTGTTTATAATAACTTTATTGGAATAATTGGAGGTTGTCCTGTTAATCAACATTTTCAAGATTTGGCATTACTAGATGTGGAACATCAGCTGTGGAGTCATGTGAGACTCAATTGCATTGGCAAAGAATTGCTTGTACGGAGTACTACTAGTGTTGTTGATGACAGTCTTGTTTTGATTGGGGGTGGAGCAGCTTGTTATGCGTTTGGGACAAAGTTCACTGAGCCATTGACAGTTGATTTGCTTCCTCTTGCTTCTGTAGTAGAAAAGAATATGTCTTTACATAGTCAACATATGCTTACTTCAGATTCTTCTGCTGAGGTAAACAGAGAAAATAATGCTGGCATGCAACAGGAAGAATTTGTAACCTCCAGCATTTCAGCTGAAAATGATGCGGACAGTGAACAGCAGTGGGTGTTGCAGCTTAAAAAGAAGTATGCGAAACTAGGGAAGGACATACTGAAGAAATTTGGGTGGTTAGATCTTAGGAGAAAAGTTTATTCTTTGGATAATGGACTTCACATTTGTTTCCCAATCACCGGAAAATTTTCTGCTATGTTCACTGAGAAGCAGTATATAGAAAAGACTATATCTGTGGACCAATGTGATATCCATCTATCTGAAAGGCTAGTAGGAGACAAATCTCTGTTAAATGATGTATCGTGTTCTACCGCCTTCAGCCTTTTACAAGAATTTGGCGGTACTAAACTGGCTGATAAGGTTACTGAAGTCAGGAAGGTTGCAAAATCTCCATCACAAATGATGAAGGAATCCGTAGCATCTTTGATTGAAAATAAAGGTCTATCACAAGAACTATTAGACGAGCTACCAGTTAGGTTGGTATTTAGGAACTTCTTCTTCATTTATGCTAGTTGACTTTTAGCATACAAGTTAAGCTTACGTGTTATCTGAACATCTTAGTATCCATTTTGAGACTACTAGACTAGCACATTCTTGGTATTGGATGTCTACTGATGGCTGTATCCTATGTTCAGGTGGGAGCGTCTTGGAGATATTGTTGTGCTTCCCATTACATCCTTCAAGGACCCGGTATGGGATTCGATCAGAGAGGAGCTTTGGCCCATCATTGCTACATCGCTTAATGCCGTTCGCCTTGCACGCCAAGTGGGTCATTTATGATATTTATGTGAATTTAATTTTGTAGCTCGTCTGATCAGTTTTGATTGCTGATATGAGTGTTTCAATAAACTGATTTCCTTACTAGGAGTTCCTCTTTGACAATTTGATGGTATTATAGGGCCGCGTGGCTTCAAATGGAACAAGGGACAGCACATTGGTGTTATTGGTAGGAGACAGTGGCTGGGTTGATCACAAAGAAAATGGAGTTATATATTCCTTTGACGTAACCAAGTGCATGTTCTCCTGGGGTAATCTATCTGAAAAGCTTCGTATGGGTAGATTTAACTGTGAAGACGAAGTTGTCGTTGATTTGTTTGCTGGGATTGGCTATTTTGTGTTGCCATTCCTTGTCAGGTAATTCATTGTTCTCCTCAGATCCTTGCATTATAACATAGAATCTTAAAATCACAAGAGAACAAAAGAAAGCTCAATGATTACATTAATAGACCCTCATTGAAATGACACTTGTTAGTAATAGATTGATAAATCTCTTCTAGCATTAAAAAATTTCACATAGCTGTGAACAAAGGTATTTATGTTGCAATTACTTGTTCAGGGCCAAGGCAAAGTTGGTTTATGCTTGTGAATGGAATCCCAAAGCTGTTGAGGCACTCAAGAGGAATCTGGAGCTTAATTCTGTTTCTGATCGATGTGTTGTACTTGAAGGAGATAATCGGCTTAAAGCACCCACAGTAGGTTTCTTACTCCTTTAAGTTTTCATCTATTCTCTTGTTGCTCGAGATTGTTGTGAATTCAAGCTGACCAAGTGGCTGAATAACATTGTAATTGACTGCGTTGATAATAATAACAGGAAGTAGCTGATCGAGTTTGCCTCGGTCTTATCCCTACAAGCGAAGGAAGTTGGGAGACAGCAATCAAGGCATTGAAGTACATACTCTCAAAAACCTTTTCTCCATCTTGCTCCCACCTAACATCTGATCTTATTTCACTGACGAGCATAAGAACCAAAATGCAGAAAGGAAGGCGGCGTTCTGCATGTGCATGGAAATGTGAAGGACTCAGAGGAAGCTACGTGGACACAGCATGTTGTAACGTCGCTGGATAACATTGCTAAATCAGAAGGTAAGCCACTTGAATGCCTTTGGATCCAAGAGTCTTGTAATTGCATTTCTTCACCATGTTCATTGGCCGAAAAGGATGTTAACACGATGGCATTCAACCCTGATGACATGGTGTTTCTGTATATCGCACAGGTCGGAGTTGGGAAGTGGTAGCAGAGCACGTAGAGAGAGTGAAATGGTACGCCCCTCATATACACCATGTTGTGGTAGACGTCAGGTGCAGCCCTATTCCTGCATAGTTGCTATCTTGCTCCTGGTTTTTACTTGGACTGATGGTCTGAGATGCAAATTTTAAAAGGGACTAATTTGTTTTTAGACTGATAGGAAGTAGCAGTTCAATTGTATACTAGCTATGTATGATTATATCACTACTTAATCATGGTTATTTCACGATTAACGGTTAATCTTTTGAATTGTTAGTTTTCTTAAGCATGGTTTGTATTAAATCAGTAGGACTAATCATGGACAATTAGCGAAAATCAAGTGTCGGTGGACCCTGTTGCTGAGATTGTGATGTACCAGTGGATGCCCAGCAACATGCTTAATCTATATGGCTGCTAGATTATTTCTTTTTAGTATAGTGGTTAAGTGCATCATCTTTTAAGACTTATAATATATACAGAAGCTTTTGAGGTGGGGTGGGGGTCATGAGTCATGTCATGACTTAACAACTTGTTGGCTTTATACATGATTGGTGAAGGGTGTGGTTATGGGGTAATAGGCAATCAGGATGAGTGTGTGTAGGGTTGTTCATGAACAAAGTTAGTTCAAGATTTGCTCGACGTTTGGTCTAGAAAATTTGTGTTCATCACTTGATTTGATTCAAACCGAGTTGGTTTGTGGATAAGTTTGTTTATAAATGAGTCTGGCTCGAGCCTAGGGAGTTTGACTTGATTTGTTCGTGAACCAGCTCGGTTCGGTTTGATAGCTTCGGGAACATGTTTGTTTATTTTTCGTGATTAAGCTCGTTTATTAGTGCTATTCGGGCTGATTGTGTAGTTGTGTACTCATTTTATTGATTTATCCATTTTAATTGAATCTCTTTCGCCTTTAATCTTCTCTTTAACCAAACATTTGTTGACATCGAAAGCAATAGCGACGAGATAAGAGACAAAAATTATGATATTTCGATTCGAAGGAAAGTCTTGGGGGTCAAGTTGATTTGTCTTCTTGGTAGGGACGATAATTCACTCTCGTTGAGATTATGAGTTGGGTAATAACCAAAAAATGAGTTGAGCGGAATCGAGTTGTGGGTACTAATTACTCTCACTTTATGATTCTAAATGACAATACACGTCACCCATGTCCCATATTGCCAACTCCTCGTCCAAATCTGTTCTTCTAGTCTGTAGAAATTCGATCGTAAAGTGACACCTAAACATAGTTCGATTAATCGACCGAGAGATGAAGATACGCATGACCTGGCACATGAACAAGAGTCGGAATGAAAGGAAGAATGGATGCCAAATGAGTCACTTGTCCTCATCAAAATTCTGGTGGTAACATGGTCCATCAGTTGATAATGCATGTGTGACAAGTGTTTGATTAAAGCGAGTAATATGGCCAGAATTATGGAACCCATTTCCAGTCAGTCACTCAACCTCGACTTCTCCGTTGCTTCTTTACTACTCTATCACTTGAAAACACTCCTCCCTTAAATCAACGCTTAATTACTTTGTTTATCTTCTAATTACCAAATTAACCACTTAATCATTTGAGTCTCTCTATTGTCCCACCATGGATGTCTTTATCTTAATTATGGCCAGTCAATTCACGCTGACGTTGCTCCTCTATGATTCTAATATCTAAACCCTACACTTAGCTCAAATCGGATTTGATTCCATTCTGATTGATTGTTTTGCATTAGATTAAGCTGACTAAACCACACAAGTATCGTTAATTGCACTGTTTTTAACTTTTATGCGATCAATGCCGTTCATTTCTTAATGCAACTAGGGTGGCACAATAATAGACTTTTACCAAAGGGTGGCTAAAAACTAAATTCTCATCACTTGATTATGCGACTATTGACAAATCGCTCTACATACTATCTGGATGATCAAAGTGATCGCGAAGTGAGCTAGTTAGTAATAACTAGTCACGTCGAGTTTTTGGACTTGAGCTAGTGAGAATGTGACATATCTAAAAGCCTTTTTTACACATAATTAGTGGGGAACTTTAGACATATTGGACTAGTAATTGAGAAAGCGTATCAATGAGGGATATGAACTCGATACATCACAGTAAATCGTGTAAATGAACAAGTGAGAAACCATCAATTCAAACTCACGTTGAAGTTGTAAGCGAGGATTAACAAAAATGTATGCAAATAAACAAATTTGTCACATAAACTAATGTAATCCTTAGTTTCAATTCGATAACCCAAGTCTCGAGTATTATCTGAAAACTAAAGCTTAGTGATTATTTTGTTAGAGGCGTTTATAATTTGATGACTTGTTTGTTAATAAAGCAAGTTACATGATCAACTTGTTAGAAAAAACCCCAAAATTAAGAGACCTTCTATTGAAAATTGAGTCAAAGGAACCTTCAAATTTGACAAAGCTACCCCTATCTTTGTTTTCTCTTTATTAAAGAGCTCACTTCATCACTTGCAACACCAAACCAACACCTCACTCCAGTAAAAAAAATGGTGAATCACAAAGCTCTCATCTACCTGTTCATAGCTGTATTCACCATCTCAGCATTTGCAGAAGGATTGTCCACCAGCAGCATCAGCAGCAGCAATGGAGAAGAAGAAGAAACCGTCACATCGGGACTAGTGATGAACTTCTACAAGGACAGCTGCCCTCAAGCTGAGGACATCATCAGAGAGCAAGTGAAGCTTCTTTACAAGAGGCACAAGAACACTGCTTTCTCATGGCTAAGAAACATCTTCCATGACTGCGCTGTTCAGGTACCAATCCAAACATTAACTTTCACACTTTCACAGTTGATGATTTTGCTTGTGGAGGTAATGATGTTGATTTCTGCACCAGTCGTGTGATGCATCCCTGCTTCTGGATTCAACAAGGAGGTCTTTGTCTGAAAAGGAGACTGATAGGAGCTTTGGACTGAGGAATTTCAGGTATCTTGACACTATCAAAGAAGATGTGGAGAGGGAATGTCCTGGTGTTGTTTCCTGTGCTGACATTCTTGTCCTCTCTGCTAGAGATGGCATCGTTGCGGTTAGTACTTCGAACTATTCTAGTTGTTAGGACAGAACTTGTTCTTGACATGGTTTTAAGTGATTGAACTATGTGTTAAGTAATGTTGTATGAACTAATTTTGACTCCTGTTAACAAGTTATTAGGATGCAAATTGTTCTTGTAAATTTTTGTTCTGAAACTCTCTCAACAATTTTGAGTTTTGAGTTATTAGGATGCAACGATTTTATTGATTTTGGTGCTGGAATTCCTTCCTGCTCAAGCTGTTGATTAAAGCATGGAACTTGGTTTTGAACATACATGTGCAGCTAGGAGGACCACAGATTCCACTAAAAACAGGAAGAAGAGATGGAAGGAAGAGCAGAGCAGAAATTCTTGAGGCATACCTACCAGATCACAACGAGAGCATGACTGTCGTCCTCGACAGGTTTGCTGCCATGGGTATCGATACCCCTGGACTCGTTTCCTTGCTAGGTAAAACTGATGATCAGAGTTCCTAACATTTCCAGATTATGAAACCCTGGACCCTGAACCCTAAACTTATACGAAACACATGACAGGGTCCCACAGCGTGGGGAGAACCCACTGCACGAAGCTGGTTCACCGTCTATACCCAGACGTAGACCCAGCTCTGAACCCTGATCACGTCGAGCACATGCTCAAGAAGTGTCCCGACGCGATCCCTGACCCGAAAGCCGTGCAGTACGTGAGAAACGACCGTGGCACACCAATGAAACTTGACAACAACTACTACAGGAACATACTTGACAACAAAGGGTTGCTGATAGTGGATCACCAGCTGGCTACTGACAAGAGGACTAAGCCTTATGTGAAGAAGATGGCCAAGAGCCAAGACTACTTCTTCAAGCACTTTGCAAGAGCAATCACCAAGCTTTCTGAGAACAATCCTCTCACTGGGGATAAGGGTGAGATTAGGAAACAGTGCAATGTTGTCAACAAGGTCATCCACTGAGGAACTTGTACTGTACTGTTACTGTAACCCACCCTTTTGTCTGTTTGTGTGTAGTAAAGTCAGCAGCTTTATCTTTTTGTTCCTTCTTGATTTGTTCAAGAAAGGGAAATAATGAAGGGAGTTTCCTTGATGGGTTTTGCTTTAGCAGAAATGGTGGTGGGGCTTACTTTGTTTGTATCTATCTGTAATCTAATGTTGTGAGCTTAGTAGTGCTCTGGTAGGCCTTCTTCTGTTGGCTAGTGTTTAGCTAATGGATGAAAGGATCTGCTTATCTTAAAGGGTAAAAAGGAACAAAGATGCTTGTGTAATGTAATACAGCAGCTTACCAGCTTTGATTTCACTTCATGATAAGACACTATTTATGCATCTAGCAACCAGATAAGTCAAAGTTTGCAGGTCATATGATCCACTGAGTGGAAGTTAAATGATGGATGGATGAATGATGAATGATTCATCACTTGTTTCTGGATTGGAATCTTTATAAAGCAGAATGTTTTCCCACTTGTAAATAAAAGAATGAGTGTGGATAAGATTCCCAGGGTTTTTGTTGTGGAACCCAGATTTCATTCAAATCTCAGTAAATTTGTCTGCAGAACACAGTGCAGACCAGACCAGACCATAATGCACAACAGAGATCTGTGTGTCATCTGAGTCATGGTGTGGACCTGAAAGTCATGAATGGATGTGGCCAAGTGGCCGTTACTATTAACTGAAAGGTGGTGACACGATTGTCACTGAAATCTGCCAAAACATAATGATGCAATCACAATAAAGAAAAATTGAAACTGAAAGCATCATCACTAACTAGCTCTAACTAGTACACTATGATGTCACGATCATCAAATTCCGCCCTCAGAATATTACAGCCAAAGAATATTGTGTTACAACTCAGCCAAAAACGATATACATACACACAACATTATCACAAGCTGCAAGAAAATTGGGGACAAGAGCATAATATCACATGAGAACTCAACTAAGGACTTGTGGGAGCTACTGGTTCAAACTCAGACCCACCTCTCATCATCACGCAGAATTCATCGTAGTTGATTCTTCCATCCTGCAGGCATCGCATGATTGTCAGTCAGTTTTACAGGACATGTTTTAAGGTAGTAAACTATGATGAGTAACTTACGTGGTCTGTATCGACTTCATCCATGATACCCTTCATTCCGGCTTCATCCCCTATTCCATACTGCACCATCGCGTTCGTGAGGTCCTCTCTCGTTATGTACCTATCATCGATGAAAGTTTCGAACTTCAGACCAGCAAGGTAGCTAAAGGAATACATGAAGGAGGAAGTAGTGAAACTCACCCACTGCCATCTTTATCAAAGTGCTGAAATGCTTTGTACAGATGCTCATTTTTTTCAAGCCTATATCTGTGCATTGTTGCAGATATGAACTCAGAGTAGTCAAGGGTTCCATTTCCATCCACATCAGCCTGAACCAACATCGGTACGAAAAGCAATAAGACTCCATTTACATTGTGAAGCAAGACAGTGGATAATGAATTTAAGTTTGTAGTCTTATAATGACTCACCGCTTCCATGAGTTGCTTAACCTCAGATTCGGTTAGCTTCGATCCCAGTCGAGCCAGACCTATCTTCAGCTCTTCAAAGGTAATAGTACCACTCTGGTCAGTGTCCAGGTTCATGAACACTGTATTTAGACCTCTAATCTCTTCTTCAGACAGATTCGCAGCTATAACCTATAGGATCAGAAAGGAAAGACTATAAACAAAAAAGGAAACAAACCAATGAGGAAAATTATCACATATATATGTTCTACAATCTCCAGTTTACCGTCAGGGCAAGCTTCTTCATATTGTTCATTGCCCTGAAATGCTTAATTCTGGATACTACTGCACTACCAATCGGTTTGTCTGATACTGCACCACCCTTGATCCATGGATGCTCTGCAAGATAACAAATTGTGTAGGCGTTAGCAAGTACATCAATCAGAACACTCCCCTAACTCACATTCAATTGTAGCCTACCGTTTCATACCTAGAATTTCTGCAGAAGTTAAACGTTTCTCAGGGTCCTGATTAAGCATCTTCCTAATCAGATCTTTGGCACTGTCAGATATGCACGGCCAGGGTTCACTTTCGAAATCGATATGTCCTCGCAGAATGGATTCGAATATACCCTTCTCATTTTCTGCAAATGAAGAATCAAATCAGATTGCAGGTTCAATCAATCACGTTACTGAATGAACATTCAGTTCCAAAAACATCTTGTTGCTTACCACCCCAGAAAGGAGGCACACCAGTGAGAAGAATGTACATAATAACTCCAGCGCTCCAAATATCAATCTCCTTCCCATAACTTCGACGCAACACTTCTGGAGCAACATAGTACGCACTCCCCAACATGTCCCCATAAACCTTGCCTGTAAATTTTGATTTTTTAAGAAGCAACCCAGAATCTCTATGGAACAAGCTCATCAAATCAACAAAAGGAGTAACAAAAAAGCAATCAAAAAGCTTACCATCTTGAGTGAAGACGGAGAGTCCAAAATCAGTAGCCTTAAGAGTAGCAAGTTCATCCACGGTATCAAACAAAAAGTTCTCAGGCTTAAGATCACGATGCATAATCCCCATGAAATGGCAAACATGGACAACGTTCACAATCTCCCTACAAATCTTGGCAGCATCCTTCTCGGAGTAATGCCCTTGGTTATAATCCGATCAAAAAGCTCCCCACCGGCGCAAAGCTCCATCACAAGATGAACCGCAAGCCTGTCCTCATAGCAGCCTCTGAACTCCACAATGTTGGGCTGGCCAGCCAAGTGCTGCATAATCCGAATCTCCCTCTTCACATCTTCCCTATCGCTCTTACTCCCAAGCTTCCTCTTCAGTATAGTCTTACAGGCGTAGTTTTCACCTGTGGAATTCTCCGTGCAGAGGTAAGTAATCCCGAATTGGCCACGACCTAGCTCTTTCCCCAGCGTGTAGAACTCCTTGATGTCCTCGAACGGCTTCCCTAATATAGTCTCGGGCTTTTTAACAGTCCTTTTGGCGGCGGCGGCGGAGGTGGCGGAAGTGGGCGCGGGTGACGCGCCTGCCGGTGGTCGCTCCGACGCCGCCGGAGGCGGCGTCGGAGGCGCCTGGACGCTTTCGTACTGCGGCTGACGCTGTTGGTGGTGGCGTTGGTAGGCGGTGGGAGGTGTGTAGCCATTGGAAATAGATTCAGGCTTGGTGGAGGAAGAAGCAGCAGTGTGTGGTCCTTTGCTGCTGTAACATCCCATTTTTTTTCTTTCTTTCTAGGGATTGGAATCAAAATGGTGGATTTGGGATTTTGAGGAATCAAAATGGTTGGGGATTGGGATATACAGTGGTCCGTGAAGGGAGATTAAGGGAAGAAAGAAAGTCGCTTTAGTTGTTGCTGAGTCGTCTTCTTCTTCTATGGCTGAAATCCAGCTGCAGATCACACTGGTGGAGGATCACACTCTTTCTTTGTTTCTGTTATGCCGCGAAATCAGATAAACGTGTTAAAAAAACTTACTTGAAATTAAATATAATATGGCAGACTTAAGTAACATATAATATAACTGAGTTAGAGTTATAATCCAAATTTAATTGACCTTAAATTAAATAAAAAATTAGCATTTTGGGTCTCTCTACTTTGCCAACTTAACATATAAATCCGTATACTTATAATTTTCTCTTTTAAGTACTCCTCCTAGATTGACTACTTTGCCATTTGGGTCTTTTCGTTCCAACTTTTGCATTCGAACATTAAATCTGGACACATCCACACCTGACAGAGAGATATCGGAGGTAGGAGACGAAGAGTTGGCCAGAGAGGTAAATTGATGAGGTATCATAAGGAGCGGAGCTAGGGGCCTAAAGTGAACCCCACTTAACAAATGATTTTTTGAAAAAAAAAATGTATGTAAAATTGTAGCATAAATGCTTATGATTGAAAATTGGATCCCACTTGGACTTGATCGAATCTCTTATTATTTGATCATTTTGCTGATATTTTTCATTATGCACCTCACTTGACAGAAATTCTTACTACGTCATTGGGTAACATGAAGAGTATGGTGAAATACGAAGGGTTTTAAAATCACACATTAACGTTAATATGGTGAAATACAATAAGTATATATTGCACCCCCCACAAGCAATACATACCCATTGGAGCTAATATTGGTGTACCGAATGCGCTCAACTAACGTTATAGCGACGGAAGTTAGAACGAAAGGACCCAAATGGCAAAGTGATCGAAGTAAAAGAGGGAAAAAGAGCAATTTATAGTATAAGGGCTATATGTCAAATTGGAGAAGTAGAAGGGGTGAAAGTGCTATTTTCCCTTAAATATATATAAACAAACACGGATTAAGACAGATGACACGGGATATAGGTCGGCCGAGTCTTCCATCTGGAGATTGGGAACACGCATAAAATAAAACCCACTAAATAAATATGATAATAATTGTCAGTTTGATTTTAATAACAATATCATCGACCATATTTTAAATCATTTACAGTACTTTTACGAAACTTCTGGCGACTATAAATAATTTATAATTCTCATAAAAAAAAAAATTTATAATTTACTGTCCCAGTGTTTAAAGAATAACTTTTTAGGAGGTTTATCTACATAATACTATTATTTTATTTTATTTTATTTCATCAGGTGTATGTTTATTTTTATGTTTTTTTTTTTATAAGAAGACAAAACAATATTTTAATGTGTAGTGTTCTGTCGACCTGATTTCCTTTTTCAGAAGTAATTGTTGTTGTGGTTGTAACCAAACCAAACTATGAGCCTTATGACCTTGTCGACTGTAGTTCTGAGTTTGGAGTTGTTAGAAGGTGGAACTACTTGGGCCCAAAACCTTGCTCGGAGCTTCAGGCCCATGTTTAAGTTATGATCAAATATATCTCCATTTGGTTAGAATGAAATGCTAGAATTTTTAGAGATCGGGAGTGATTTGTTAGACACACGTTGTTGAAGGTGTATTTTTCAGTTGGTTGCTGGCTTAGAGCGATGAATGCTATCTTACAGTATGAGTTTAGGGAGTGAATGAGGGCTTGGACCGAACCTCATTATCCATGTTGAATTTGGTAGGTGGCTTTTATGGGTAGTTTTTTGTTAGGACTTTTCCAGGGTTTAGATTCTATTTACAGGTTGTATAGCAGTTTGGGAGGTTGGGTCTTGTATAGCTTTTTGCTCTCTTGGGGAGGGTGGTTAGGTGATTGTTCTCTTGGGGCCTAAGGTCCTGATGGGTATTTTGTTCCCATGGATCAGGGTTTGTAATCGGTTGTGTCGCGTTGTTTTTTTATATATAACTTTCATTCATAAAAAAGAAGATGTAATGATAGGGAATTATAGCAACAAAAATGAATAGAGTGTCAAGTTTATCATGAGAATCCTTGAAAAATAAGATAGAACTTTCTCATTATTCACTAAGGTTTCCTTGTCTGTGATCGTCTAAAACACAAAACTAACTTTGAGCTTGTATGATAATTGAGAATTCGAGGATATAGAAGATATATGAAATAAAAATAAACATATGTTGACAGTCGTGGAGTGTTATATTTCATTATTATAAACAAAGTAATAATGAAGACAATGAGACTCACTTATCAGTTTGGAACACTTAAGAGTATTTTTAAAATACACAGTAACGAAAAATCCCATTTTTTCTTAAACATAAAAACTCAACATCTTTTTTCAGTAAACAAACATAATTATCTTAAATAAATAGTTTATCACAAAAAAAAAAATTAATAAAAACTTCATCAACATAAAAGAAATCACTTACTTTACAACTTGTGAACGGAATAGACGCACCTTGTCATGTGGTCGTTTAATTTTTGTTTTATTGAAGTGCTCTCGACGAATAGAAGAATCGTGATTCTCCTGGACAGCCCACCTCGATGTTAATGAAAAGAACAACCTTGTATAAGATTTTATACGACTTGTTTGAATGTCGAAAACAAAAAAACTAGATTAGACGCCATTGATATAGACGGCGAAAGAGCTATCTTAGGAGAAGAAGATGGAATAAACGAATGGTATCTTAGGAGTGAGAAAGGAATGGACCATATTCATTATCAAAGACAAACAGCATCACTTTTCACCCAATAATATTACTATAATTTGTACTAAAGCATCATTTTCTGTAAAAAGCAAACGAAATTGATGACTCATTGTAAATAAAAAAGAAAAATAACATTTTGGCCCCTCTACTTTGGTTACTTAACAAACAATTCCCTATACTATAAACCTCTCTTTTTACTCCTGCTACTTTGATCACTTTGTCTTTTGAGTTCCTCTGTTCCAACTATCGTCTTCTTAACGTTAAATCTGGACGCATCCACACACCGATAAAGAGAGATATTGGAGGTAGGAGATGAAAAGTTGGTTAGAGAGGTACATTGGGGAGGTATCACAAAGAGTATGGTGAAATACAAAGAGTTTTAAAACCACACGTTTTATTCTTCGATTTTATCATATCTAATCATATATAATTATACTCCCAATTAAAAAATTCTTAGTAAGGTAATACATGGCTATTAGAGCTAACGTGGTGTATTGAATGCGCATCAATTAATACTAAGAAGACGATAATTGAAATGGAAGGACCCAAAAGACAAAGTGACCAAAGTAGGAGCGGGTGGAAAGAGTGATTAATAATATAAGGAGCTATATGTTAAGTTGGAAAAGTAGAGGAGGCAAAATGCCATTTTTTCTAAAAAAACAAAATAAACCAAAATTGATGATTGATAGTTGCGGCCAAGCCCAACAAAACAGGAAGGCTACACGTATATTGTTGACTAGTATTTTTTTCGGCCCGTTGGCTGACTTTATTTGGTATAATTGGTGAATGAAGAATAATTATGTAAATAAGTTAATTTAGGATTATGTTTAGACAATGAAAACTAACTTAAAATTTTGAATCAAAACATTGAAATCAAACTAAAAACTCAAGGGCCAAACTTTTTATATTTTAGTAACATCTTCAAGTCATTTTCTATTTACTTAGCTTAGGTAGCTCTCGTATAAGATAATTTTTTATTTTAATATAGTAGAATGTGATGGAAAAAATATAAGTGGCCCTACAGAGAGCATGATTAGAGAGTTTACGAAAATAAAAAGAGTTTTCGACTAAGTGATGGTTGGTCAAAGCAAATGACTGGCATGTTTTGTATGTGTATTATTATATACCTTAGTCATGAAAAGTGTGTATTTATTTTCTATTTAGAGCATCTCCAATGGCCCTAAATTTTAAAACTTTATGGTAAAAGCTCCAATCTGATTGGTTGATATAAAAATTTTGAATTAAATAAATTAAAAAGATGAAATTATAAGAGAGAAGAGTGATTTGATTAGTTTAAACCTTTATGCAAAAGCTCTATGTACATAAAGCTTTTGCATAAAGCTTTATAAAATGAACCAATCAAATCATTTCCCTCTTCTATAATTTCTTCTTTTGTATTTATTTAATTCAAATTTTTTTAATATCAACCAATCAAAGTGAAGCTTTTACCATAAAGTTTTAAAATTTAGGGCCATTGGAGGTGCTCTTAAATACTGTATTATTATGGTCACCATATTTTTTAATATTAATTTATTATTTTTTATTAAGTGTTCTAGTTGGTTTAGTATTATTATATTTGGATGTGTATGCTTTGCATCAATGAAATATTATAAAATGAGCAGTAAATAGTAATTAATAACTAATAATAATTATAAAAATATCTACAAAAATAATATAAATATAAAAAAATAATTATCCTTAAAATTCTCTACTTGAAAATAGTTTATTTTGAGTTAATAAATAAAAAAATACTTTTCTTAAACTTCCCAATACTTCAAAGATATTACAATTTTATTTATTAATTTCTAAGTCTAATAAAAATTGAAATAAAATAATATTATTGGTTCGTATCTTCCATTTAAGGGGAGGACTTTAAATCATACCCCATCTAATTATAAGTGCTTATATAATAAGTAAATTATTATTGGCCCGTTGGTCGAGTTTATAAAATACCAAAAAATATATACTATTAAATGGAATGTTAAGATAAATTTAAGAATATTTTAAGAATTAATTAAATTTGATTACAAACTGGAATAAAATAGGTCTTCTTATGACAATTAAACAATTGTAAAGGGGAAATGACATAAACACTCATACCTGTTGTTCAAACAAACTTTTCAAATGAGTGATGTCCTCTAAACCAATACGGCTTCAAAATTTTATTTACATAACATTTAATTAATCCTAAATTATTACTAACAAAATTTAATTCAACACAAATAAAAAAAATTAATAACAACTCATTTGAAGCATCTCCAAACAAACAAAGTCGAGACTAAATAAATCATCATTTCTCTAAAAAAAGTATGTTCAGGTTTAGTTCAACATAATAAAAATAAAGGCTCAATTGACACGTTAAAATAATATAGAAGTAAATATCATGTTATATATATACTTAGATTTCATGAATATGCTCAAGTCGAACTGACTCAATTCGATCAATATTCTGAATTGGCAAAAATTATTGACATGTAACCCGTTTTACTTACTATATCATGACTCATACCCTTACACACTCATGACTTTAATAACTAATTACCATTGCTCATAGGAAGAATTCTGGATAGTTTTTCGGCCCGCCCGTTGGCCGATTCGAGATTCTTTCTCTCACTTTACTATTGACAACCTAAATAAATTGACTAAATAAATAATTGCCAATATGTTCCTTAGTTATTCGAATGAAAGAACAATAGTGAAATTATATATCTACTAAATTTTATATTTGATTTATTATTTACTTCAAAGTCACTGTACCATCTTGATCATATTATTTTATTATGAGAAATCCAATTTAATGTTGATGATGCTCTTAGTTGATTGATTAACATCTTGATGATACTATTTTTGTAGAATGTTATGAAAAATTTAGAATATTAATGAAATATAGATTTTAAGTTAATCAAAGTTCAAGTGAGAGTTGAACAGTTTTAGCCTTTAGGACCACTTATTGTGTCACTTGAGCCATATATTATACCTATTTACGGTGTCTTTATATATTTTATAATGATTAATATTTTAAATGAACAACATATTAGGCTTGTTTATTTGTAAGTAAACAATATAACTGGATATGCTTGGGAATTTTGGTGTTGTGTAAGTAATAATTAACGATTTGGTCATCTTCCACATAGTTTTTAATATAAGATTAATTATTTAATAAATATATTAAAATTGATGTCGTTGGATTCGAAAAATTAAAAGGAACAACATTTGTGAAGGAAATAATATGTTTGGAGTAACACATAAAATGTTATGAAAAGAAAACTAATTAAGAGGGAAAAGAAATAGTGGAGAGAGAGTTTAAAAAATTAAATAAAAAATAAATTGGTAAGATAGTAGTTTGCGTAGGAGATAGAACGGGTAAGGAGAGAGAAACTTAACTCAATGAGAGGAGGGCAAATGCTGATGTGGCAATAAATTTTTAGCCAAAATGCTTATATATGTTTCTTGATTTGTGGTCCTCTCACTATACTCTACATACAAACGAATAACTATATAGCATGCATGTTACTGAACAAACAAGCCCATTGGCATTAGGTATATTATTTCAGCCTCGTCGCGTGGAACAATAGAAGGAAGCATCTTTGTTGTCTAAGTAGGTTTCGAGATACCCGCATAATAAGAGTAGGGTAATAGTTAGTTATAGGCGATATATCTAAGGGTGTTTTAGTAGAGAGGGTGAAATGATTTATCGAGGGAAGGTTCCCTACTGTAAAAGTGTATGGCCTCTCTGTTGTGGGGTTGTTCGGGTATTTATAGCCCGAGTGATACCAATAGTGCTTTGCTGCCATTGGTTGCAGGTGACGGATGCGTTGTCCACAATTGGTAGGATGTACGATGCAGTGTATTTAGGGTTTTCAAGGGCTAAACATAAATGATATATCGTGGCTAATACAAATATCGTTTCATATTGGGTACTAATTAGGTTGGGTATGGGCTATCAAACGGGCGGGTTGGGCGGGCCACGGGCCGGGTTGGGTGGGTGGGCTCATCGGATTGGGGGTCTATCAGGTCATTTATTCATTATATTATGGGTAAACTATTTGACAGTTTGCTTAGTTTGAAGGTTTTTTAGTTATTAAAATTGGGCTAACTTTGGAATGTTGGCTTTAAACCTATTTAATTTTTTGGTTAAATTGAGTCGGGCTGAGTCGGGTCAACTTTTTGCCAGCTCTAGGTATGGTGCAGATACCTTCAAAACTGACTTCATCCGTTACCTGCTCTAACTGAATACCAGGTTTGCTCATACCCGTCAACTTTACACAGTCAATAAGTAATTCCCACCTAAATGATCAAAATTTTAGGTGAGTACCCGATTTTTAAATACCAATTAGCAAGCCTAGGTGATTCCTTTCAGAAGTAATTGTTGTTGTGGTTGTAACCAAACTATGAGCCCCTTGTCGACTGTAGTTCTGAGTTTGGAGTTGTTAGAAGGTAGAACTACTTGAGCCCAATACCTTGCTCAGAGCTTCAGGCCCATGTTTAAGTTGGGAACATAATAAACAACCTCATTGCTCCATATATCCTTCCTGCTCTATAATCAAATACATGCATTTTTTTTCCCTAACTAATTTTGATCGAAAACGTAAAGATAGAGAATTATAACAAGAAAAAAATGTAGAGTGTCAAGTCTACCACGAGGATCCGTGAAAGATGAGATAAAAACTATATGGTGCACATGCCCATGTCTCATTATTCACTGAGATCTTCTGGTATGTGATCGTTGGAAGCACAAAACTAACTTTGAGCTCGTTGACGGTTTATGTTGATAGGATATAAAAGATATAGAGAATGAAATAAAACATGCGTTAGAAGTTGTAGGGTGTTATATTTGAGTAAAATACATGAGATGCCATCAAATTTTTAATTTCTTTTGCACCACTCAACTAATTTTCATACACCTTATACCATTAAATTAAACTTTTCATTTCACTGAATACCACTCTATCACTCTTTTTTTTATAGAATGATGACGTGTCTTGACGGTATGGTCAACTTATATTGTTGAGTCAACTGCCAACAAGGTATTATGCAACAAAAAAATTGAAATGTTGTAAATGGTTTCACGTGTTATGTTTTCAAAACATATTGTGTTAATTTTTTAGTTGCATAATACCTCATTGGTAGATCACTCAAGAATATATGTTGATTGTACCATCATCCATCAATAATACACGTTATTAGTTTGACTAAAAAAGGGTCAATGTGGTAATTAGTGAAATGAAAGTATAATTCAATGACATAAGGTATAGGATTTTTTTTTTGGATGAATAGTATAATTTCATTCCAAAAGAAGGAGAGGCCAAAGCGACCAAACTCCCGGGTTTACAGAATACAATCAAGAACCCGAAAAAAAACTTCTCAAAGAAAAGAGAAAGAAACTATAAACATAGAGAGAAACCTATAGAGGCAACAGCTGCCGAAAAAACTTGGCTGCCAAGGGCCTGGTAACCTATTTCCTGAAGAATTAAACTGACTAAAGAGCTAACACTGGTCGGAGAAGCTCCATGAAGACGAAAACAACGCTCCTTCCAGAGATTTGCTATTAAGGAAGTCCAGACAGCACAACAAAGGATGCTCTGCGCATTCTTACCCTTGGCCACTGCACTAGCTGCTTGGAGGACAGCAGCTCCTGAAGGAGGGATACTTGCGAAACAACGCCCTAGCAGAGTATTACAGGCTTCCTTAGAATAAGCACAATCAAAAAAGAGATGATCATGTGATTCTAAAGCACCTGAAACACAAAGCAAACATTTGGGATCAACAACAATCCCCCATTTGAGGAGCCGGTCTTTGGTAGAAAGACGTCCCAAAACGTACAGCCAGCCGAAAAAGCTATTCCGCGGCCTGCAACCTGTACCCCATACCAAATCATACCATTCCACCTTAGGATGAACCAGCCTAATGGAGTTCCAGATCACCGAGAGCTTAATTCTATCATAAGGGACATCATCCCAGCAGGTGCTATCTTTCATGGAAAAGTGAGTAAGGAATTCCCTCTATGCTTAAGGATTCTCCTCCATACCCACGATCCTGTGCTAATAGAGAGAGATGATAAGTATCTCCCCTTAATCCGATAACACCGTAGCCAAGCTACCCAAATTGAACCCTGGCTTGCAAAGATGTCCCATAGGAGTCGAAATACCAAAGCCCTATTCCAAACTTTCAAGTCCTTTAAACCAAGCCCTCCTTCCTGTTTGGGGTAGGTGATTTCAGTCCACGCAACTTTGGCTTTTCTCCCAGAGTTCTCATCACCCCCCCATAGGAATGAAGCACACATTTTCTGAATATGCTTAATGATCTTTAAGGGAAAGAGAAAATACTCTCATCCAATACTGCGACAAACTAAGAAGTACAGCATTAATCAACTGGAGTCGCCTAGCAAAAGTGAGAGTTTTTGAACTCCAACCTTGAATTCGTCTGGTGATCTTGCTGATAAGCACGTCATAATCGCGGAGTGTGAGTTTACTTGCAATAAGAGGCAGCCCTAAGTATTTAACTGGGAGTGAACCAATATGAAAACCAGATAGCCTAGTCATAGCTGCAAGTGTACTTGGAGGGATTCCTGCACCAAATAACTCACACTTCTCCGGATTAACTCTAAGACCTGACCAGCAAGCAAACTTACGCAGAACAACAATAATGACCTCTAAACCATAATAGCTTCCATTAGAGAAAATCATCATATCATCAGCAAAAGCCAAATGTGTTAATTTCAGCTTATGACATTGAGGATGGAATGGTAACCTTTTATTGACCCCTTCAATGTCTAGAAGCCTGGAAAGCCCCTCAATTGCAATGAAAAAAGATAAGGGGATAGGGGATCCCCTTGTCTAACTCCCTTCTTAGCAGGGAAGAGACCATGAAGGTATTGGAAAATTAGTTAAATGACGAGTGTGAAAGAAAATGAAAGAGTTTGATGATATTTCATGTATTTTACTTGTTATAATTCATTATTTGTTATGTATATTTTGTTGACAAAACAATGTAATTAATGAATAAGACGCTCAACACTACTTTCCCACCAAAAAAAAAGAGTAAGAATTTATAGGGATGAGTATTTCTTTAACTACACAAAACATAGTTAATTAGAAAACCAACTTTTTTCCTAAAATACACAAAACATATGTAATTGAAAACCTTGCTTTCAGGAAAAGTGACTGCAAGTCACTGACTGGGATGCTAAACATCTCCTATGCAAGAAAGTGTCAACTTATTGACTCAGTTATAGGTGGGACGTTGCAATATTGGATGTCTCATTTTGTCTTGCCATTAGGTCTCATTAAAGCTGTTAAAAAGATCTGCAATGACTTCCTATGGGGGAAAACTGACAGCAGAACAAGAGCTAAAGTGGCCTGGAAATATGTTTCTATGCCAAAGTAGGAAGGTGGCTTGGAATTGAAAGATATGAAAACGTGGAATAAAACCAATGTCATTAGGCATATCTGGAATGTACTCTTGCAGGAAGGCTCCTTATGGGTGGCATGGACAAATAAATACAGGCTTAAAGGGAGAAGTTTATGAGATATAAAAGCTACAACAGGCTCATGGAACTGGATCAAACTCCTTAAGATGCAATACATTACTAGAGATAATGAGGATGAGCTGCTATGGAATGGAAGATATATGCAGAAGTATAAAGTCAGTCTGGTATGGGAAACTATAAGACTTGCAGGCCACCCTGTGCAGTGGTATGATGCTATTTGGACAGGATGTTATATCCCCAGACGTTCAGTTGTCACTTGGCTGATTGTTCAAGACAGAATTTACACGAAAGACAAAGTAAAGAAATGGGATGTTTCCGTTGATGACTCGTGTGTTATGTATGGCAGGGGAGGAGACTAGAAAGCATATGTTTGTTGATTGCCCCTGCACTGTCCAGGTTATTACCAGTGTCCTGCCAGACATTGTTGGGCAGTCTTGTGATGAAATGATCGATTCCGTTTGCAACTAGAAGAGGTATGGTGTCAAAGGCACAACTAAAATGTTGTTACGGCGAGTGAAGATATGTCATATTTGGCTCGAGAGACAGGGGCGGAACCAGCATTAGAAAATGCCATGAGCCGAAATTTATTACTAGAATATATATTATATTACGTATATTATTTTACTTTCAATATATAATGATATTTGTCATTAGATCATTGTGCCCGATATGTTTGTTCTTAAGATTATTAGTATTACTCTTGAAAAATTGAAATTAGAATGTGCCACCGGCGATTTTTTTAATATTTTGAACGATTTATCATTAAATATTGTATTTTTACTCATTCATAAGTCGAGATAAAATGGTATTAGGTTTACTCAACCCTCTACACATGTTGACGAAACATTAGCATTAGGGAAGCGTATGGTTAATATGATTGAGTATATTAACTATATTAGGTTTTTTTCTAAAGACAAAGGTATTAGAATATATTTAGTTGTTAATTTTGAAATTATAACAATGAACTGAGCCAAATTAAAATAACACTGAGCCGGAATTGAATTTTGCACTGAGCCGGATTCGAAAAAAGCACAAATTTATACTCGGATTTAACGCTCGAGACCGAAAATGGGGTGAGCCGGGGCTCGGCCCGGCTCCCCCTCAGTTCCGCCCCTGTCGAGAGGTGTAGTAGGGTTTTTGGAGGGGCTAGGAAGGAATAGGAAACACTTGTGGAGTTGATTAAGGGAGAGATCATTCGATCCTATGTCTCTGGGAGAAAGTATGAAGATGTTATAGTTACTGTTATTCAATAGATTATTATAGGCCTTTGGTAGTTTAGTAATTTTGAACACTTTGTCTGTTATTCCACTCTTTTTGATGATTAAAATCAGCTCAATTCATTAAAAAAAAACTCGCTTTTCTAAAATATACAAAACTCAACACCTTTTTTTCACAAAACTCAACACCTTTTTTTCAGTAAGCAAATATAGCTATTTCAAAATAAATAGTTTCTCACACACAATAAAATAGACACATATTTTTGCTTTATTGAAACCCTCTCGACGAATAGAAAAAATCGTTATTCTCCTCTTGTAACTACTAAACTAAAAACCCTAATATACCATTATGATCCAAGTTTTTCATAGAACGTCGACAGCATTAGACGTGATTGATATAGACGATATTAGAAAGAAAGAAAGAAAGAGTAGTAGTGTTTGTTGTACTGTCGTTGGCATTGAGTTATGACCATTGATAAAAATATCTTGTTACAAGTGAAGAGAATAAACGAATGGTATTGGAAGAAGAAAGGACTGGTCCATAATTCAATATATCAAAATAGAGAGAGAGAGCATCACTTTCTCTGTAAAGCTTACGAAAATTGATGATTTTGCTAAGCTAAGGCCAAACCCCAACGAAATAGGAAGCTACGTACGTACCTATTGTGGTCCTCTCACTATACACTACACAACAGAAGAAGAATAACTATATGTTACGCTCCAAACAAGCCCATTGGCATTAGGTTTATAATACTATGAGAAAAATATCACTTTAGCCCCATCTATTATACCAACTTAACAAATAGTCCCCCATACACTATAAATCGCTCTTTTTACCCCTTTTGCCGTTTGGGTCCTTCCGTTCAACCTTTCGACTTTGTGATGTTAATTGATGTGCAAACAGTACACCACGTTAGCTCCAATAGTCATGTATTAGCTTATTAAGTATTTTTTAATTGGGAATATAATAGTTGATATTGGCTACGGCAATCACTATTTTATGTAGTAATTTACATAGCAAATACTATTTGTCACACCACTATTTGCTACACTCAACATCCTCGTCGCAAATAGTGGTGTGACAAATAGTATTTGCTACTGCAAACTATTACATGAAATAGTGACTGCCGTAACAAACATCAACTATTTTTGATCTGAATGTGTATATCATATACTAATCATTTAAAAAGGCAAGCCAAAAAAGCTTCCAATTCGCAGAGTACAACAAAGGCAAACAGAGAGCCAATGTCACATTCGAAACAGTGAAGGAGAAAGCCAAAACGGTCCATAAGGACAGAAAACAAAAATGCTTGGAGGATTTAGCCGTTATCGAACACCAGCCTCCTCCAAGTGAACAAAATCGGCACCGAAAAACTGCCATCAACTAACAGCCAATCACCAACAGAAAGACAGATTTTACGAAAAGTGTTAACCGAAGAGGAAGCAATGTCCCTAAAAATTCGGTCATTCCGCTCTTTCCAAATGAACCAAAAGACAGCATGCAGTAGAACATCCATCACGCAAGAGAAGCTCGACAAACAGTTCAGACCTTTCCACCCCTTAATGAAACTCCCAATAGACGAAGGAAGAGGGCCATGGATGGAAAGTAGTGAACTGAGAAGAGTCCAGACTCCAGAAGAGAACTCACAACTGAGGAATAAATGATCCACAGTCTCAAGATTTGAAGAGCAAAGAACACACCTGTTAGCTAATGAGAACCCTTTCTTCTGAAGATTATCAATCGTCGCCACCTTCTCGAAAAAGATTTTCCAGCACAGACAAACAATCTTGGAGAGGACCTTGGGCTGCCATATAACATCGGAGGGGAAATCAATGAGGCCGTTGAATTTGTTTGTCACCAGAATCCGGCGGAGAGAGGAGACAGTGAATCTTCCATCTGGCTGAGGAGTCCAACAGATGACAGCAGGCCCTTCAGTGAAGTGTTCACGAGGAAAGGAAGCAAGGTGGAGGAGCAGCTTGTGCCATTCTGCAAGAGCACCACCGCGCAACTGAAAGCGGAGAGGAATGCTCCAAGTGCATCTGTCTGCAAAAGAGTAAACATCAGAAATAGAAGCATCCAAGAATTGGGCGGCTGCCGCTATTCTTGGAAACTCACTAGCTAATCTCACCCCCGTATCCCAATAATCAAACCAGAATGAACACAACCCACCCCCCGGATCGATGAAGCCGTAAGTCCAGAAAATCGAATTGAGAGAGATCACCCATCTCCACAAAGATAAGCCGGCCGACTGGAACAGCCAAACAGGTTGCCATTTGGAAATGCCTAACCCACATTTCTCAGTAATTAACTTGCGCCACCATGCATAACGGTCAATTGTAAACCTCCAATGCCACTTGCACAAGAGAGCAGTGTTGAGCGACCTCAGATCCTGAACACCAAGTCCTCCCAACCTTTTGGGTGTCTTAACAAGATTCCAGTTTATCCAATGAATCTTGTCTAAATTCGAGACACCAGACCAAAGAAATCGGTTCTGAATTCTTTCCAAAGTAGAGATAATCGAGCAAGGGGCCTTGAAGAGGGACAAGTAATAAACCGGAAGAGAGGAGAGAACACTTTTGATGAGAACCAAGCGTCCGCCGAAGGAGAGGAATCTCGCCTTCCAAGTGTCCAATCTTTTTTCCATATTGGAGATAACCGGGTCCCAAAGCTTCTTTGATAATCCTCTGGATCCAAGCGGTAAGCCCAAATAGGTGGTCGGAAAAGAGGCGATAGGGCACCCAAAGATATCCGCCAAAATAACAACGTCAAGAACATTACCCACCGGAAACATCACAAACTTGTGAAAATTGATTCTCAGACCAGAAACGCACTCGAAGCATATAAGGATAGCAGTCAAAGACTTAATCTGAGAAACAGTGGCATCGCAAAAAACCAGTGAATCGTCTGCAAAGAAAATATGATTGACCTGACCTTTGCTGCTGTTTGGATTCATAAAAAACCCATTTATCAACCCTGCTTCTTGTGTTGTCAAGAGCATCATAGACAACAACTCCATAACTGATATGAAGAGGAGAGGAGACAACGAATCTCCCTGTCTCAGACCCCGAGTGCTCTTGAAGAACCCTGCCGCCTCTCCATTAACAAGAATAGAGAACCAGGCCGAAGTGACGCAAGCAGAAATCCAAGCGATCCATTTCTGATTAAAACCCATTTCTTTGATCACCCTAAACATACAACCCCAATTGACATGATCAAAAGCCTTTTCAATATCAAGTTTGAAGATCAATCCAGGTTTGCAGCTTCTGATTCTAGAATCCAGGAGCTCGTTTGCAATGAGAACCGCATCTAGAATCTGCCGTCCATTCACGAAGGCACATTGTTGATCAGTGATGACTTGAGAGATGACCTTCTTAAGCCTTCTTGCAAGAAGCTTTGAAAGGATTTTATAGATTCCGCCGACAAGACTGATCGGACGAAGATCACGAAATTCCTCAACAACCTCTTTTTTAGGGATAAGAGCCACGAAAGTGCTATTGACTCATCGAGGTAACGTTGGATGATCTGCGAACTTTATAATAGCATTACACACGTCCTATCTGACCACTTCCCAATTCCTTTTGAAAAATTCCATTGAGAAACCGTCCGGCCCCGACGATTTACTCCCTTCACAGCTATTAACCACATTCCAAATCTCTTCGACGCAGAAAGGTGATACCAAAGAAGCCGACGCTTCCTGAGAGATAGTGATGTGGATTTATTTAGTGTATTTTTAGCTTATGATTGACCTATGAAATGCCCGTATTTGATCCTTAAATGCCATGCTTAATATGCTTTTATTGAAGTTTTGTGCAAAGTGTCCTTTTGTTGCCCGGTTGCCACTTTGAGCCCAATTCCATGTCTATTGGAGCTGTTTTCTGTGTATTTTCAGGTCTTGGCATTGTAGTACTGGTGACAAGGATCACGTAGGATCAAACGGGAGGTCAATCGGAGCTAGGACGGAGGAGATATGGCCGATGCAAGATCGAAGAAAATGCACTTTCAGCTGAAGAAGTTTTCGGCGAGAACCTAGAGTTCTCGGACCGAAAATTCTAAGCAGTCGGCGGACATCTGATCATTGAAGATATTTTCGGCGAAAACATTCAAAGTTTTCGCCGAAAACTTTAGAAGAAATGCAGCAGCCGTTCGGTGTTTTCAAGGGTAATTTCGGCGAAAATATTACATCATTTTTGCCGAAAATTATAGTGTTGTCCGGTGCACTATATAAAGAGGAAGGAGGTGAATTAAAAAGGGAGCTCATTCTAATTTTACACATCGTCGATCTCATTCCTCTTTCCTCTCAACTTCTCCAACACTTCCTCCTCATCAACCAACCCTTCACAACCCTAGAGCAAGGTGCAAATCAAAGTTGAGGAGTTTGGATTGAAGCCCACAACCTTGGAGAGGAGCTTGCAAGAGGAGGATTGCCATGGTGTACTTGGTGATCATCTTTCTTTCTCTTTCCTTCATTTCCTTGGCCATGTGTGGCTGATTTCTTAGGTTTTCTTGGATTGATAGATGGTTGTGCTAGGATAGAGGTGAATTGTACAAACATGCTATGATTGTTCTTGGATTGTATGAGGATGGTCTCTATGACTTGTTGTTAATTCCATTGATGGCTATGGCTTGATTGGTCTATCTTTTGTAATGTAATGCATGAGAGTGCTTGGATTACATGGATTGTAGGTCTAGGGATTGAAGGGAGTGTGTTCTAAGAGATTAGATCATCTCAATTCAACCATAGTTGCATGATTTCTCACTTGTGCATTTTATCGAACACTTGGTGTGCATTACGATTTTCACTCAATTGAACTTTGATTAGTCTTTGGATGATTCTCTTAGTGTTAGGACATTGACATGAGAGTGTGGTGTCTAGCCTAGTTGTCATAGAGTCATAGGAGAGGGTTTTGTAGCTTGGCATTTCATCAAACACCTTTAATGCATCCTTAGTCACTTAGCTTGAGAGCGAGAGCCTAGGTTGAGTGGTTCTAGGATAGGGATTTAGTGCGAAGAGAGTGCATTGAGTCTATATTAGGGATTTGCGTGGTCATTCGATTGCATCCTCGATCATGTTTGGCTTGTTTGTGCATTTATACCTCTTGAGCATGATGAAGCTATCTTTCCAAGTTAACCTCCTTTACCTTTGATTTGCACCCTTTTGATTTGCTTTCTTGTTTAGTTTCCTTTATGTTTTCATTTCCTTTTCAAACTAAAACCAATTTTAAATGAATAGACCGTCCATGAACCGTGTGAGTATTAGCTTTTGAGAGAGCCCTCGTGGAATACGACCTTGTATGTCGTGAGTTAAATCTCGCGCATCAAGTTTTTGGCGCCGTTGCCGGGGAACTTTCTCAATCCTTTGAAAGCATTTAGTAATGGACCGTTCTATTCACTTCCTTCCGTTTTAGTTTTGCTTCTTTGTTATTTCTTTTTGTGGTGTTGTTATCCCGCATTGTTGTACTACTTGGTTGTGTTTGTTGTGCGTGTTTGTAGGTCCCTTATCCACCTATCTAGTTCATGGGAGCAAGGTTGCAAGTAAGATGAACTCGTGGAATGGAGGTAATGGTTATGGTACCTATCAAGGGTGGAATCCATCTCCTAACCCATACTATGGTCATCCTACTTCATCCAACTACTACCAAGAAACTTGTGAGGAAGATAACCAATGGTGGGGTCAAGAACAACAAGCTTCAACACCCATGTGGAATGAGCAATGTCTTTATCCTTCTCCACCCTACCACCAAGTCTTACTGGAGTATTATCAAGAGGATTTCACAAGTCATGAACAACATTCTCCACCGCCTTCCATGCTAGAGGAGCTTTTTAAGATGGTTAGAGAAAGCGAGCGTCCTCGAGAGGAGTTTGTAAGCTATGAGGAACCTTCTCCACCTCTTCCCACGCTTGAGGAAGCTTTGAAGATTGCGCAAGACAATGCGAACCAACTTAATCGCCTAGCTCAAAGCGTGACGCTCATCAAGGAAACTTTAGAGGAGGAACAACACTCTCCACCTTCCCCCACAATTGAGGAGATGTTGCAAATTGCGGAAGATAATGCGGCTCGGTTGGATCGTTTAACTCAAAGTGTGAAGCTCATCTCCGACACCTTTGAACCGGAAGTGCTAGTCATGGAAGAAGAAGAAGGTGAGTCTCCCCAAGAGGAATTCGTGAGTCATGAGAAACCCCTTCCACCTCCTTTCATGCTAGAGATCTTGCAAATTGCGGAGGATAATGCAAATCGAGTTAACCGCTTATCCCAATGCATAGAGCTCGTCACGAAGATTCTTGAGAATGAACGACATCCCAATCATGTGGAGCATGTTTATGATGATGAAGATGACCCTTGTGAACCGGAAGAGCTTGACACGGAAGAAGATTTGGTAGTGGAGGAGATTGAAGAGCATGTTTTTCCCATGGAAACGCCATGTGACGATGATGTGAGGATAAAAGAATCAAGGAGACTTGAGGATGATGACTCTTTAGAGGAGGTGAGAGATGATTTGGAGACACTTCAAGAAGAGGTGGCACCGAGAGTGGAGCACGAAAGTGAACAACACCACCCTATTGTGGCCCCACCAAAGATTGTTAGTGCTCTTCAATCTTCTTGCTTGATCATGAAGTATTTATGCCAAGAACCCAAGGAGACATGCATCTCTACCCCCCCTAAGGTGATAATGGAAGAGGAGTCACCCATGTTTGAACCGGAAGACTCTTTGAGTGACATCACCAACTTGGAGACGACGGAGCTCGATAGCACCCACCCCTCCATACATTCTTCCTCAAACTCCTAAACTCAATGGTAGAAGGCCATGACAAGGTAACAATTGGAACTCAAGCTTAGCTCATTGGTCATTCTACCATTTGCTTCTATCACTACTTGGAGCTCAAACTTCATCATGGAAGAAGCTACTTGACATCAAAGAGGTACTAATTAAGTTGGACACCATAACATAGGTATCGTCGAGCTTAAGACGGTAACCAAGCGCTTCTTGGGAGGCACCCCATGTTATCTTTACTTTTTCGTTTTTAATTGTTGTTCGAGGTTTTTGTGTTGTTTTAGTTTTTGAATAAGGTTTGACAAGCGTTTTGGATCACTCTTCACCAAGAATCATCATGGAACTTTTTCACCACTATTGCGTCCTATGCTCCTCTCTACCAACGCGGTAACTTCGTTCCACCTTACCCTCTCTCTCTTGATCATTGAGGACAATGCTCATGTTAGTCGTAGGGGAGTTTGAGGTTTGGTGTGATTATTTGTGGTAGAGATATAATGCTATGCTTGATTTGCATGATCTTGACTGTTTCCAAATTCCTCTATTGTAGAATCATTCGGTTCTTGACTTTTGATGTTTAATTGACTTCAAGTTTTCACAATGACGATTAGACTGTTCCACTTAGAACCTATAACCAGCATGTTTAGCACTAATATCAAATGAGTCTAGGCCAGGACAGAGATTTTATCACTCTTGTATGTTGGTTGATTGGTTTGATACGTGTTTTTGTACCACTCGATAACACCGGTCTAGGATGATGAAGGCAATTCCCCTTTTTCCATGTTTTTCGTCACCTTTTGATCATTCGTGATTGTGGCTTGAGATTAGACGGAATCCAATTCGAAATCTTGTGTGGAAGTTGTTAAGGGGCTAAGGATCAAGTGGCTAATGTCAAAAGAAAAGGTTTAAAAGAAAAGAAAAGAAAAGCTAAGCTAGGCAAGCTCGGCACCTAAGTGAAGTGTCGGGTTGAGCACTAGCAAAGGCAAAAGCTGTGAGCTAGGTCGGTTCAACACCTGAGTGAAGTGTTGGATCGAGCACTAGTATGCAGTAAAAAAAGAGAAAAGAGAAAAAGAGAAGAAAAAAGAAAAAAATAAGAAGAAAAAAAAAGAAAAACATTCTCGAATGTAGCCCTTGATCCTATGCCCGAGTGTGTAAAGAGCGGATCTAGAAGCGGATGAAGTCGAGTCGATAGCCACATCCTAATCACTCACCACTTTCAAACATTTCCCTACTTCCGCCTATTTCGTTCCATTTCCCGAGTTCAAGTCCTTTTGATTAGAGTTGGTGTTGTCGTGGTCGGGTTTTACTGTGTCCCAGTCAACCACTACTTGAAGTGTGCAGAAAACAGTGAGGTTTAGACTTGTTTGGTTGACGTTCTTGCATGTGTTGGTTAAGTTTGTTCGTGGAACAGTTTAGGCCAAATTGTTATCGTTTGAATCTCAATGTGACCGATCTTGTCAATTGTGGACTTGGATGTTTTCTAATTCATTTGCTTGAGGACAAGCAAAGCTTAGTCGTAGGGGAATTTGATGTGAATTTATTTAGTGCATTTTTAGCTTATGATTGACCTATGAAATGCCCGTGTTTGATCCTTAAATGCCATGCTTAATATGCTTTTATTGAAGTTTTGTGCAAAGTGTCCTTTTGTTGCCCGGTTGCCACTTTGAGGCCAATTCCATGTCTATTGGAGCTGTTTTCTGTGTATTTTCAGGTCTTGGCATTGTAGTACTGGTGACAAGGAGCACGTAGGATCAAACGGGAGGTCAATCGGAGCTAGGACGGAGGAGATACAGCCGATGCAAGATCGAAGAAAATGCACTTTCAGCTGAAGAAGTTTTCAGCGAGAACTAGAGTTCTCGGACCAAAATTCTAAGCAGTCGACGGACATCTGATCATTGAAGATATTTTCGGCGAAAACTTACGGACATCTGATCATTGAAGATATTTTCGGCGAAAACATTCAAAGTTTTCGCCGAAAACTTTAGAAGAAATGCAGCAGCCGTTCGGTGTTTTCAAGGGTAATTTCGGCGAAAATATTACATCATTTTCGCCAAAAATTATAGTGTTGTCCGGTGCACTATATAAAGAGGAAGGAGGCGAATTAAAAAGGGAGCTCATTCTAATTTTACACATCGCCGATCTCATTCCTCTTTCCTCTCAACTTCTCCAACACTTCCTCCTCATCAACCAACCCTTCACAACCCTAGAGCAAGGTGCAAATCAAAGTAGAGGAGCTTGGATTGAAGCCCACAACCTTGGAGAGGAGCTTGCAAGAGGAGGATTGCCATGGTGTACTTGGTGATCATCTTTCTTTCTCTTTCCTTCATTTCCTTGGCCATGTGTGGCTGATTTCTTAGGTTTTCTTGGATTGATAGATGGTTGTGCTAGGATAGAGGTGAATTGTACAAACATGTTATGATTGTTCTTGGATTGTATGAGGATGGTCTCTATGACTTGTTGTTAATTCCATTGATGGCTATGGCTTGATTGGTCTATCTTTTGTAATGTAATGCATGAGAGTGCTTGGATTACATGGATTGTAGGTCTAGGGATTGAAGGGAGTGTGTTCTAAGAGATTAGATCATCTCAATTCAACCATAGTTGCATGATTTCTCACTTGTGCATTTTATCGAACACTTGGTGTGCATTAGGATTTTCACTCAATTGAACTTTGATTAGTCTTTGGATGATTCTCTTAGTGTTAGGACATTGACATGAGAGTGTGGTGTCTAGCCTAGTGGTCATAGAGTCATAAGAGAGGGTTTTGTAGCTTGGCATTTCATCAAACACCTTTAATGCATCCTTAGTCACTTAGCTTGAGAGCGAGAGCCTAGGTTGAGTGGTTCTAGGATAGGGATTTAGTGCGACGAGAGTGCATTGAGTCTATATTAGGGATTTGCGTGGTCATTCGATTGCATCCTCGATCATGTTTGGCTTGTTTGTGCATTTATACCTCTTGAGCATGATGAAGCTATCTTTCCAAGTTAACCTCCTTTACCTTTGATTTGCACCCTTTTGATTTGCTTTCTTGTTTAGTTTCCTTTATGTTTTCATTTCCTTTTCAAACTAAAACCAATTTTAAATGAATAGACCGTCCATGAACCGTGTGAGTATTAGCTTTTGAGAGAGCCCTCGTGGAATACGACCTTGTATGTCGTGAGTTAAATCTCGCGCATCAGATAGAGTTGAAGATGATGGCGGTCGGGAAAGGTCGGGAGGAGATAGGATCTAAGTACAAAGACCGATAAAAGTTGACTGCAGCTATTTTAAGATCATGCTGACCCTTAATTTCAGAGCCGTTGACTAAAATCCTATCAATGCAGTTAAGCCTCCTCTTAGCATTAGCCACAAGGTGAAAGAAGCGAGTATTATGATCCCCTAAACGAAGCCAGTTTTCCTTGGCTTTTTGTGCCCAACTAATCTCTTCCATCCTCCAAAGACTATCTAACTCGCATTTCAGCATGATCCTCCGCAGTTTCTCATTTTCAGATAAGATACCACTGTCCTCTAAAATATCCAAAGAGTCAATTTCTGAGAGCCTCTCTTCAATCTGCAAACCAACTCTTTTGAAAACCTCAGAGTTCCATGATTTCAGCAACGATTTTAGGGATTGTAATTTCCTGTTAATACCGAGCAAATCAATAGAGGGATCCAAATTAGGAGACCAAAAATCTTCCAGCATCAGCTTGAAAGCTTCATGCTCCAACCACATATTTTCAAATCGCCAAGGCCTTCGGATACGAGGAATAGCACCACACTCAACAATTAGAGGGCGATGATCGGAGCTTGTTCTAGTTTTCGCTGAAAGGAAGCAACCAGGGAAGTGTGATTCCCAATCAATAGTGACGAATACCCTGTCAATGCGAGAAAGAGAAGGAGAGGCACGAAGATTGGACCAAGTAAAGGAGGCGCCCCTCAGAGGCAGTTCGATTAAACCAAGATCAGCGCACCAATCGTTGAACCATCGCATTTCTGACCTGTTAGAAGAAGTACTTGATGTGTCCTCTCGGGAACGAACAAGATTGAAATCTCCAACGAAACAGAAAGGAAGGTTCCACCATCCCGAAAATAAACGAAGTTCCTGCAAAAACTCAGCCTTATGCCTATGTACATAAGGACCATACGCATTGACCAAAACCCATCTAAACTCATCGGAACGGCACTTAAGGATCGTAACCAGAGAGAAGGATCCGATCCACTCACCTTCAATCTCGAAAAAAGAATCTGACCAACAAGTTAATAAACCTCCTGACGAACCTAAGGCTAGTTTGAAGGCCCAATTCCAACCCGTAGTACCAACCAAACTTTTCAGCAACCTCTCATCAATCTCTTCAAGCTTAGTTTCCTGAAGACAGACAATTTGAGGCCTCAGACTCTTAATCCTTCGTTTAACCCTATACCGTTTATCCCGAAAACCCAAACCTCGGACATTCCATGACAAAATGCTAAAATTCATCGGAAGAGTGGAGAGGAGAGGCACATCGAGTACTCCTGGTAGATCTTGGACCCGAAATGATGAAGTCGGGACTGGTGCCTATACAACGATGTTCCAAATCAGTCTTACTTCGGCCAGTCGAGTTAATTCTTCTATTCGAGGCTGCCACACAAGGCAAACATCAACTATTTGCTACTGCATTTTCATGCCATTGTAATTTTGTAGTAGTTAAAGGTAAACTTTTTGTAGTGACCAATTCTTCATCTCCTACCTCTGATATCTCTCTTTTTCGGTGTGTGGATGTGTCCAAATTTAATGTTAAGAAGACGAAAGTTGAAATAGAAGTACCAAAACGGCAAAGTAGTCGAAGTAGGGGAGTAAAAAGAGTGATTTTTAATATAAGGGACTATTTGTTAAGTTGGCAAAGTAGAGGGGGAATCACGACTCCATGAACATCCAACTATGTAAACAATGGTTATAATAATTATGAGCATGCATAAGTTAATAGTTAATCATGCGAAAATTGTGTATCTGAAATATCTCAGTTTAAATCTCATTCGTAGATTCGTTTACGTTGAATTACTATGAATTATTTGTAGGAGCAAGGACCTAAGTTGTTAAGAAGTCTATATTGAAAATAGAATCTAACATGAACCTCATAGTTACGAGACTGTATCAAATATCATGAAATTACCAGAAATTTAAGATAGCAACTCATATGTACTAGACATTTGACAATGAGATTTTATTGTTATTGTTATTTATGTTAATCAAAATGGACAATTGACATAGTTATGTTTCGTCAAATCATTCTTCTCCATCCATCTACTAAATTTAATTTGTTAGAGATGATTATAATTTCTTTCTTTGAAATCGTTTCGAACAAGGTAATTGTAAATACTTTTTCTAAATAATTATCAATTTTAATTTTACATTTAACTTTAAATCTGGTCAATATGGTAACATTTTCAGAAATATTGAGCATAATCAAAATTAAAAGCAAAAATTATGGAAACCCAGAACAAAAAAAAAAAAACACTATATAGAAGCAGAATGCATTTCTACAGAGACAGCTTTTAGATTTTTCTTTTTTGTTTGATTTCTACGGTGACAAAATAATTCTAATTTTATCATCACCCATAAAACCCCGTTTGGCTCCACACAGCATCCCTCACGCGCCTCATGTCACGTCCCTTCAACGTCCGGCCAACCCCTTCAACCATCGACGCGCCCTCCATTTTCCGATTCCGTGCATACTCACGCGCCAGGTACTCATGCGGCGGCACCATTTCTTCCGAATCATTATCTCCATTATCGTCGCTCATCTCGTGCAACGACCCCATCGAGCTCACCCTTAGAATCTTCCCCCAATCGGGAACGTTCATCGGAGCCGAAGTCGCTATGCTCCGCCGCTGCGATTGTCCACCACTCGCCACCGCCGCCCTGTCGTTTTGCCCACGAAAAGACTCATCAAACGCCAATGACAAGCCTCCCAATTCCCGATCACGGTTCCCACGCGCACGTGTGTTCCACGCGCTTCGGTCATGATGATGATCATAACCGTCGTGGAGCGTGGACCACACGTCTTCCTCGTGAAGCTCTGACGCGCCTCCGGATGGATGGTGACCGGCGGCGGTGGTGGCGTAACTGCTGAGTAAGCGTTCGCTGCGGCTGGTGGTCAACGGCCTCCTGCTGCCTTTGGCCATATGGGAATCTCATAAAGATTTTGTTTCCCGCCCTTTCCTTGACGAAGTCACCGGCCGGCCACCGGAGGAAGGGAAACGAGAAAGACGAAGTGGTGGGGGGGAAAGGGCGATCTGGAAATTGAAATCGTTTATGAGTCCATAATTAGGAGCTCCGGCTTAGGGCGGGAATGGAGGATGTATGCATATATAATGGAATGGGTAATTGGGCAACAAGGCGAAGAAAAAGGCCTTCTTCTTCATTTATCGTGAATTTGGAGTTCATTTCGTTTCCAATTTTTGGTTGAAATTTTTTGGGAAAATAGTACTTTGCCCCCCTCTACTTTGCTAACTTAACAAATAGTCCCCTATATTATAAATCAGTCTTTTTACCCTCTTCTACTTCGCCCACTTTGCCATTTTGGTCCTTTGGTTCTGAATTTCATCTTCGTCGCGTTAATTAATGTGCATTCAGTACAACGTTAGCTCCGATAGTCATGTATTAGATTACTAAATGTTTTTTAATCAAGAACATAAATATAGGATGAATCGACGAATAAAATGTGTGATTTTCTTTTCAAAAAATAAATGTGTGATTTTAAAACCAATTTTATTTCATCATACTCTTTCGTGATATCTTCTCAATTTACCTCCCTGACCAACTCTTCGTCTCATACCTCTGATATATCTCTCTGTTGGTGTGTCCAGATTTAATGTTAAGGACCAAAATGGTAAAATAGTTGAAGTGGGAGGGGGTAAAAAGAGTGATTTATATTATAGGGGGCAATTTGTTAAATTGGCGAAGTAGAGGGGCCAAAGTGCTATTTTATTTTTTCATAAATTGAGTGATTGTGAGAGAGAATATTAAAATAAAGGAAAAGAAAAAAAGTAGGCACTCAAAATTGTGTCAATATTAATGGATGGTGAGAATAAAAGACACTTCACGAAATTGTTCATTATTACCATTTGCTACTAATTTATTAATAAATTGAATTTTCTTTTTAATATTATCAATACAAAAAATAATCAAACTCTAGCATACCAGGTTGGTGAGCTCAGCTCATGCCCCATGTTATTATTAATCCGACGCGGAATGTATTTATTCTAATATTAATCAATTTTAAATAATATATTGTTGCCAAATAATTTGCTTCATCACCTCAAATTGTATATGTGTCCTATCTATTTGATGACACTAAAAATTGATATTGAAAAGGTCTGGTCTGATAGTTTTATTGTGATTTCTTTCTGGGCTTGGTTTTCACATGTTGAATATGCGAATTACTATCTTTATTCTTTCGCTACCTCTACCAGTTTTAGTCATTGAAAACTCATGAATTTTTTTTCTCTCACTCTATTGATCAATAGAGAGTGAAAATAACTCATTATGCTTGGAGGGGCTGTCGCAACTCCTCCTAGTCGGCTGTCATTAATAGTCATTGACCTATGATTCCACACTTGAGTTTGTGGATGATACATTTTTTTTTCCTTGGATGGCTCTATCTAGGAGTTGCTCTCTTACTATTCTCCACGTATCAAGCCATGTAGGGGCGGAGCCAGGGGCTCCAAGCGGATTTCCTGGACCCAACTTGACAAATGATTTTTTTTTAAAAAATGTACGTAAAGTTGTAACATAAATGTTTATAATTGAATATTGGACTCCACTTGGATTTGATTGGAACTCTTATGTCTTAATCATTTTGCTGATTTTTCATAATGGACCCCACTCGCAGAAGTTCTGGCTACGGCCATGAGTAGGCAAAAAGTTAATTTGAATAAATACTCTGTGTTTTTTAGTAATTAGGGTCTGTGTAAAACTATTTATAAAGGCCATAGAGATGAGAGTAGTATAGTTGGTAGTATGTAATAGAGTTAAATTTCTTTTGTAATTTTCTTTGTACACGGATTCCTTGCATTTTTTGATGAAATACAACTTCTAATTCATTAAAAAAAAAAACTATTTATCTTTACTGGGCGTGACACCCCTATATACACATCATCGGGTTTTGGGCCTAATTCAATATATTGTTCTACCCTCTAAGTTCGATTAATAGCATATCATGTATCAGAGGCGGAACTAGGGGAGAGCCGGGCCGAGCCCCGGCTCACCCCACTTTCGGTCCCGAGCGTTATATTCGAGTGTATATATGTGATTTTTTCGAATCCGCTCAGTGCAAATTTTAAATCCGGCTCAGTGTTATATTAATTTGGCTTAGTTCATTGTTACAATTTCAAACTTTAAAACCAAATATATATTTTAAAACCTTATTCTTTATTTATAAGAAAAACTAATATAGCTAATATACTCAATCAAATTAATCATACCATTCTCTAATTCTAATATTTTGTCAACATGTGTAGATGGTTGATAAGCCCAATATCATTTTATCTCAACTTTTGAACGAGTAAGAATAAAATATTTGATGATAAATCATTCAAATCAATGAAAAAATCGCCGGTGGCATATTTCAATTTTCATTTGTTCAAGAATAATAATTTGAAAACAAATATATCAATTAGTGGCAAATGGCATTGTATACTAAAAGTAAATGATATGTGTAACGTAATATATATTATTGTAGTACGTAATTATATTATACTATTAATACAAAATTGCTTAAAATTTCTATTTGAAAAAAGTTATTTCAATTTCGGCTCAGTGCATCAATGAATCCTGGTTCCGCCCCTGTCATGTATGGCTTCTCTTGCTTAGATAGAAGTGGGATGGTCTATCTCTGGCTAGGGTACATACCCTCGTGTATTTGGACATTTCTTGTCATGTCATGTTTTCGCCTTTTAGACATTCTTTGCGATCAACTGAATCATCTGATGGCATGATTCTCGTAGAGTTAAGTATGGGATGAATTGTAACACCCCACCCCAATCTTCTCTAGTTAACCCATTTGAGTTAGTTGTGCAGTGAAAACTCTACAACCCGATTACACTAAATGAGTTAATCAAATACGATTAAGGTAGGGTGTTACATGAGTGTAATTTTGTCATGCTCAAGATTTAATTCGGAAGGGTTGGGATTCTATAACTTCATAGGATTCAAATGAAGACCACCTTGCTAACCAATTTTGGTGCATCATTCAATTCAATGCCCCCTCATTTTGGATGGATGAATTTATGATGTAAAATTGAGCTTCAATCATTGAAATTACGTACGTAGGGTTTTATTTTATTTGTAACTGATATTGCTAACTTAGGCTTCATTACGTACGTGCTATTTCCCTTCTTGTTATTAGGCACGTGTACGTAAACATGTAATTAATAAATTCTGTTCTAAAACGGATTACCCAAAATAGGCATGCTTCAAAAAAGGTTGGTTATCATAAAAGTGAAACCCTACTCAAATTGACATCGTATATAAATACTACAAACGTGAGCTGTTTTTTTGGATAGAGCAATCTCAGATTATACGACCATTTATGAAAATTGAGGCGGTGACGGAATCGGTTATGTTGACACGTGTAACCTTCAAAGAAGAAGAAAGGAAAACTAGCAAATGAAGTAAGGAAAACCTAACTTGAGTAGTGAAACATTGGTGACGACTTCTTCCGATCGACTCTCCGGCCCCCAACTCAGAATCAATTGTTGTCATCTCTGATCAACCATTAGCAAACCTTGCTGCCTAACTTTCTCTTATTGTCGAGGCCGTGGAAGGAAGGTCGGGGATGGGGGATGGTACTGGAGACGAGGATTGAGGCAATAGACCAATTACTTCAAGATTTGAAATGATATGACAACTAAATTAAACCACAATGGAGGGAGAAGAGCGCTCTATCTAAGAATTGAGTTTATAAATATAAAATGACTTTTCAAGCAAATCAAGTTAAAGTTAGCAGGAGTGTGACAATTATCTCCAAACGTAAACTCTAATCCAAAAAAATTAACCCAAACCCTAATTCTAACATGCAAACCCAAAATTGTAGCCCCAAATGACTAACCATCTCATCTCTATCCTACACTCTCGTACACCCCAAAACTCCAAAACACTAAACTTTATCGCCTAGATCACCCAAAATGTCTCCTAAACCTCAAATCATGCATTCAACCCTAAACCCCTAAACCTCAAATGTTACCCCCCATTTTCGCCCCTTATTATGCGAGCTCGCCCAATTTTTGGGCAAATTTTGGTAGTTTAAAAGATTATTTCAAAATGTTATATATTAATTTAAAAATTATAATTTTTAATACCAATACTTTGGTGAAATCACCTAATATTTAAAAGAGTTTTGTACTGAATTTCTAACCATTCATGTTTATCCAAAAAAACACATTAATTTTGGAACTGGAAGGGTACGTATGACACGAAGAGTCACGATGGTTCGAGAACACATCCCTTCGTTTGAATTGAACTGACCCGGTTCAACCATCAGTTTTGATTAATTCACAATCAAAGTAAACCAGTTGAGTTTTTACCCCTTATTCTTCCTTCCATCATTCTCATTCACACCACTCAACCCCAACAATGTGACGTGCCCAGCTACTATCTTAATTAATTTCATTGTTTTCTTATTATTATATTCGGATATATTCGGTTAGTTAGTCTCGGAGTCGGGCTAGGATGCTATTAAGAGGAGGATTACTCACATTGTATACGTAATCCTTGGGATTCTTCGGAGAGATTAAACAATAATAAACCATATTTCGTTCCTTATGTTGTTAAGCGGAATAGCCATACCATCGTAACTATTCCTAGATTCACCGATATTCAAGGAGCTAGCTCATCGAGCTCGTTCGTTCCCGAAGAAACTCCTTGGAGAAGTCGATATTAGCATCGACGAACCCCTATCGTCACACGATCTATTTCTAGCCGTGACAGAGCAGTACTATATATATATGTGCCGCGTGATGATGAGCATGCATTTAGGTTTGAGCACATTGAACGGTTCAAAATACATTAGAGAAATGTGTAGGGTATACATCTTAAAGGCCCGGCCAATAATTTGTCAGTGTGTTTGAATTTACATCAAAGAACCTTATCTCCATTCACCATCATTCATTTCATAATCAAACCATCTCACTAATTTTTGTCAATTATTCGTACTTCAACTATATTATTATTTCTATAATTATATCTAAATAAGGATTTTATCATCTCATAGAAATCAATCAAATCATGCCTCAGGCCATAAGGTTGGTCCATTGATTGGTTAGAGTTTCACAATGAATAGTGACCGGCTGATCGCCCATCTAGGAGTGGCGATTACCCATCCGCGGATTTTTTTATCCATATCCAACTCGATCCCTATTTAAATGGATCGGATATGGATCAACACTATATGGGTCGAATTTTATTTGGATCGGATATGGATTTTTATATTTATTCAAGTCGGATTTGGATCGAAATTGGGTAATCCATTTACAGTATATTAATAAAGTCCAACTAATCCTCCTAGTTAACAAATCCAATGTAGTAGATCTTCACTATTGTTAATGACCTAATAACATAACCATTTCAAGAACACAGTAAGACACACACAGATCTAATCAATCCTACAACATTTATCAACTAATCAACAGATCACACCATTAGAACTCAGAACTCTACATTCTCAGAGCAAACCAAACTTCAATAAGCAAACAAATCGAATACAAACAGCTCATTGACTAATTTCAACCCTAGAATTGAAAGAAAAATTGAAACATCAGGGATGGATCAGGGGTAGAGACAGAGACGATATGGGTAAAGTACGAACACATCAGAGGGATAAACAAGAACCAGACAGAAATCATGTAGTTTGATTCGGAGAAACGGGCGTACCCTCTGTAAGACATTTGGGGCGGTGAATTTTTAGGGTATTAATCTTAGCTGCAAACTTTTTTCCGCCGGAGCTCCGACTTGGGTTGGCCGTATACTTGAACGGACGTTGGCGCTTCTTCGGAACCCCAACCTCCTCCTCCCGCTAAGGCGAGAGAGGAGCCTTCTTGATCACTGCAGGGAGGAGTTGAGCGACGACGACGGCGAGGCTCGAGATCGAGAAGAGGATATGCGAATGGGGATGGCTCAAGATCGTGAGGACTGAGGAGTGAGGAAGCTCAATTGCTCAAAGTTGCTGGCTGCTGCAGTTTTGGGGCTTAGGGCATAATTGAAAATTGGGCTATTTTGTTTGGGTATTTGGATAAAGCTCATCCATATTAAATCCAGTCCATATTAAATTCAATCTATATGGATTTGAATATTATCCATCCATTTGAATCGGATATCCATTTAAATGGTATCCAATCGGATGGATCGGATAGATATCCGCGGACTCGGACAAAATTGCCACCCTACGCCCATCCACCCTATTCGAATCAGTCACTCTATATCACGGTTCCATTCATATGCCACATTACTCATATGTAGCTACGATGTCAAGCTAGACGCTCTTTCTAATCTGAACATGGTCAATACTAAGATCTTTATGTGTCAACACTTTCTCAAGAATCATCACAATGTGTCCCCGTAACGGTGATAATTGTTAGTTAGTGTTCAACGATCTTTTCATTTTTTTTTTGTTCTAGATTATTTGTGTAGGTTATTTGCATGCCAGAAGACGAATTCGAGATATATTCTGATACATATTTTTCTCTCTTGCTAGTATATTGGGGGTTTTGTAGTTTTGTAGGCAGATTTGAGGGACAAATTACCGTTAGTGGCTAAAAGTCACTAAAAGTCCGAATTTGAACAAATGTGACAGGCCACCAGCGCCTAGCCTACCAGCCAGCTATGCGTTGGCCATTGAGCTACGAGCTAGAATTTTATTGTCCGTCAGTGGCAAATGGCAGTCGTTAGTTGACCATCTAGGGTTTGAAGGAGGCCAACCAGCGTCTCGGTGGCTGCAATGGCGGAGATAGGGGGAACTAGGGGGAGCCACAGCGCCCCCCTCCCCCGGTATCGAGTGTAAAATTATATGTAATATTTGGTGTTTTCGGAGTTTGGCGCCGGGGTATTTTGAAGTTCGGCTCCCCCACTATGATGTTTCGATGAAATGTTGTCTTAAATTTTACAAAATAGTTACTCAGAATCGACTTATAATATGTAATAATTACAATATGTGATCATAAATCATCCAAATTTGAAGAAATTTTTTTGCCGGTGGCACATATAATTCTTTTTTTACTAACTAAGTAACTTATAATCAAACAATTTATTGTGTAGTTTTACGTAGTATTAGATTCATGAAAATTTTCTACTACTATCCAAATCCGAAGAAAATTTTTTGCCGGTGGCACCCATTTTCAGTTTATAATTTGGCTCCCCCCTTGTACCAATCCTGGTTCCCCATTGGGTGGCTGACTGCCCAGCGCATGGCTCACTAGCCACCTGCTCGGCGTTGCTGGCCTGTCACATTTTTCCAAATCCGAACTTAACTTTTATCCACCAACGGTAATTCAATTTGTATCGTATTTCTGCCTAAGAAACCACAAACCCAGTATTTTTCAGACATTAAAGAAAAAAGACCGAATATAAGCCAGAAAAATCATATATTATGCACGGTGTTTAGGTATGATTTTTATTTATACTTATTTAAGTAGTTAATTGAAGCTTTCATTTCATTATAACTATTAATGAAAAAAGTTACATCATGAGTAGATACTAGATATATGATAAGGAGGATGATGAAGTATTTCTTGTCGAATATGATTGATTGTGTTCCCATCACTCCAAAAAATGCATAGAAACATAAAGTAGAGGCGTGTGAATTAAGTTACCTAATTAAACAACCTAGTCGTTAACCATAGTTGGTAATTAATACTTTAATTTTTTTTTTATGACGGCATGTGTTCCATATATATATAGTCCAATTTTGGCTCTGGTTGTTTTGTGTTTGTCTTCACTTGTTAATTCCCATAAAAACTAGTAAATTCATTTCTTAACAAATGGATTTTCATATTTCAACTTGGCTGAGGTAGGGTTTGTTGGGATAACAACTCAAATATCACATTGACAAAGTAGAATAAGTTTGTCTTACATAAAAGAGTCCTCCAACTACACTATGAGATCTTTTGGAAAAGAACCCAAAAACAAATTCGTGCGGGCTTGGCCCAAAAAGAACAATATTATACTAGTGTGGCATGTTGGTGGCAGACGATCTTAACAGGGTTTCATGTTTTCCCCGATGAACTTAGAGAGAGTAATCACACATATAGACAAATGATCACAAATTGTAGCATAGCATGGGTTGGGTTGTGGTGGGCTCACCGGGCGATACGGGTCGGCTAGAAGCAGGACTATTGAGACACTTTTACAGCAGGTTCCCTCGATACGTTATTCTAGACACACTTTCACTAAAATACTCATGTATATCGCCTAAGTCCTGATTACTATCCTATTCTCTTAAATACGAGGTGACGTCAGACGACTAGCTCATAACATTCAAAATTTGAATTATTCCTTATAGAGGTGAGTACGTACACCCAAAGAAATTTAAATGTCCCCACTACAATCAAAACATGCTGTGGTTCTCACAATATTCAAACTCTCGTGATATAGTACTATGGTTATATAATAACATTGAATGATTCCTTAGCTAGAGCTTATAGCATTCCTTTGTTAGGATGAAGCATCTCAGGTTATGATGTCGCACTATTTCGGTGGATATCATTGAGTGCTTTTGATTGTACATGCAGTGGCGGAGCCAGGAAATTGGCTAAGGGAGTGCCTCGTTAAAAAAAATTACATAATGAGAGACGGGCCCAAGATTCAAAAAATTATTGAGTCAAAATTAAAATAATTTTTAGTATTGATTCAAAGATTATTAGTATTACTTTTTATCATATGAAAATTAGAATGTGCCACCGCGATTTTTTTATCCATTTTAATGATTTATCATCAAAGATTGTATTCTTACTTATTTACAAATTAAGATAAATTGATGTTTGACTTATTCAACCATTTATACATGTTGACGAAATATTAGTATTATAGAAAAGATAATAGTTAATATGATTGAACGAGAGAACGGAATGAAGTTGCTCATCAGTTTGCTAGGAACTCTATCTCCTGTGAATTGTGATACGCCTGTTGTGAGGGTGTCTTCTCCAAAGTTTTTTGATGATGTTTTACTTGACTTTTGTCCGAATCGGCATGATTAATAAATGAGATCGTCATTTTCTTCAAACAAAATAGTTAATATGATTGAGTTTATTAACTATATTAGGATTTTTTTAAGACAAGGGTTGTGAAAATATATTTTATAGATGAAAATCATTTCTTCAATAGGTAGATTTAGAGTCATAAAAATAAAGTTAAATAGAATTGAATGCATATAATAATCAATAAATTGTGTAGTCGGATGGTATGTAACTCAACTTTCATGTTAGAGGTTCAGTGTTCAAACCCAAGAGATGGAGGAGTGTATTTCAATTTTTTATAAACAGCCCTAGAGATTCTGTGTTCAAGCCCAAGAGATGGAGGAGTATATTGCAATTTTTTTTAAACAGCCAAGGGGCTGCAGAGCACCCCCTTGGCAACAGGTGGCTCTGCCACTGTGTACATGCATATATACACGTACACACACCCAACACGGTACGACGTCGTATCTTTGGAGTTGGGTCGGATCCTATAACATACAACATTATTACTCACTCGGGACCCTCCAGCTGCTAGCAACGTTTTCACAGTGACTGACGACCAGACTTATTTTTATATTTGTCAGGTCTCATCAGACCGTGGACCCTACTGGCCCGCCCGGACCCGGTCACCACTGTGCCCAGACTTATTGCGATTTGCACTAGCTTTCATTATCTATCAATGTTTGCTGATATTATCATTTAATAATATATATGACAGATGAAATTAATGACAAGTTGTTTGATTATATGTTCTGTTGAAACGGTTAAAGAAAGGTCATGATCAGCATTCAACTCTTTCTAAGTTCCAACTATTGTAATCTCAAAAATTTATTTATCTTTAATATTTTCATGATTCCACCTTCTTGCTGGCAGAGAGGGGTCCCGTCTATCTTTGGGATGGAGCAGTATCCTGGCAAGCAGGGAGCTCTTGGTCCAGGGCCTGAGAGTTCAGGTTGGTATTGGGTTACAAATTCTTGCCTTCCAGGACAACTGGATTTCGGCAACCCCGCCTTGTCCCCCTGAGTGTATTCCAACCGACCACCCATGGAGTCCGTTCACCTCTGTTACAGTGTTTATTAGTAATGGTATTTGGGATACCAAACTTCTGAATCAAACCTTTTCGACAAGGGATGTGGATCTCATTTCTTCTATTCCGCTTCCGATGGAAAGGATTCCGGACTAGTTCATCTGGCAATTCGCTGACTCGGGCGCTTACACGGTCCATTCTGGATACAATATTCTACATCATGGCCTTGTGGAAGTTACTGAAGATGGTCCGACCTCTCTAATGGATTTTGAAGCCTGGAACAAACTTTGGTCATTTCTAGTCCCGCCCAAATTGTATTTCTTCGTTTGGAGGTGCATTCTGGGAGTCCTTCCTACAAGGGCTGCACTTAGCTCACGCATCGAGGACTTTCCAAGGACGTGCCTAGTTTGTGGGCAGACCAATCAGTTTCACATCTTCTGCTGTTATGTCCTTTGGCAGTGAGATTTGTGGATTTGATGGACATCCCTCTCTACCTTGTGTCTAGCTCAAATTTCTGCATTGTCTAGAGAAAGGTCTTGAGAAGCTCATTTTCTTTTGGTGGAGGCTGTGGAAATCATGCAACAGACTTGTTTTTCAGTCGGCTCAATTTCTGCTCGCAGAGCTTAAAGCTCAAATGGAGCAACACATGGCCAAATCAGACTTGGAACTGGATTCGGATGATGCAAGACCAAAACATCCTCGAGGGCAGGTGATCTGCTATTTTTATCTGGTGTCACGTACAGAAGCTATCTAAGCAAAAAAAAAAAAAAAAAATATTATTAGTCTTAGGCCAAAAACAAATTTGGAGCCAAACCTTTCCTGAAAATGTCAAATATAGCCAAAACTATTCGTAACCCCAAAAATGGCAATGTTTTGTTTTCCGTTAACTTTTCCGTCCAAGTTAACGGAAATTTAACCCTCAAATGATGTGTCAGCTGATGTGTCCAATTTTTTGCCACATAATTATTTTTAATTAAAAATTATTCACAAAAAAACAAAACAAAAAAACATTAAATAGCTTCTACTGCTATTTAAACAAATCGTTCAGGAGGTGTGGGGGAGACGAGGTACAGGAAATAGCTTCTACTGCTTGTATAAGAAGATGAGAGACCTTAAATTGGAGCTTAAAAAGCTGAATGAAAGATGTTATTCTAACATTCATGGATGAGTCAGGAACAAAGAGAAGGAGTTGCTATTGCTGAAGGAGGACATTTATAATCATCCCTCCTCTAATACTCTTGTGAGGATGAAGGAATGTTCAGAGGAATTGCAAAGATTAAGGTTGGATGAAGAAAGCATTTACCAGCAGAAAGCAAAGGTGAATTGGATTACCCTTGGAGATAATAACACGAGATTTTTCTTCAAATATGCAAAGTCTAGACAAGTGACAAACACTATCAGACAATTATGTGATGAGAATGGTGTTATGAAGGATGGCTTTGATGACATAGCTGAAATAGCAGTAAATTTCTATAAAAAGCTTCTAGGCCAGAGTACCACTGTGAATGTGGAAGGTATTCCAAGTATCATCAAAAGGACTTTGACCCCTGAACAGAGTGATAGCCTGATCAGTGATGTAAGTGAAGAGGAAATCAGAAAGGCTTTAATTAGCATAGCTGATGGAAAAGCACCTGGGCCAGATGGTTATAATGCTTATTTCTTCAAGCATAGCTGGGACATTGTAAAGGGTGATTTGTTTGCAGCAGTCAGAAGCTTCTTTAGTAAAAGCAAGATGCCAGGGTATGTAAATTCTATCCTTCTAGCTTTGATCCCTAAGAAATTCAATGCTGCAAACATGAAGGACTATCGACCTATCTCCTGTTGCAATGTTGTGTATAAGATAGTGTCTAAAGTGTTAGCTAATAGGCTGCAAGCAGTTCTTCCTTCGCTGATTAATCCAGCTCAAACTGCATTCATAAAAGGGAGATCAATTGGAGATGGGATCCTACTTGCTCATGAGCTCCTCAGGACTTATAACAGGACAGGGATTTCTCCTAGATGTGCAATGAAAATCGACCTAATGAAGGCCTTCGACTCTGTAGAATGGACATTTATTGAAGCTACACTTGAAGCTATGCAATTCCCTAAGGTTTACATTGGCTGGATCATTGCTTGTTTTACATCTACCATGCTTTCTGTCAATATAAATGGTACATCAAGAGGTTATTTCCCAGCTCAAAGAGGACTGAGGCAGGGGGATCCAATATCCCCGTACCTCTTTGTAATTTCTATGGAGGTTCTTAGTTGTCTATTTGAGAAAGCTAGTGCTGACAAGAAGCTGCAATTCCATCCTCAATGCAAGGGAGTTCAGGTAACACATTTGAGCTTTGCTGATGACTTGTTAGTGTTCACCAAAGCCAATATAGAAGCTGTTGAAGAGGTTAAGGTGGTGTTAAATAAGTTTCACAAGTGCTCTGGTCTGAGATTCAATCCAGAAAAAAGCAACATTTACATTGCAGGGGTTACAAGTGAAGAAGAAGAGGAGCTTATTAGATCTTCAGGGTTTTTGAAAGGTACCCTCCCCTTTCGATACCTAGGAGTCCCCCTAACATCTGGTAAACTACGGAAATGTGACTGCAAAGCCCTTATTGACAGTATAACAGCAAGAGTGACTGACTGGCGTGCCAGAAAACTCTCCTATGCTGGTAAATGTCAGCTAATAGACTCTGTTATTGGGGGAAAGCTTCAGTACTGGATGACACACTTTGTTTTGCCATCTGGTGTCATCAAGGAAGTTGAGAAGGTATGCAGTGCTTTCTTATGGGGTAAGGCAGTTGGTGAGGGAAGAGCTAAGGTTGCATGGTGCTTGGTAGCTTTGCCTAAAGAAGAAGGAGGAATAGGGCTTCGAGACATGAGGAGTTGGAATTATGCTAATGTAATCAGACATATATGGAGTCTGTTAATGAAAGCAGGGTCTCTATGGGTTGCTTGGATTGGCAAGTACAGGCTGAAGGGCAGAGATTTCTGGGAAGTGAAGTCGACAGTTGATTCCTGGCATTGGACAAAGCTTCTGAAGCTTCGATCAAAAGTAAGACAATTTATTGACGTTGATTCTGATGGTGATGTTATGTGGAAAGGGACCTATATGCCTAAGTTCAAAATTAGCAAAATCTGGAATGATATAAGACCAACTGCCCCTAATGTTAGATGGTATGAAGTTGTTTGGAAGGACTTTATTATCCCCAGAAGATCTTTCATAACATGGCTCATTGTCATCAACAGGGTAACTACAAAAGATAAGATTAAATTGTGGAACCCTGATATTGCTGTTGACTGTGTGCTGTGTGGAAATGCAGAAGAATCCAGGGAGCATCTGTTTGCAGAATGTGAGTATGCCAAACTGATTTTCAGTATGCTGCTGCCAGAGGTGAGTGGTAAGCCCTGGGCTGAAGCTATTGATTATGTAGTAGGCTGGACTACTGGGGGTGCTCGTATAAGGGTTAAGAAACTCATTTGGAAGTATCTTAGCCTTCATATGGGAAGAAAGATGTAGACGAGTCTTTACGCAAATGAGACGAACCGAATCTCAGTTGATGGACATCATTAGAGAAGAGGTCATAGCCTTTGCCGGGGGGAGTAAATATAAGAGTGAAATTTTGTTAGCTATATAACGCTACGGTAGTTTTATAGTTTGCTCTTTTGGTCATTTGTCTCTCATTGTATTGCTATTCCATGCCTTTTTGATGAAATAAAATCCCAACTAATTCATCAAAAAAAACATTAAAATTAAAACAATTTCTCTAATTTCCTAAACCCTAACTCCTTCATCTCTCTTGCTCTGCCGCTCTTGATCTCTGGTTCAGTGGACAACTCTTCTTTCCTCTCTTCTTCTTGTTATTCTTGATTACTTTCTTGCTTCCTCTTCTTAATTTGTTACCACACCACATCTGACAAAAATCAATTTCTCAACTTCAACTCCCATCCTCCTTCCTGTATCCTTGATTACTCCCATCTCCATCTCCCATCCTTCTTCCCGTACCCACCCAGCCAACTGCCCAAATCCCCACCCGACAACCACCTTCCGACTTCAACTCCCAGCACTACTGACTCCACAACCTTCTTCCTCCAGCCGTTCACCCTCCCCAACACCACCGAACCCCCCAAGCCTCCCATCTTGCACCACAACCCCATCTTGACTCCACACCTTCCCCTCCCCTCAAACCCAGAATCGACGATTCAGATGTGGAAGAAAGGGCCAATAGAGGTGGTCGATTTCAGATTTGGAAGAAAGGGCTGGCGGAGGTGTGAGTTCGATTTCTAAAACCCACTTCCACTATCCAGGTCCGCCGCGTGGAAAGGGAATCGACGATCACCGTCGTCGTCGAAGGGTCCCATAACCTCTGCTCTACCTCGCTTCCTCTAAGATCTCGCATCCTGCCTCTCCGACTTCCAAGCTTAACTCCGAGGAGGAATGGAATTCGGCAATTGATGCGGCGAGGGCGTCCCAGTCGGCGATTATGAATAGCCTCGAGAAGAATGAGGCTCCACCGGCGGTGGGCGGCAATTTCAGATGTGGGTTTCAGTCTAACCCCCCACCATCGCAGACCATACACCCTGCAAAAATAATTTAATTCATAATTTACTTAATAAGTGGGAACCCATGGTAAATATTAATCCACGTGGATGATTATCTATGGGCCAAAATCCGACGTGGCGTACACGTCAATGGTCAACCATGACAACTAAGCCACCGTTAGTAACTTCATGTAAAATGTCGTTAACTTTAACGGTCAACTCGGTCAACTGGTTAGGTTTGGCGTGAAATTGAAAGGTTTGGCATAATTAGTATGAGTCAAATAGTTTTGGCTATGTTTGACATTCTCCGGAAAGGTTTGGCTACAAATTTGTTTTTGACCTTACTCTTAATCCTCTATGTTTTCTCGAGATTATTCATTTTTCTTAGGTTTCTCCTTGCACAAAGTGGAATGTGCTCTAATGGTTTGGCTTGGTAGCTCTCGTACGTGGTGGTCACTGCGGGTGTTGTATCCATGGTTGTTCATGCTCAAACTTAGACTTGTTTTGTTTTTTTTTTGACGGCTCACTTATTCAAATGATTTGGCTTTTTTGGTACTGCACTCTTTTGGTTGGGCTGGACACTGTAATGATCAACTGGTTAACATACCTGCAAATTATCTAGGAAAATAATCTAATTTTCTTTGGGGTGATTTGTATAGATGAAATTATACTCGAGTTGGGCCATTTAGGGTTTTAGAGGGGCAACCAGCCAACCAGTGCCTCGCTGGTCAGTTTCTCTAAAAGCCTTAATGGCTCAACTCTGTTAGGCCAGCCCTTAACAGAGTACACACATGCAGTTGATGCGGCGTCGTGTGTGTCACCATTGTCTGGTTTTGGACATATTCAAACAATTTGTTACTGACATTATATTGTTACTCAATCTTGTCCCAAGATTACAAAACCCGGTTGGATACTTTTCTTCGACTAGTTAACATACCTGCAAATTATGTGGGAAAACAATCTAATTTTTTAAGGGGTAATTTGGATGGATGAATTTATGATGTAAATTGAGCTTCAATCATTGCACGATCAAAGTAGTAAAATTACAATGCAAGATGACAGTGATTTAATTAATGTTGATTGGTTGGTATAAATAGTACGTAGGGTTTTATTTGTAACTGATATTGCTAACTTAGAGGATCTTCAATAGTAAAAAATTTTAAAGCTTTATGTTATAAGCTTTAATTTGGTCGGTTGGTATTAACAAATAATAAGGATAATGAAAAAGACTAAACTGGGCGACATAAAAGAAATATGCTCCCAACTCCTCCGGCGACCGTCACGACCTCCGCTCCGGCAACAATTCCCAGCGATCGGCCCCCCGAACCTCCTCAGGATGGCTCTCCGCCCCAGAACCCGGAGATTGTCTCGGACTCTCCTGACAGCTCTGCCCTTGTCGTGCCTGGGGGCAGGGGATTCAATTTGCGTCCAAATCGTACTTAGGTGCTGTCCGGGGAATTTCATCTCCTCCTCCGGGCAATACCAACTCTTGGATTTCAGTGGGCGTCAATGACATCACTCTCTCAGCTTCCAACGGGATCAAAGCCCTGTGCCTCTCGAAAGACTTTAAAGAGAAGCTATGTAAGCCATGGATGAACTCCGTTGTGGTTCGACTCCTCGGGAAAAGTGTGGGTTACAGTTTCCTTTGCAATCGCCTTCGCGCAATCTGGAAACCTCTTGGCCATCTCCACATTGTGGATCTCGATAAGGACTGCTTCATGATCATATTCACGAACGAGCAAGACTACTACAAAGCGCTTACGGGTGGGCCGTGGACGATCCTTGATCACTACCTGGTCGTCCACCAGTGGGATCATTCCTTTCGGGTGTCAAATGTTCTTCCCCGAAGATGGTGGTTTGGGTTCGCTTTCCGCACCTCCCGATCCAATTTTACCACGTTCAGGTCCTGACCTCGCTTGGTAATCTCATCGGCAAGACGGTGAAGATTGATTTCAATACTCAACGGGCGGAAAGGGGAAGTTTGCCCGAATCGCCGTTGAAATCGACCTTAACGAACCAATCCCCCCGATTGTGCTTCTGGACGGTGCCATTCAGAAGGTTGAGTATGAGAACTTGCCGACTCTTTGCTTCGGCTGCGGTAAGGTGGGACACGACGCCCAGGCCTGCCCTCAGAATTCTCCGCCGCCACCGGCCGCCCTGACCAACTCCTCGGGCCCGGCTGTTCCTACCTCCACCACGGAGTCGCCGGCGCCGGCGCCGGACAGCTACGCCCTTGGATGCTCGTGTCCCAGAAGTCGAAAAGGCCAAACAAGGAAGGTGTTTCCTCTTTGGGTAGGCAGGATCAGCGGGCTTTCAAGTCGACGAAGGCTGCGGAGATTCCTGCTGCAGATAAGGAAAGGGAGATTGAAAATGGGAAAGAGAAATCAGGGGGCATTGAGACCGTTGGAAATCACAAAGGGAAAAATCCTATTTCTAAGAATGGTGGTGGCGGCGCTAAATCCCTAAGTCATAGGGTGAATGGATCGACGTCCGCCCCTTTGGGCCGAATCCCGGACTCTCAACCTGGGCCCATTGGTGGTGCTAAGCCCAGCCGTAATACTAAGGGGTCAAGTGCTAAGGTATGTGTGGGCCGCGAGGCTAGGCCCCCAAGTGGTGTTGGCGCCAAAACTGCAGATGCCTCCCCTTCTCATAAAGCCAAAGCCCCTTCGGGCCTGTCTTCTGGTAGCAGTGGGCCGCCTCCAACCCAGGCCCAAACTTCCCCCTGTCCGCCGTATGTTGGTGACGGTGCTGCTGTTCCGTCCGTCTTCAGTGAGTTCCCGCTCATGCCTCCCTCTTCCGATGAGGCGACGTATGATAGGCCGCCGACCTCCACCAGGTTTCGGCGCCCGTCCTCTAAACAAAAGAAGATCAGTCCGTCCTTGAAGCCTGCCACGATTGTTAGCCGCGGCTCCTCCTCAGGCCTTTCCAAAGCTTCCACCAAGGCCGCTGCTTTCGAAGCTGCCGCAGCCCTCCCCCAACCCTCCAACCGGCCCTCGGCACCTGTGGAGGCGGCCTTGACTGTTATTCAAGGAGGGGCAGACCGTGTTGAGGAGGCGGATTTGACCGAAGAAGCGGCTCTGACCGAGGATGCTATGCTTGTTGATTTGGAGAGCTGCCCCGGGAGTAATGAGGCGAATGGTGGCCTTTTGGGGGGAACTCAAGGCTTGCTTTGGATCCGGTTGCTTCGTCCAAGGAGGTGGGCCGTGCTTGGGACCTAAATAGTCCCAATTGCGTCTAGGTTGCCCCGGTGAGATTGTTCCTCTCCTCTCTTTTTAATTTTTTATGGATAGTTTATTTTGTTGGAACTGTCGGGGTGCCGGTAACAAATCTTTTCTTGTTGCTTTTAATCATTACATGCAGGTTCATCAACCGCAGGTGGTGGCGATCCTTGAGCCACGAATTAGCGGTTCCACTGGAGCAGATGTTCGAGACAAGCTGCGTTTTCAGTCGTCTTTTATTGTCGAAGCCGAGGGCTTTAGGGGGGGCATCTGGCTTCTTTGGAATGCGGACAACGTCTCTATCAGAATCCTCGCCTCCTCCTTCCAATTTATCCATACGGAGATCGAGTACGAGCCGAGAAAGGTTGTTCTGGCTACTTTCATCTATGCGTCCCCTTCTCTTGTGAGACGGCGCCAGCTTTGGGACGATATTCGCCAGCTCGCAAGATCTGCCACCAATGCCTGGGCCCTCCTTGGTGATTTCAATGCTCTTGTTGACTCGACGGAGAAATGGGGTGGCGCTGGTTTCAACCAGAGCCAGGCGGCGGAATTCCGGAGCTGTATTGAAGATTGCCACCTCATTGACACAGGTTTTGTGGGGCCCAAGTTCACCTGGTTCCGCCGTAATCTTAGGGAGCGTTTGGATCGCTGTTTGGGCAATGACAGTTGGTTGACCACCTTCCCGGAGGCGGCTACTGTTCACCTGGAGAGGCTGAAGTCTGATCATAGACCCCTGCTGATTCGAACCAACAAGGCTCAAAGGTTTACCCCGGATCCTCGTCCTTTTCATTTTAATGCTGCTTGGTTTAGTCATGTTGATTTCACTGACTTCCTTGATCAAGCCTGGAGTAGAGGAAGGGATTTGTGCTCTTCTTTGCAGGAGTTCAAGGAGCAATGCGTCATTTGGAACAAGGAGGTGTTTGGCCACATTTTCAAACGGAAACGTTACCTGGAGAATCGTCTGCGGCATTTGGAGCTTAGGAACCAGACGTGTGGCACTGGTCGCTGGGCTAGGGAGGAGGATAATGTTCGCTTGGAGCTTGAGAGAACCCTCTGGCAGGAGCACATGCTCTGGCTTCAGAAGTCCAGAATGCAGTGGGTTAAGGATGGCGACCGCAACACCAAGTTTTTCACCTATCTACCATCCGGCGCAGGAAAGCCAACAAGAACCAAAGCCTCAAGCTTGAAGATGGGTCTTGGACCTTCGATAATGAGGAAATGAAAGGGATTGCTGTCTCCCATTTTCAAGCTCTTTTCCAGGCAGGGCAGACGCACCCGTTGGATACTGCCGCCGCGGTCTTCCCCTCTCCTCTGTCAGATGCTGAGGGTCGTAGCCTTGCCTGCATTCCCACCGCCGAAGAGTGTCTCTCCACGCTCAAGGCAATGGGGGGCCTTAAAGCCCCAGGGAAGGACGGTTTTCACCCTATCTTTTATCAGAAGTGTTGGAATACGGTGGGAAGTGATACTACTGACTTTATCTCTCGGTGTTTCAGGTACCCTGATCTTGTTGAGAAGGAAAATGAGACAATCATTGTCCTCATCCCTAAGATCCCGAAGCCGGAGGTTATCTCCCAGTTCCGGCCGATCAGCCTCTGCAACGTCTCCTACAAAGCAATTACTAAGTGCATTGCGGACCGGTTGAGGAAGCATATGAAGAAGCTTATTGGCGGCAACCAAACAAGTTTTGTCCCAGGCCGCCAGATCTCGGAGAATATCATCATCCTTCAGGAAGTGGTCCATTCCATGCGCTCTAAGGCGGGGAAAGGGGGATCTATGGTGATTAAGTTGGACCTGGCTAAGGCTTATGATCGCATTGAGTGGAGCTTTGTGGAGGAAACGCTCGCCCTTGCCAACTTTCCTAAGAGCATGATTTCTCTGATCATGTCCTGCATCTCGACGTCCTCTACCCAGATTTCTTGGAATGGCAGCCTCACTCCCAGCTTCAGACCGGGTCACGGCTTACGTCAGGGATGTCCTCTCTCTCCTTTCCTCTTTACTCTTTGCATTGAGAGGCTTAGCATCATGATTAATAATTCTGTTAGCGCCAATATGTGGAAGCCGATCCGTCTCAGTAGAGATGGACCGCCGCTCTCTCATATTTTCTTTGCTGATGACCTGGTTCTGTTCGGCGTGGCGGGTCAAAAGCAAAGTCGTGTGATTAAGGGGCTTTTAAGCACCTTCTGTGCTGCGTCTGGCCAAATGGTGAGTGTGGATAAGTCTCGGGTCTTTTTCTCAAAAAACACGAGCACCACCCTCCGCCATCGGCTGTGTGCTCTGCTGGGTTTTAGTGAAACCCAGGATCTGGGGAGATACCTTGGGGTTCCTATCCTTCATGGTAGGACCTCCAAGGATACCTACGGTTACATCCTTGAGAGAATGAGGCGAAAATTGGATGGGTGGAAATGTAACACGCTCCCCTTGGCGGGACGTGTCACGCTTGCACTCTCCGTTCTCAACTCTATTCCCTCGTATGCGATGCAGACGTCGGTCCTCCCTGTCTCTATTACCAACCGCATTGATGCTATTATCCACAAATTTGTTTGGGGCGGCTCTTTGGTCAAGTCTAAAGTTCACTTACTTGCTTGGGATCATATTTGCAGGCCTAAAGACCAAGGGGGACTGGGGCTCAGAAAGGCTAGAGAGCTTAATCAAGCTTACCTCATGAAGCTCGGATGGGCGATCCGGACAAGCTTTGGGTACAGGTTGTGACAAGCAAGTACCTGAAAGATACCGACACAGGTTTGTAGCTCCGCAGGAAGACTGGTGGTTCCGCCCTTTGGAGAGGGATCAGAGCTGTCTGGCACGACCTTAGAGGCGCCTGTCAGCAGAACGTTAGAAATGGGAAGGGCACTCTCTTCTGGTCATCCCGCTGGTTGGATTCTGATATTATCCTTGCTAACCATGCTATTGTTGACCTTTCAGATGAGGATATGCAGCTGACTGTTGCAGAAGCTCGAGGAGCTGATGGCAATTGGAACTGGGAGTTTCTGCGGCGATCGCTTCAACCCCACATCATCGGACTTGTCGCAGGCATGGAGCCCCCACGAGACTCCCTTGGTGAGGACGGCATTATATGGGGACCTGACCCCCGGGGCAAATTCACTCTGAAGACGGCTTACGAGATTCTTGCAAGCACAGATCATCACATGGACCAAGACATCTGGCGGACTATTTGGCGTTGGAATGGGCCCAACCGGGTCAGACATTTCCTCTGGTTGGTTGCCCATAACAGAATCCTTACCAATGCAGAACGCCAGAGACGGCACTTGGTGGACGTGGCGACTTGCCAGAGATGTAGAGGAGGCTCTGAAGATACTTTACATGTCGTCAGGGACTGCCAGTTGGCGCGTGAGGTTTGGGCCCTTTTCATTCCTCCTGAGCTTTCTTCTCACTTTTTCTCAGATACCCTTCAGGTTTGGCTGAAGACTGGCCTTACGCACAAGGATTTCGAAGTTACTTTTGGCATCACCATTTGGATTCTTTGGAAGGCGCGCAATGAGGCAATCTTTGAGGGCAAGCCTGCGACATGCGATCAGCTCCGCCTACGAGTCCTTCATTGGATCGCCGGGGTTCGAGAGACAATGAGAGCGGACTCGCAGGTAACCTCAAAGGTTGTCACACGACGCATGGATACCCACATCGGATGGAAGGCAGGGCCAAGTGACTGTATCATGATTAATACAGATGGTTCCGTTATCCAGCCCCATTCCCGGGCGACTGCTGGGGGCGTTCTTCGCACCTCCCTTGGGCGGCCGGTGAGTTCTTTTGTAGCTAATATGGGCCGTTGTTCCATCATGCGAGCAGAGCTCCGTGCGGCTGAGATTGGCCTCATGATTTGTTGGGATATGGGCTTCAAGAAGGTCCACCTTCAGCTGGATTCTTTGGCAGCGGTCACAGCGATATTGGGGGACCTTGAGGAGGACTCCAGACATGGTCAGACGCTTGAGTCCATCTTCGAGATCCGCAACAGAGATTGGGATGTCACGATTTCCCGTACTTTTCGCGAGGGCAACAGAGTTGCTGATTTACTTGCCCACCACGGGCACTCCCTTGACTTTGGTTTTCATGTTGATTGCCCTCATCCCCATGAGCTTGTTAGCGCCATTTGGCACGACCATGTTGGGACCTGCTTTCCCCGAACAATTCCGATTTATGAGTAATGATTAAGGGTGCCTAGCACCCGCCTTCCTACAAAAAAAAAGGTATTAACAAATAATAACATTAAATAAATAAATGTTATTGACTTGTTTTCCCTCAATCCAATGCTTTTCTGTCAAGCGTGAAGCTAACACGATGGTTCACCTCATTGCGAGGCAAGCCCTCTCCATGTTTCCTCCCCGGTCAAGGTTGATTGATTACACTTTCTTTGCCATTAATATGTCTCAGGTTTAGTCCTGATTCTTCAGGTGGCGTTCTGATGCCAGCCACTTCTTCGAGTTGTTCCGTCCCACCTCACCAACCTTCTCCCCCTTCTTTTTTTTCTTTTTTTTTCCTGCCGAGGCAACTCCCCATAGGGAGAACCTATAGATAGCGAGCCAACCTAGGAGATAAAAAAAGAAAAAGAAAGAGGGGAGAGGGAGAAGGAGAGGGAAAGAAAAGACCAACACAATTTACGAGTAATCACAAAACCTAAAAAAACTTTCACAACGAGAATGAATTGAAGCAAGAGAGAAATGTTCACAAAATCTTTCAATCAACATTATTTTACCTACCTTGAGGAACTCAAAATAAAAAAATGAGATACATCATAAATACTTAACTAAAAAAGGAAATTTTTAGAAAACAAAAATTAATGTGAATTTAACTTTCCTTACAAAGTTGATTAATCACATGTTGAGAGTAAAATGTAATTACAATTAATTATAATCCTTGATTGCTTTAATTTAAATTAATTTCTTTAAATGGTATTGCCCAAATCAAGCAAATAATAATTAAAATGACTCAATATCCTTTTCACCTTAACAAAGCAAGGAAAAAGAAAACAATTAATAAAAAATAATTCTAGAATGGAAAGGAAATGTAATTATTTTTAAATACAATAAAAATCAATCTATAAATTAATACTATTAATATTAATGCATTAAAACTTCCTTAAATTTGAAATCAAATCAAGTATAATAAAATCAATCAATTAATTAATACTATTAATGCATTGAAAAACTACCTTATTTTTTAAACTTTCCAAATTTGGAAGCCGGATTAATTATTAATTTCATAAGATTATTACAGAAAAAACTTTTAATTTCATTAGACTAATATCCTTATCAATGATCTTAGTACTTTTTTTTTTGGTAGAAAAGACGGGTGGAGCACCCCTAATTATTCGAATGAATCAAGCGAGGGAAAACAATCCTACAGAAGTCGTCCCAGATAGCGGATCGAACCTCAGCAGGATCATTACAATCCGTATGAATACCAAAGTTAAGAAGATGCCCGTGGTGGGCAAGGAGATCAGCAACAACATTGCCTTCTCTAAAAGTGTGGGAAACTGTTGTTTCCCAATTCCTATGGCGGAGCTCTCTAATGTTGAGGAGCGTCCCTTCATGTCGCGGGTTCTCAGTTATTTCCCCGTTGATAGCAGCGGCTGCTGCAAGGGAATCAACCTGCAAATGAACCTTCCTCAATCCAAGGTCCCAGGCAACCTTAAATCCCATCTCAGCCGCGCGAAGCTCTGCTCGCATGATTGTACATGTCCCCAGATTAGCGCTAAAGGTAGCGATCGTCCTCCCCACGTGGTCCCGAATGATGCCCCCCGTCGCCGCCCTGTTGTTGCTTAAAATCGACCCATCGGTGTTTAAAGTAACCCAATCCGGCGGCGCTGGATTTCAGCCGATCAACGCTTCAATCCTTCGGTTGGCCCCTCGCAAACTCACCTGTGAGTCCGCTCTCATTGTCTCTCGAACCCCGGCAATCCAATGAAGGACTCGTAGGCGGAGCTGATCGCTTGTCACAGGTTTGTTCTCAAAAATGGCCTCGTTCCTAGCTTTCCAAAGTAACCAAATGACAATCCCAAAAGTTAAGCTGAAATCCGGAAGCTTCAAGCACCTCAGCATCCAGGCGTGCAGACTGTCCGAGAAGAAAGAGTAAGCATCCGCGGGTTGGATAAAGTCTTGCCAAACCCGCTTCGCCAGCCTGCAATCCCTAACAACATGTAAAGCATCCTCCTTAATTCCCGGGCAATTGGCGCAATCCGCATTATTAGACAAATGTATGCGCATTCTCTCAGCATTGGTAAGAATTCGTCCGTGAGCAAGAGTCCACAAGAAATGTTTGATCCTGCTAGGTCCGTTCCACTGCCAGATAGTCTTCCAAAACTGTGAATTTGGATCGTCTTCAGTAACATCCAGAATCTCATAGGCTGACTTCACCGTGAACTTGCCTCGTGGGTCCGGTCCCCAAATCATCTCATCTTCACGATCATCTCTTCTCGAGGGGTCCATACCTGTAATAAGACAAGCAAAGTTGTGCGGAAGTAATCTATAAACCAGGTCCCAATTCCAGTTACCTTCCACAGTAACAGCGTCCGCAACTGACATGGCCATCTCATCTTCCGTCAAATCCGCCAAAGCATGGTCGACCAATCTGATGTCCGAGTCAAGCCAACGCGCTGTCCAAAAGGCTGTGTCTTTCCCGTTACGGATGCTATGCTGGCAGGCACCCCTCAGCTCGTGCCACACGCTACAAATACCCCTCCAAAGTGCTGAGCCACCATTCTTTCGGCGCAACCGGGGTCCTTCCGCTGTTTCCTTCAGGTATTTGTTGGTGAGGACCCTGACCCACAACTTGTCCGGCTCCTTCAGGATCCCCCAACCAAGCTTCATAAGGTACGCCTGATTCAGCTCCTTAGCTTTCCGGAGTCCGAGCCCTCCCTGAGTTTTAGGCCTACAAACAACATCCCAAGAGAGCAAATGAGTTTTCCTCGTGGTACCCGTCCCACCCCAAATAAACTTTCGAATGATAGCATCAATACGGTTAGTAATTGAAACAGGCAGGAAAGTGGTTTGCATGGCATAGGAAGGGATAGAATTAAGGACTGTGGTTGCCAAAGTAACACGCCCTGCCAAAGAGAGCGTGTTACACTTCCAACCATCCAGCTTCTTTCTCATCCTATCAAGGATAAAGCCATAAGTGTCTTTGGTAATTCTCCCATGGATAATTGGAACGCCAAGGTAGCGCCCAAGGTCCTGCGTTTCATGGAACCCAAGCAGGTTGCAGGCTCGCCGCTTAAAAGCCGTGGTGGTATTTTTAGAGAAGAACACTCGGGATTTCTTCGGACTCACAAGTTGGCAACAATATGTACCGAGATAAATTACCAATAAACAAAAAAAAGAAGTTAAATTACTAACTTGACAACAAACAAACCATCACAATTTAATATGATTAGCCTTGATTTAAGCAAAATTAGAATAATTATTGTTGTGATTTGTTATGGAAATTTAAATGTTAATCCACCCAAATGAGTAATAAATTAAATACCTATAAATGCTAATTTGTCCAAAATTTTTAAGAATGATAATTGCTAAATTATTGGAGCTAAATCAAGAATACTATAATTTACATAAGATATTAATAATGACCGTAGCTTTGACCGATGGTCGGAGCTGAACTCCGGCGAGAGATTTCTCCGGTTTGATAGTCGTTGATACCTAGCAAAGCTTCAACATAGTCAAAATAACACTAATACGACTTTATCGGCCTTGTCCAATACTGATAATTCTCAGAAATCCTCTCTTAGTGAGGTAAAAATTCGGAACTTGTCTGGTACTTGCACGAATATATCCAGTACTTCAACGGAACTTGTCCGGTATTTGAACGGAATAAATCTGGTACTTCAACGGAACATGTCCGGTAATAGAATGGAATATATCCAGTACTTCAACGGAACATGTTCGGTAATAAAAAATAATCAGTAAAAAAAGACCAGCAAAGCAAAAACCTGAATTCTGCAATTCCATTCAGAATTAAGAGAAACTCAACAACAATATCCAACAACGGCGGCACTCGTTCAAATCCACCTGTAATTAAAATCGAAGACGATGATGAAGCCGACCACGTAAGAAACCATCCGGCCTCCAAGCCACATCTTGACCAAATCGAAATCGAAATGGCACTCCCCTGCACCGCGCGACGTCCACCGCTGCTGGCAGTGGCGGCGACCACTGAATCACCGAGAAAAAGGCAGCAAAAGGGTAAAAATTAAAAACGGAGAGAGGGAGGGAGATTACGTTGACAAGCGGACATTGGGGGAGGGAGTTTAAGGGATGACGCCGCCGATCTAAAAAATAACCTAAACCTATCTACTTCACTTCTTCCGTCTTCTTCGTTCGTTCACTTCTTCCGGCGGCTATCTCTACCAGCGGCCGCATAACCAAACTCAACTGCCATTGTCGAAATTTCAAGATCCATCCATGGAGGCCTTCTCTTCTCATAAACAAGCAAATCGATCAACACAACTCGATATACCCTTTTTTTAAAAAATCTTCTCCCCCTTCTATTTAGTCTAGTGATCTTGGTAATCTCTTCCCTGGGAGTGCTCGAAAAAAAAAAAATTCCCGGACTTGTTGATGTATGGGAGGTTTAGGGTGTAGTTTAATAATGAAAATGGAAATTCAAAAAAAGAAAAATTGTGATTGGTTGAATTGTTAAACTAGGAGGAGGAATAAAAGTGGGTGTATTATATTTGCTTGATAATAATAATAGATATAATAGATAGATATATAGACTAGAAGTGGCAAATACATGTTGTTGGCAATAATTCTTTACTTCAACTGCCTAGGTGCTTTCTTGGTGATGAGGCAATGTTTTCCTAGAGGTATTATTCTAGGTCTCCCTTAGTGATGAGGCCCTAGAGGTCTTGCCATGAGAATTACTTGGTGATGATTTGTTACGAGCCAATTGCAAGCTCGTAACAATATGACTTCGAGAACCTCAAAGTCGATCACCCCAAAGTGTTACTCGTTGATTATCAATGGAATTGGTAGCTTGGCGGATTGAGGTGAAACGTGGAATGGTGATGTATCAGAAGATGCGAAGATGGAGCTTATTAAGAAAGCTACTCCCCTATGGCCGGTTGAAGGATGGCGACTCCACTCTTGACAATAAAGTCGATATAATATTATTCATATTTTTCTGAAACTTGCTAAACCCTCTCAAATACCCCTTCCCTTTCGAAACCTAATATGAAACTGACTTCTAAGACTCCTAATTACCCCAGTAAACTCCCAACCCCAATAAACTATCCGATTAAAATAAAATAACTATAATATCTAATTATGACCATAATTAAGATGGAAGCGCGCTTGAGAAAGATGGAATACCCAATTGGATCGAGTCCAGCTTGCTGTCAAATAAAACTCCCTTCCTTGACACCGTCAAGGAAGGATCTCAGCCATTGATTTATTTTTTCAGATCTAATGGTTTAAATTAAAAGGGTAAAAGGGTCATTTCACCATTTAATTTAATTTCTTTTTTAGTTTTTTTAATTAAGTTCAAACAGCCGATTACCAAACTTTCGGCAACCGGAGCTCTGGCGACCAGAGCTCCGGCGACCGGAGCTCCGACGACTTCTCTGATGGATTTTCCAGACGATCGGAGCTCCGATTTCGAAAAAAATTTCGGCCACCGAACCACTGTCGTCGGGCTTATTTTTCTGAATTTTTTTTTCCAGTGACGCTTCGTACTCGCTTTTAATATGTGTACACATTTTTGTACATGTGTACGTGCACATTTTTGTACATAAACTGTGTACTCATTTGCAAAGATTTTTCGTACACGTGTTATACATGTGTACATGTTTCTATACATGTGTACATGTTTTGTACACGTTTTATACACGCACACGTTTATGTACATTTTTGCACACGTACACACACTCTTTGTACACGTGCACACACTCTTTGTACACGTGTACGCAATATCTTACATTTTGTTTATGTACATGTGTACACACATTTTATACACGTGTACACACATTCGTACACATGCACACTTATTGTTTACACTAGTGTGCACATATTTTGTATGAATCATATGTACACGTTTTATACATGTACACATTTATGTACTTACATTTTTTATACACGTACACATTTATGTACTTACATTTTTTATACACGTACACATTTATGTACTTACATTTTTTATACACGTACACATTTATGTACTTACATTTTTTATACACGTACACTTATCTTGTACACATGTATAAATGTGTACACCTATTCGTACACGTGCACACTTATTTTTTACACTAGTGTACACATACTTCATACTCGTATGTACATATTTTGTATAAATCATGTGCACACTACTTAATAATGTAATGTGTGTACATGTGAACGCCTATTCGTACACGTGCACACCTATTTTTATATACTAGTGTACACATATTTCGTACTTATGTGCACATTTTTCACAAACCATATGGATCTATTTAATAAGATAATTTTATTATTATATAATATCAATAAGTGTTTGGTAGCATAGTGGTAGGAGTTTAATATTTAGCAAAAGAGGCCATGATTTCAATTCACATCAACAACATTTTTTTTAAAATATATATAATTTTATTGAGGACCAAATTAAGCTTCTAGTAAAACCCTCCCTCCTCTTTTGGTAGACATAGTTCTTCCCATTATACCTAGTGCATAGAAGAGTTAAAGGTGGTTGGTTGTCGAATTGAGAGATTCATCTTTAAGAATTTGAAGCTGATTGTCATCCAAAGCATGCCTATGTTGTTGGCTAAGTTAAGGGTATCCATTCAAACTCCAATATTAGTATTCTGTGATATCAGATCAACCATATATATTGCCGAGAATCCAGTATTCCATGAGAGAACAAAGAAAACTGAAATCGATTGGGTAAGAGAAAGAATGAGGAGTGGCTTGATTAAACTATTTCATGTTAGTAGTGAATTTCAACTAGGGGTGGGCAACGGTGCGGTTTGAACCGAACCGCACCGCATTGATGGAAATTCGCAGAAAACCGCACCGTATACATTGCGGTTCAAACCGCACCGCATTCATTTTGATTCGGTTTAAACCGCACCGCAATATTCGCGGTTTCGGTGCGGTTTAAATCACAAACCGCAAAAACAAAAATAAAAACATTATTAATACAAATCCTTAAATCCTTAAATCCACAAATCCTTGATGTTAGTCCCAAATCGCATAATCTCTAGTTTCAACAATTGATAAGAAATGAATACACAAATCATTACTAATTCCGAAAACACGCCACAAGGTCGATAAGATATCTGATACGAAACCATAGCAATCCCCGAACCAGCTGGTTCCTCTGCCACAGCCTTCTTCCTCTGCCACAGCCTGTCAGTGTCAACTGCACTGTCTCCATCACCCTGAAAAAGACCAGCTGGTTTTGATTACCATTGGAATAACATGCAACAACAACACCAAAATTAGAATGACTAATATCAAAGCAATAGTAATCTATCATCATCAGATCACCAGAAGCCATGGACAAGCTGATTAAGAGCAGCATCAGCAGAATCAGCAACATCAATTGGTGAGAACTAGAGACTATAAAATCATCCCTTCATTTTGTTTTTATTATCATCACCACATTTCCTTAATTTCTCTTCCTTTTTACTCTACTAAACATCCCACCATTCCTCATCTATTCTCTCCCCCTTATTTCTATATAATTACAAAACTTGCAGATTATTCAAACCTGCAGCTTGGCTAACAACTGCCCTCTGTATTTCACTATTCCATTTTAATGTAATCTAGGAAACTCTAATTAATTATATGTGAGAAGGATTTTCGGCCCAAATCGAAGACCGATTCAGAAGATAATTGACTCGAAACACATAACTCAATCAATCTATATCCCTGACTTGATATCCACCAATTGTATTGTCCATGCATTCATGTCATAGTACTAGTTGTGATAGAAAACAATGACAGAATCTCACTACTGTTGTTTTCCTTTTTGTTTCTACTAATTAAGTATTTTGTATCTTTGTTTTTCAGTTCACAGCTATAACCAGCCATGAAGCTTGCTTAATCTGCTTAATTCCCTCTTCTTCTACTCTACTGAATATACATACCTAATCAGCTTTCTATGAAAGGATGCAGACTAAGAAGCTAAACCATGTGACACTACTCTACAGTAAGCTAATCCAAAGCCTTGTTCGATACTCACTCATGTTTGATTTCTTCAATAACTTGTTTGATACCTTCTTTCCTAACACCTTCATATATCAACCATGGGTATCTGGAGCTTTCATCATCTAATTAAGCTACTTCTCAGTTGTCTGCTACTCCTCAACTTGTTTAGTGTTTGAAATACACACCATATTATCTTTACCTAAAATAGTAAGACATGATTTGCTTAAACAAACTAAACCCACTTTCTAAATTCATAGATATACCCAGCCACACCATAGCACACATTCCTAGAAAAGTGCAGAAGCTTCAATTCATATTCAGACACATTAGCCACAAATTTTTTTCGGTGCTGGCCCCTATTTTTGGCCGCCGCCGCGGGCGCCCATTCACAGCCGCACGATCTCATCAACGGCTGGGGGGAGGGAAGATTGGTGCGGGCCAGGTGTCAGTGCATGTCAGCCGCGGGCCCCGCGCTGTCAGCTGCAATTTAATGTTTTTAGCCATTAAAAAATTGAAACTATTAATAAAATTAAATGAAAAGCGGCGTATACGGTTTGGCCCATATACACGTTTGAAAATTTTGGATTTCAAAATTTCGAATTTTTGAAAATTTTGAATCGAAAGATTGTGAAGAGACGGTTTGTTCCCTCCCCCAAAATTGTTAACCGCTGAAAACCTAATTTCGATCTCCACTATCTGTGTTTCAATTCCCCCATCGGTGAGCTTCCCACCTCTGTGTTTCAATTCCCCCGTCGGTGAGCTTCCCACCTCTGTGTTTCAATTCCTTTTCGGTGAGCTTCGTCGGTTAGCTGGAGTTGTCTTCCCACTGCTGTTAGTCAATTCCCCGGCGGTTAGCTTGAGTTCTCTTCTCACCAATGGCAAAGGACAAGCATTCAACGGCAACTGTCCGACCCAGGCCGGTACAAAACGAGCCATCAGTAAGCCTCCGACTGATGTCTAACCTTTTGTATACTTGGAACGTACCCTAATCTAACCTTCGTTTGTGGTACAGAGCAAGAGGCCTCGTCCAGACGATGACGCAGGCAGTATTCCAGAATCCAGCAAAACAGTGCCTACCCGGTGCAAGATGAATCATTTGCTGTCCTTGAACAGCAAAATAGAGGCTTCGAGATTTGGGTCATCCGTCAAGCAGTTTTTGTACGAAGCAAAATTCCACGGACTTATGGAGGTCCAGGTTCGGGTGGTAGACAATGAACTTACAGGCATGCTGATTGAATCGTTCGACCCGGCTGAGAAGAAGTTCAGGATAGGGGGTCGGTTGTTGAGCCTGGAGGCTTGCGACGTCGGTCGTGTTTACTGCCTACCCACCAAGGGGAAGAGAGTCAACCCCAAGATATGTGGACCTAACGAAATGAGCAGGCTTAGGCGTCAGATTGGACTCCCTGAAACTGAATCAAGGAGTGTGTTCATCCGCACTAAGGATCTGTATGGCATGGTTAATGATACAAGAGATCCGAATGCATACGCGAAGCTGTACATTTTTATTGCGTTGGGTGAGATGTTGGCGGTGGGCAGCAGTTTCTCCGTGAACCTGGGGTACGCCAATGCATTGACCGGTACGGTCAAGGACATCAGCCAATACAACTGGGGCCAACACGTGGTTGACACCGTCATAGAAGGATTGGTAGAGCTGAAGAGCGGACAGTGGGGGACGTACCCGGCCGGCGATTACAATGTCGTTGTGGTATGTTCACTGAATGACCTTTCTTGTGTTTATGTACGCGACTGGGAACCATACTGGTTAATTGATTTGTAAATGCAGATTCACCTGCTGGACATGACGGTGCTGGAGAATCTGAGGGCAGAGGAGCAGCCTACATGTTCCTACTGGATCGAGGCTAACATAGAAGCGGCTAAAAAGCAGCTGCGAACCGCTGATGGCTCTTGGTCTTTCCAGTGGCGGACATTGGCGGAGGTGCGGAAGCCTCTGAAGAAGAAAGAGGTCAAACTGTTGTCCGCCCCAACAACAACAGACGTCGAAGGTGACGGCGGGAACGACTTAGGGATGGGCTCTGGTGTCCCCTTCGACTCGAAGGATGAGTACATCATCCTCGCTAACTCGGCCACAAAACCCGGACAGGTCAGTTATTCAATACGGTCTCTGTACTAAGATGTACCTTGTGTGTACTTATATATTACAGTAATCGTAATAGGTGCTAACTCCGTCTGTATTGGAATCACATCAGGTGGAGATGTTGCGGGAGATGGAGCTCCAACAGCTAGTTGAAGATCGTGCGCTGCTCACGTCACTTAAGTCATCTGTTGCCAGTCAGGAGGCCAGGTGTGAGAAATGGACTGCAAGGCTGAAATACATTGACGCCTTATTGCGTGCAGGTCCAGCATCTGTGGCACCTGTCGATAATGCCCGAGCCACTGGTTTGGCTAAATCCGAGGAAGAAGTAGAAGAGGAAGAAGAAAGTGAAGAAGAAAGTGAAGAAGAAGAAGAAGAATACGAAGACGTTGGGGACTCACACAATGATGAAGAAGATAAGGATGACCGGGACAAAGGTAAATCCCAAGTTGTTACTGATGAGGAACCAGTTGAGAAGGACCAGGTCAAGGGTAGCAGCCCACGGCGGAAGGATGTCGGCGATATGGTGGAGCCTATGTCTTCTGGAACCCCGGTTGTGATGGGTAGTCCATGGAAACGGCCATCGAAGAGCAGCAAAGGTGATGCAGTGAGGAGGAGGTCACAAAATAATCTCACCCTCGAACAGAACAAGTTTGTCGACTACTTGACCAACAAACGAAAACTGCCATCGTATGTCACACTGCTTGTTCGTTATATATTGCCATGCCATGATGAACACTTACTAAATTTTATGTCATTGTGTGCAGTAATATCACGGTTTGTGACTTTCCTGAAAGAGGGAACAAGTTAGCTGGCTTCCAGATCCATACGTTCGACTCAAGAGGGCGAATAAACATCTCCTGGCTGAACTGTTGTGGCCATATCTTCAACAAGGAGAACATTGCTCAACATGGTCATCTGACACGGTTTTGATTCCCTACATCGATAGCTGTAAGTGCTCTATTCCACCCCTGTATTACATTATGCCCATGTTCCAACCGTAGGCCCTAATTAGATGATGTGTGTGGGCTTCATTTATTCCGCTCGTAGGAGTTTGCTCTGCGTGAAGTCGTAGCTAAGGTGAAGATAGTAGATGCTTCGAAACGGCAGTTTGTAAAGCTTATATGGGATGCAACGAATGCAGCTAGGGTTCCCTATATGCAGGGTCAAGACCTGAGCAAGTGTGAGACGGTTAGTTATGCTGGAGCTGCCTGTGCTTTTGTGTTATTTGAACCTGAATGTGATTCTTATTATCCAATGTATACGTAGTTTCTGTTCCCAGTCTACGGGGGTGAGGGTTTCAAGCACTACTACGTGTTTGCACTGGACCTGAAGAGGGAGCAGAAGGTGATTTTGAATAGTTTGAAATGCCATGATAAGTTTTCTAACTATCCCGAGTACATGGAGGCGTTTCGACGGCTGAACTCTTACATGGCTGATTTCGTGTCCGAGTGGTGGGGTGAGAAGTTTAGGAAATATTGGGCATTCTACATCCAGCAATGTCTTATACAGCCCGACACATTCAGTTGTGGTATCTATGCACTGTTGTTTTTGGAGCACTACAATGCAGGGTTCACGGAAGAACAACTGTCGGAGTGGTCTGACCCATCAGAACTTAAGCTGATCAGGAGGATGTATGCCTATCGAGTGGTTGCCCACAAAGACAACAGCTTGTTCAACGAGATTGAAGGCGTCAACCCCATGGACCATTTTATGGAGAAGATGAAGAAGAAGACTGCTGACGCAAAGAAGGATGCCGAGGCAAAGTAGGATTTGAAGAAGTCTATTGAAGATTGGTACTGAGAGCTGTTTAGCTGCTGAACTATGTTTCCTTTCAAACTTTTTACTGACCAGTACTAAGCTTATTGTATACTTATTCCGAACTTAGAGGATACTGAATCCGAACTGAGAGGATACTGCCTCCGTACTTAGAGGATACTGCCTCAGAACTTAGAGGATACTCGCTTCGAACTTAGTTGATACTATATCACTTACATGTTCCACTACATCAACCGCGATGGTTTAATACGATTCTTTCTACTTGAATGTAGTGGTCGATTCAATATTGGCGAGATCGGTACGTAACGCCAAGCCGGTGGACGAGTTCGAGTATGACTTCCATGAAATCAATTGCTACTGTGGTGTACGGTCTTCTCGTAGACTTTCTCGTGACCCTCCAACCACGGGAAGGAAATATTTCGGCTGTGGGAACGATCACAAAGGGTGTGGATATTTCATCTGGTTCGAAGACAAGGTAGCAGCTATGGACGACAAGGTTGCCCTGGTCAGAGCATTGAATGATAAAATCGCACTCATGTCCGCGGTTGACCAGTCAGAGTCCCAAAACCGAGGTCTGTCCGACAAAAATCGAGATTTACAGTCTCGCTTTCACAGGTTAGGACGGTTGGCCAAGTGCATGACGAAGGTAGCAGCACAAATAAGTCTGATTGCGTTTACGAAGATCAGCTAACGGCTCTTTCTCAAAGGGTGGCGAGGGTTGAGAAATTCATAGACAGTCTGAAGTAATGGATCTACATCGTAACATTTACTAGTATCATATTGCATGTTAACTGTTACTGTATCCAGCTGTAACCTATTTTTCATTCCAGTCGTACCTCTACTTTTTCTGTTCCCGATGACTATTTTCTTCTACGACTTTCGCTTTAATACCATTGTTACATCTACTTTTTTTTACGACTTTCGCTTTATGACTATTATTACCCCAAGTGGGTAAACCTAACGCATTAATACCATTGTTACATCTAATCCTAGTTGGTACACCTAACTACTTAACGCAGTCAACTGTTTACTTCAATGAGTTTACAACCACCACATCTATGCCCTTTATTGAGACGTTGAAGAGAACAGACCAAAGAACATCCTCCCTTTATTGTAAACCATAGTTTGTCGTTGCTGATCGTCGGCCCAAAACACATCCACAAGGAATCCTCTAACCACAGTAGACGAATGTCGAACTCATCCGTTGCAACGAACATACACCAGCCAACAAGTAACTCATCGCGAGGTATGCCCTACCGTAACTCCCCGCCATGATTATATATTTGTATCATCTATTGCTATACATTTACCCCCCTCCCAACTCCGATTTATTATGTAGAAGCATGGGGTGTAATCGCCATGTGCGATTGCGGGCTGCCGGCGAAGGTGTACCCCGTGGAACCAAGTTTGCTTGCTTGTTCAGCCCCACACAGACACTACCTAGGATGTCCTCAGATAGAGGGTAAATGCCAGATGAGAACGTGGTGCAAGGTCCAAGAGAGAGCTCTGGTAGAGAATGAGAATCCAACTGCGTATGACGAAATGGTCGCTCACAAAAACGACAACAATGCGAGAATGGACGATCTAATTGAAGAGATTGACCGTCTCAAGTACAAGATTCAGGATTTAGAGGGTTTCATCCAACGAAATCCATAAAATAGTTTCATTTTGATAGTAATTGTACCGTAATGCATATGTAATACTTTATTATTATAAGTGAAAGTATTGAAGTTCAAGTTACGTTGACTGAGTCAGCCTTCACCACACATACTGGCATTAAATTCATTACGTCCCTCGAGCATACCTATACTGAACCATAGGTGTACTTCTGATGAACCACGTTTTTAAGTCAACCATTGGCGCAATGAATGAGTTTAGGTGGTGGTTCCACCAACTTGCAAACAGTTCATTAACTCTCAATCAATGAAGCGCACTTAAAAACCCTGTTCGGTTGGATGTATTTTCATCCACCCACTGAACATTTACACAATATTTTTTCAAACCGTAATGGACGAGACGGCTTCCTCCCAAACCTCCCGCACGACCCCATTCAAATGGCTAACACTTCAAGGTATGGTACATGGGCAAAGCATGTGGACATGTATTGTTTTTTTTCCATGCCATCTTCTGACTATATGTCATGTGCTATTCATGGTTAGAAGAATGCATTGTAACCCCGATGTGCGATTGTGGCCTACCCTCTAAGCTGCTACCTGTGGAACCGAAAACAGCCGGTGAGTACACCCCTTTCAAGTACTACATGGGGTGCCCCAAGAAAGTCGGGAGGTGTCGGATGTCCATGTGGTGCAAAATGCAGGAACGGGGTGCAATGGAGCCTAGCGGCGTCGTAGTGTTCGATGAAATGGTCATGGTACACCAACAACAAGAGGAACGAATTGAAGAACTGAAGGAGGAAATCGCTCGTCTGAAGGTTGAGGTAGCCAAGTTAATGGCATACTACAACGATTAGGACTGATTCCCGAAAGGCACGACTGTGTTCCTATATTAAATAATTGCTGGTGAAAGTCCTGGTCTGTATTTGAACTTAACTAATATATTACCTACTACGAACTTGGGATTAACCTGTCTGTTACCCATAGTATACATCATATTCAAAATAACCAATGCGGTACTCGCAGTAGTACCAATGGGCACCGCATTGGTTATACCCAAAAGAATAGGAAGCGGCCTCTAACAAAATAGCAGAACCTTAATCTTCTTCAATCATCAATAACCGCACTCTGTTGGGAGCACAAGAACGGGGTCAGGTCCAGCGGGTTTGATGTGCTCCCCGGGAAATGACGATATCAACTCATAGGCCACCCTCTCTTCTGCTAGCTCACGTAACGCATTCTCCCTTGCTGCCAGCTTTTTGCACTTGTTCTTCTCTTTGCTTCGTCGGATTTCTGTGTTCACCTTGTACCTCTGTGTGTTCTTACTCGGCTTTGGCATCCGCGGAAACTTAACAGCAATCTCCGGCCTCCTTGGTTGCTCTCCGGTGACTGGAGTAGACGACGAAGGATTCGTGTGAGCAGATGGCTGGTCAAGCGGCTGGATTTGTATACTGAAACCGTTTTGGAGGAGGTTTGTTAGATCCTCCACGCCCTTGTTGGCGTACGATAACAACATCTCTGCGTGCTTGCTCAACAAACGGCAAAGTATATCCTCCCGGTACGAAATCCTAACCACTGCACTGAACAGAGCATGCATGGTGATATATCGCTCAGACTCCACCTGAGAAATACTGTGTGGAATGCCGGCCAGTACTCTGAAGAAACCGGATCTTGCAAGCCGAGTCCACCGCTTCTTTATGTACCTCTCTTGTAGGCCACGGAAGGCCACGTGTCCATTACAGCCCTGCACGAACATCACTAGCAAACAGTGACGGCATAGCAACCCCATTGTATCCCAGTACTTACATACGCACGATACCTCCCCGGTGTGTGTGTTTGCCGTCACAACCCTACCGTCCAGTCTCTCATTTCCATCGGGTTTGTACACGGTGATTGTGATGACAGTTCCTACCGTGGTCTGGCCAGCAGTGTCCATATTGTACTCTTGTATTCGTCCGTATTGTTCTTGGAACATGGCGAATATCTTTGGAGTGTACACTACCGCGGCCCTCTGCACAATGTCGCTGTATTCGAACGCGACCCATGGCTTTGAGTTTCTGGACTTAAATTCTTCATTCTGCTCTGCCTCTCTTCTGCTACGCAACATGCTGCAGAAGAATTACAAGTAAGTTATCCAAACGCAAGTTCGTGTACGGTATACTATAGATACATACCAGGTTCGTCATAAGTAAAGGTTTAGTATCGTACCGGTCGAAATGGGGAAAAAACTCCACTAGGCTGTGGTTCGGCTGCAGGAAACCCCGAAGCACTGAATTGGTTGACTCAACAAGTTGTGTTGACACCATACCAGCGGTGTAATGGTTCCTCACCCATGCAGAGGACCACTGCTCACGGAATCGAAGGATGTACTTGCACCATTGGTGGCCGGTGGGCCCATATGACGGGAAACATTCACGGATCATGACATCCCAAACGTCATCGAACTCTTGTTCGTTGTCCATGTCATAACAGAGCACAATGAACTTCCTCGCAAAATCTTGCGTGAACAAGGTGCTCAGGTTCCTCCTCGCGTTTTGAAGAACGTGGAAGGTGCATAAACCGTGGAACGTCTTGGGGAGGACTTCCTTCACAGCTGCTGCCATGGCACTGTCTTGGTCAGTAAATATGGTCTCCGGAGCGACCCCATGCATGCATCGGAGAAACTCCTTGAACAGCCACACAAACGATGGTATTGTTTCATCGTAGAGGAGGGCAGCCCCAAATATCACTCCTTGATGGTGGTGGTTGAATCCCACGAAAAGGGTTGTGGCACAACAAATATTGCAACTAGCTTAGCATGTTGGCTTCAAATAAGCTAAAAATAGGGTCAAAAACAATAATGCTTGTTAATGAAAGAACTAACCCAGGGGTCGATAGTGCTTGTTCGTCCGGTACGTGGAATCGAACGTGATGGCATCTCCGAAGCACGCGTAATCGTCCCTCATGCGCTGGTCCGCCCAAAAAATGTTTGCCGAGTTCTCTGCCTGGTCAACCTCAATCTCATGCCAAAATCCAGGTTCTGTCTTCGACTTCTCGCGCAGATACTCGGCGATAGCGGTTACCTCACCATGCAACATGTGCTTTTGCCGGCGCCTGGATAGGTGGTTCCTATGATCGACCTTGGTGCAGCCCACATTCTCCGGTCCACCCATCACGCCATAGAGTACCTCAAACGATGACTTCAGGCTTATGCCCGCATCGGCGTTGAGCTCCATGATCGTTGCAGCCACCTCGGTTACTTCCCTATTGGACTTCATGTAGTGGCTGTCCTCCTTAGGGTTCAGTTGATGGTTGTGATCGTCGACCCAGCGTACGATGCGGTATACTCCTCTGACCTCGTCGAGGTGGAACACGATAATCGCCGAGCATCCAATTCTTGTCTCGAGTTTTTTCACAGTTGGCTGTGTCCTCGCCACTGGGTCCTTCACTGTTTTCCCAACGACGAACTTGGGCTTCTGATTTCCCTTCGATCGATACCCGTGCCTCGTGCACACATACTGGACATGCTTCAGTCTTCCGTGATTGTTCGTCTTCCTACGAGATTTCTTTCGACTATCAATCCTATAACTGAAGCCGTGGGAAATTACGTAGTTCTTGTAGAACTGTTCAGCATCCTCGTCGGTTGGGAACTCCAGTTGCGGCCACTCCTCCACATCATTCGGACCTATCTCTTTGGCTACAAAGGAAAACACAAAGTATCACACACCCACCATAACAGGGCAAGAATAACAAAACAGGGCAACCATTAACAGTGATCAATAACAGGGCAACAAATATAGGCAATCCGCAAACACTAAACATTACATAATCATAGGATGTCTGTTAGATCCGACAATTACTCCAACTTTACTGCACATATACCAGGGCTTCCTCAGATTGTGAACCCTAATTGCCTAGCTGGTGGGAAGTCTTAAATATAGCAATAAATTGAGCAATAAATGAACCCTAATTCCTAAACCACGTACATTCAATAAATATGTTGCCCCATGCATGGAATGTATTGTATTGTTTCCCCCCATAAACCCTAAAGAAGGAACCGAACACACGCCCGCGATTGGCCAACATAATCTCGCCATGGCGGACCCACCCGTCCAAAAACATGACTCATGCCTTACTAGATCTGTACTCAACATACATCGGACGTTTACTAAGTATTAATTAGGCCTTTACTAAACGGGTGTCTGAAACTATGCAAGATCTCAGGTCACCTCTGCACATTCTTTCACTGTATCCCTCATAAACAAACAAAGAACTTGGTCATAAAGTTGAGGAATCTAATCTTTTTGGGGGCCACCACAAACCCTAAAAGTCTAAGGACAAAGTCAGATGGAAGAGGAACAGATGGATGAGAAACTGAAAAGGAAGAGAATATATGTATGTTTTCACCTTTTCCCTCCACTTCGTCATTGTTATTTCCATCATCTGAAGGCTCCTCGTTCAAGTCAAACCCACCCCTTGCTTCTTCCTCGTCGATTTCAAGGGGATCATCCGCGTCGATTTGAATGGGTTCATCCTCTTCAATGGGTTCATCCTCCTCTATTCTTATGGGTTGTTGAGGAGTCCTTGTAGCTCATCTCCATCATCTCCATCGAAACTACTAAGGAACCCTAATCCTTGTACCGATAACAGATCGTGGAAGCTCAAGTCTTCCACCCTTGTCGTGGTGAAATCGATGATGTCGTTTAGCTTGTTCGAGTCCATGGTGAATACGACGGCGGGTTCAAGAACAAAGGAAAGAGCTTGGTAATGAAACAGAAATTAACTTTTCAATATATCTCCCTAAACCCAAACAATACCTAAGCTAAGCTAAGGTAAAGCAATAATCGAAAAAAGTATTTACAACTGTCCAACACTCATAAACTTTCCCGCCTAAACACTTTAATCAAAAATATCCCGCCCACCGAGTTCAGATATTCCCGCCAAATGCATTCTTGGCGTATACGGGCCAGACCGTATATGGTTTCGTATACGCCGCTTTTCATTTAATTTTATTACTTTAATAATTGTTAAATGAATTACTGGCACGGGGCCCACAGCTGACAGCCGCTGACATGCACTGACACCTGGCCCGCGCCAATCTTCCCTCCCCAGCCGTTGATGAGATCGTGCGGCTGTGAATGGGCGCCCGCCGCGGCGGCCGAAAATAGGGGCCAGCACCGAAAAAAAATTGCATTAGCCATATACATATAACTTTTGCACCTTGAGAATAATGATTACAATTACTAGCATTGTTCCTACTCTAGTCAGTTCATAAACCAAGCTCTCTAACATCCAACATTTTCAGGCCTCTTAAGAACTAATAATAACATCCAACAAATGATGGAAACAACCATAGAAATTAAGGAGGAAGACATGATTATGAGGACACATACTTTTTGTGTTGACAAAGAGGCCAGTGTTGGAGTTGACGTTGCAATGACAGACATAGGATGTTAGATGGAGAACCCATTTGAGCAATCTGCAGTAAAAAACCTATAAGAATCAGAAACATGAAATAGAAACTACTACAATGAAGAATAGAACTGTAAAGGAGTGTTGCGGTACATACAGATACAAGAAGAGACTCGAACTGGAGAGGAAGAACGTGCGAGTGCTCAAAGTAGAGCTGATTTCGAATCGCTTGGTTCTGGTCGACTTGGAAACGGAAATCGTCAACCGAGAGTCGCCGATGCGCCACTCGCCGACTTGGAAACGGGAATCGTCAACACTCAACCGGGAGTCGCCGATGCGCCGCTCGCCGACTTGGAAACGGGAATCGTCAGTCGCGGTGTCAGCCGGCTGCCGCTTTGGAGTCGGGGTGTCAGCCGTCAAGGAACACCATACACCAGATCAGGTTTTTCCGTAGTTGCAGTTGGGCTTAGAGGCTGAGTTTAGCCCATTGAACAATGAACATTGAGTTTGCCATGGACTGTCCATTGAGTTTGCCATGGACTGTCCATTGAGTTTAGCCCATTGAACAATGAACAATGAACAGTGATTTGTGGTTTGCGGTTTGAACCGCCAAATCGCGGTTGCGACTCAACCGAACCACAGACTACGAGCATGAAAATAAAACCGCACCGCGTATTATTCGTAATGCGGTTCGATGTGGTGTGGATAAAAATTTGTGGTTCGGTGCGGTGCGAGGCGGATGAGTGCCCACCCCTAATTTCAACCAACGGATCTTTTCAATGAATGAAATGAGATCTAAGTAAACTTTTGTCATGCAACTCATTTTGATATTCTAAATAGGATTAACTTGGCTATGAAGGGTACATGGGAGAAACGTGAAATTATTTTTTCCTATATAATGAACTAGCTTATGTACCTACCGCCCTATGGGCGGTGCTTGTTTTACCCTTTTGTTTGATCATAATAAGAACAAAAAAATTCAAATACAATTAATTATTATTAATTATTCTTAAATTTCTAGTCATTGTATTATTACTCATAATTTCAACACAAAATTTCAATGATTTTTTACCTTATTTTAAAAAACTTTATATGTTAAATCAAGTATTGATTTAGAAATTAGTTTGACTATGATTATTTTATTATGTATTTTTACATTAAAATAATATGTTTATATTCTTAAATTTGTAATCAAAGGTCAAAGGTATTTATCAATATTTTCTCTTAGACTTTGGAAATATATATTTTAACCTTTTATTTTTTAAAATAATCTTAGATTTTATTAACCGAATATTCTATTTAATTGAATAAAATAAAGTAATTTCAAAGACCAATTTAACCTTATCCACACTTCATTTATTCATATAGTTTGTTATCAAACTCAATATTTTCATAAACTTCATTCATATCCTAAAGGTTGCTGAGAGGTAAGTTGGTGATGAAAATTCTAAGACGCTATATAAGTTCGAAATAATAACTTATTTAGAAATACATCATTCAAATATAGGAAATGTAATCTTTGAGGATGAGAAATTTCATTATAGATAGAAAGCTCATATGTACCCCACAAAACGCCTTGACAACAAATAATTACGATCGCACTTTCGTCACTTACTGGTATAGTGTGTCACCGAAATAATATTGCTACGAATGACCTAGTTGATACTCATTAATATATATTAACAAAATTTATGTATAAAAATATTTTATTCTTAAGTTTAGTTCATGAGATTTTGAAAAGAATAAATGGGTGATATATAAAATATAACATAACATTTTTATATAGACATATATATGAACTATAAATAAGATATTATAAAGTTCACAAATAACCATATATCACAATACCATTAATGCATTTATAAAAACATTGTCATCTTCGCCCTCTAGTCATCTCAAATATTACAACTCACTTATCTCTGTCATCACAAAAACTCTTCCTTCCAAACTTAGTCTATAAGGTGTTCATATACACTTCCAATTGTCATAACAACGACGAAGGATGTGAAATCATTGGTCATGAAGATGCTAAAGTTGGTAGTGAATCTTTGAATTGTTGGTACTCTTGATTCAAATGGTTATCCATGGAGATTTTTTTGACAATTTCATGGAGATTGATCAATGAACTCATCCACCAATTACTGCAAGTCTAATGGAGTCATTGTTGTTGTCTTGGACGCCATGACCGAAACAATCTCGAATATTAGTATTGAGTGATGGACATAATGGTTCAATCTCTCTCGTTGCAGAGATTTGAGTCACCAAATTTTGACTCGTCATAGATTGTGATGGTTGGAGATGGGAGAATGGTAAACGTATTGCTTTACATATTAAACTCAAGAAGGAACAGAGCCTACTAAAGATAAAGATTATAGATGAAAGAGATAGAGGGAAAAAAAATCTCCAGTCATGCTAAAAGGGGTTTATGGTTGGATCGAAATGAGTAGGATCTAATGAATGAGTGTTTGATGGCATGGAATTTTAAAATTATTATTTTAGTTGATGTGGTACCCGTAAGATTTTATATGGAAAATTGAACAAAAGTGGACGAAATATCGATCTCTTCCTAAATCAAACTTGAGTCATTGATGTGTTAAAGATGAAAGTTTAAGTGACTAATATGATAAGATTGCCTTAACTTGAATGACCAAAAATGTTATTAACCAAATTATTAATTAGCTCTTAATGTGAGAGCATTTATTAAGAGTTGATATAAATTTTATTTTTGATTTAAAATTTGTAGATGAGGTGGAAAATTGAGAGAATAGCATTGTCTTATGTGGCAAAAAGAATGTGATGATCTCTCATAGATTATTTTAAGATTAAGATTAAGATTAAGATGTTATTTGTATAAAGAGATGTGATTTACTTGATAATTATAACCGTTATAATTCAACACTCGTAAAGGATTTTATAACAAAACTTATTTTAACTAACACCATATACACGAGAATATAAAGTTATCCTATCGAGGCTGAAGCATGGTGATAGTCAAGTCACTGACGGAGATGGTGCCATCAGTATACTTGTCAATGGTGTGCCACTATAGTAGCTTGCCTTTAGTACAAACGTTGTATTTTAGGAATGAGTGGAGTTGTCTCGATGTTGCACGACATGAAGACAACATCAAACATGTTTGGTAGGTCCATTGCTGATTCTTGTACACATAGCAACCCAATCTGGATGCACCTGTGCACATATTTCATAGGATATGAATCTCCCAAGGATGAATCAACTATCTCTAGTGCCCTGCCTTGTTCCGCAACTCCCAAGTCTATGTTAACAAAAAATGGCTGGGAGCACACATTTCAGTATTTCTTGTAAGGGTTAATACACAGTTTTGCCCTCCTACTATACAAAGTTAACAAACATACCCCTATATTAATTTTCAACCAAATTAAGACCCTCTACTTTAACACTTTTAACAAATGTACCCTTTTGTTAACTTGTTCATCCATTTCCGTCAATTCTTCCTTGAATTTGTCACTGATTCTTCTTGTTTGGTTTCCAGTGATCTGATTTGAGTTTATTTTCACGCAATTTCATGTGTTTGATCATCTCCTCCTTGTTCTTGTTGGGGTTTCACTACTCTGTAGTGGGTTCATGAATATTCCTTAATTCGATATGTTTCTGCTAAACTTATGGATCCATTCTTGATCACTAAGTAAAAAATAAAGTATTCCTATAATTTCTCTCCATGTTCATCTCTGATTTTTGGCGGAAATGGACGAAAAAGTTAACGGAAGGGTACATTTGTTAAAAGTGTTTAAGTAGAGGGATTTAATTTGGTTGAAAATTAGTAGAGGGGTATGTTTGTTAACTTCGCATAGTAGGAGGGCAAAAAGGTGTATTAACCCTTCTTGTAAAATTGTAGAAGTTTAGGAGCTGGAGGTTGATAATTTTTATTAATTTTATCAACTATTAAGGAAGCTATATCACTATGATTTTCAAAGTTTACACTACAAGAAAAATGATTTTCGGCAAAGGAAAAATAGTGATGGATTTAAAATCGTCGCTAAAAATACAACAATTGGCGACAGTTGGAATAACCGTCGCAAAAATGCAAAAAATCTTTGACCACGTGCTGATCCATCGCCGTTGGTCACATTCTTTAGCGACAGATGCAGTTCCGTTGCCGTTGGTAACACTTTTTTGGCGACGGATGCTTTTTCGTCGCCGTTCGTCACATTTCTTTGGCGACGGAAGGTTTTTTCATCGCCGTTGGTCATATTTCTTTGGTTACGGATGGTTTTTCCGTCGCTGTTGGTCACATTTCTTGGCGACGGATGATTTTACGTCACCGTTGGTCATATTTCTTTGGCGATGAATAGTTTTCCGTCACCGTTGGTCACATTTATTTGATGACAGATGATTTTCCATCGCCAGTCATACTTCTTTGGCGACAGACTCTCTTTTGTCGCCGTTGGTCACGTTTCTTTGGCGATGGGTGATTTTTTATCGCTGTTGGCCATACTTCTTTGGCGACGGTGACTCATTGGTCCCTGATGTTTTATTTATTTTAGGAAGATGTACAACATAAATAATCAAATAATTGGCACGTGTATTTTGTTAATTTTGATTAATTATATTTATAGGAAAAAATGTATGGATGACAATGATACTCGTTATTATAATTATCCACTCGAACCAGTCAAACAAGGTAAAATCAAGTTGACAGGGTATTTTTAGGGTATGGATAAACCCAAAAGTCATTACATATGAGTACGACCGGGTAGGGTATGAATATTAAAATATCTAAACCGAACCCGAAGCGATCAATTTAATTCATATAAAAATACTTTTATAATGAGATATATTATGTATATAATAGTTAATTTCTTATACTTTTTATAATATGGACTTTGTTAACCAAAAAGCTATTTAGAGTGCCGATTATTACCTATACTCGAAATTAATAAGGTGAGTAACGAATGTCAACTATTCGAACCCGAAACCTTTGCCAAATCTATAAAAATGGGGAAGTAGATCAGCGTCCAAGAGAATTGGGGTTTGAAAAGTTCCAAACCCATTCTCAACCATTAGATCTAGTTTGACCCTTTGACCAACCTAATGGTCCAGATTTGTTAGGGGTATTTAAGACTTTACACAAATAATTTAATTATTATATTTAATTTAAATATTAATTATTACTTTTATTTTAAATTTTTAAATAGGTTTACTGTGTTATGTTACAATCGGCGGTCTTCGCCGGCCACCGTCGCCGGCCGCCGGTCGTCGGCCACCGTCGCCGTCGCCGGTGACTTTTCCGGTGACTTTTTCGGCGAATTTTCCGGTGATTTTTCCGACGATTTTTTTTTGCGACTTTTCCGGTGAGGACAAGTTAACTAGTTAACCTGATTTTTATTATTAACTTGTTAGCATTTTTTTTTAATTGATAACTAGTTAACTAGTTAAATTGGGTTTTTACAGTTAAATAGTTAACATGTTTTCCAACGACTTTTCCGGCGAGGACAAGTTAACTAGTTAACCTAATTTTTACTAATAACTTGTTAGCATGATTTTTTTATTGATAACTACTTAACTTGGGTTTTTACAGTTAACTAGTTAGTAAACATGTTTCCTGATGAGTTTTCAGGCAACTTTTCTGGCGAGGCTTCGGAGACCGACCAAACTCCGGTAACTTTTCCGACGAGGACAAGTTAACTAGTTAACCTGATTTTTACTAATAACTTGTTAACATGATTTTTTATTGATAATTAGTTAACTAGTTAACCGGGTTTTTACAGTTAACAAGTTAGTTAACATGTTTTTCGGTGAGGCTCCGGAGACCGACCAAACTCCGGTGACTTTTCCGACGAGGACAAGTTAACTAGTTAACTCGTTAACTTATCGAGTTAACTAGTTAACATTATGATTTAGATAACGAGTTAACTAGTTATCTAATCAAGTTAACTAGTTACCAAATTGTTAACTAGATCACTTATCGAGTTAACTAATTAACATGGTGATTAGATAACTAGTTAACTTATCGAGTTAACTAGTTATCTAATCGAGTTAATCAGTTAACTAGTTAACCAATCGAATTAACTAGTTATCCAATTGAGTTAACTAGTTAACCAATTGAGTTAACTAGTTAACAAGATTTTTAGTTCATAACTAGTTATCAAAATCAGTTAACTAGTTAACTTATCGAGTTAACTAGTTAACATCATGATCTAGATAACGAGTTAATTAGTTAACCAATCGAGTTAACTAGTTAACTTATCGAATTAACTAGTTAACCAATCGAGTTAACTAATTAACTGAACTAGTTCACATGTTATTTTAATTTAGTTAACTAGTTATTTTATTATTAACTACTTAACTTCATCAAATTAACTAGTTAACATTATGATTGGGTAACTAGTTAACGAGAATATTTGATAACTAGTTAACGAGATTATTTGATAACTAGATAACATCGTGATAATATAACTAGTTAATTAGTTAACTAGTTAATATCGTGATTTAGATAACTAGTTTTCAAAATTAGTTAACTAGTTAACATCATGATCAAATAATAATTAACAAATGTATTTAGGGAAATACTTGTTTTCAAAATTAGTTAACTAATTTTCAAAATTAATTAACTAGTTATTTTATTATTAACTAATTAACATATTTTGTTAACTAGTTAACATTATTAGATAAATAGTTAACAAAAATTGTACCATATAAACTGTCAAAAGTTCAAACATTACTCTAAAACATACACTTTTACAAAATTGACTAAAAATTCAAATGGAAACTTTTAATTTTAAAAGGACGAAGTTGTTAACTTTTAATATTACTAAAAATTTCAAAAGTTATCGTAATTATAATTCAGTCACTGAACTTTAATATGTTACAACTCAGTCACTGAACTTGAATATATGACAAATCAGTCACCTTCTTCAACCTTGAGTCAAGGGTTTCTTCCGGAAAAACTTCTCAGATAGCTTTTCTAATTCCCTCAGCTCTAGAACATTGCCAAACTATCCATGTCATTATGTTTCTGTAACAATTGTGAGACTCTGATCTCCGGCTCGGAGACAGAGGAAAGGGAGGTGGCGGTTCTCGGGAGCTCCGGCTCGGAAACAAAGGGAGGTGGTGGAGCTTCGATTCGGCAACAGGACAGGTGGCTGGAGTTTGGTCGACTTCTCGATTCCGGTAGAGGTCGCTGGAGTTGGCCGACGTCTCGATTCCGATAGTGGCGGCGGGCCAGGACAAAGTCTACAGGGAGTTGCGGCGGCTGGGGATTATTAGCTATAGGGTTAAGTTATGATTTTTTTAAATTTCCGATTTTACCCCTCCGGGTTTTGGGTTTGGAACAGTCCAAACTATATCTCTTGGACGCAGATCCTCTGCCTAAAAATGGTATATTTATTTAATATTTTATACATAATAGGCGACGTATTGTTCCGTCGATGGAGGGCCTATTAATATTGTGCAACTGACACTGTGATATTCCGTCGCTTATTTCTTTTTATTAAACGACGTTCGTTTAATAAATTTTATCGAAAAAAAATGTGAGATCTTTTACTTTGTCAACTATTCAAATGGCAGCTACTCCTTCGAAAATCCTAAATCCTTCTTCCGCAAAACCAAATCATGGCTGACAGATCTTGCGGAGATCGTCCACCTCCACTCGCTGTGGGAAGGAAAATATCAAATCCCTGGAGCAGATCTACCTCCACTACCAGCCAATCAAGAAGTACCAGATCGTTGATACTCTCGTTGAGCCTTCGCTGTAGGACGAGGTGATGAAGATTTATCAGGTTCAGAAGCAGACGCGATCGAGCTGGGCAGAAGACAGCGTTAGTCCTCATCGGAGATGGGAACGGACACGTTGGATTGCGTGTGGAGTGTTCTAAGGAGGTTGCTACTGCGATTCGTGCGATTATCTTGGCTAAGCTGTATGATTCCTGCAAGGAGAGGGATCTGGGGGAACAAGATTGGGCTTCCTCACACGTTTCCGTATAAGATGACCGGGAAGTGTGGTTCCGTCACCATGAGTGGACTATTTTTGATTGCTGGGATTGAAGATGTTGTCACTTCGTCTCTCGTGGGTCTACCAAGACTCTTGGAAAAGTGGTCAAGGTTTCAATTCTCTTGTACAATGGGTGAAGCTCCTGGATGCTAAGGTAGAGACCATACTGCAAATTTTTTTTTTTGAAAAGGCCCATACTGCAATTTGAATGATCGGTATTGTCTATTCTGTTTATATGATTTGATTTTGCATTCAGTGGCTTGTACTCAATGGCTCGTACTGAGTTCTTTTTTAAGCTAGGTCATTGCTGATTCATGCTGTTCAACTTATTCCGAGAAAGACTGTCAGTCCGTTTGAACTTCTTTTGATACCAGCGCAATTGATCAAATTTTGATCATCAGCATGCTAGTATTTTTTCCGCTCCTCCTATTTCGATTTAACATAGGTGAATGAACTGTTATAACACTTTTAGATGTTAGCTTATGTGTATTTATACATATCTAATCTCAGGTCCCTAACAGCAGAGGTTAATCTCTACAAAATCAGGGATGATTATTCTAACTTCTATCATTTTCTTACCATCTAGCAGAGGTTAATGGAATTAAATTAATGTTTGTGTTGGTGTTAATGGAATTAAACTAATGATTTGGGTCTCGGTAGTCCTGCACATGCTCGAGTGTTAACTTTCTTAGGCTTACTGTTTACATGTTTCCTTTGTTTTATGTTTAACTTTGTTCAGGTGAAGGTTGATCACATGGCTGCTGCTCTATCAAAAGCATTCGCATCTCCATTAGTGGACACCAACCAATCTCTTCCTCAGCATCAACAAGTAAAGTCCTGGCTTGTTCGAATTTGTGTTCTGGTTCTTCTTCCTGTTCTGCCTTAACTCTTCTTTGGTTTTCTGGTGGCTTAGCTTCCAACTAAAACCAATACTTAAGTATTAGAACGACTTAGCTGGGACAAACCTTGATTATGTTCTCTGTTCTGTTATTGTTTGCATTCATATTATGAGGAAGGTGCTTCAGATACTGAATGGGGAAGTTGAGGATGCCTTCTCTTACTTTCTCTAGTGGGTTGAGTCTGCCACTTGAGATATTACATCTGACTGTGAATAGAATACCAAAGCCTTTTCTTTTGCACTACTTGACATACTACTACTGCTGATTTGCAGTAGCATAGTTAGTGTTCTTCTTTGTGAGCTACTGTCATGTTATGTATATACCAGTTCAAAACAAAATGTAGCTATTGAACATCATTGTGTCTATGTGAGTTCTTTACCCAGAATAAATTATTAAGAAGGATACCATATTTTTGTTGACTGAAATTTGAAAGATGCATATTATAATATCTGAAGTAATTACTGTAATTGTCTTTGTAGGTTACTTCTTCCAGGTGATTCTACGATTTCGACGATGTCTCCGACTGCTTTGTCTCAAGGAAGCCATGAAGATGGGAGTTGAAGTGTATCATCACTTGAAGGTATAATATAATCTCTCTCCATCCTGTTTTTCCTAAGCTTTTGGCCTTTATATAGTTTTAATTCACTTCGATCTTTTCCCGGATTGGCGTTTGTTTTGTTCCGGCTGTGCCCATCTGTCTTCCGTTCAAGGTGGGTCTGAACCGGTTCGCCGATCTGACCAACGAGGAGTACAGGACGAGGTAATTAGGGGTGGCGATAGATAGAAAGAAGGAGGTCAACGGTTCTTCGTCGGCGGTGGTCGGACAGAGATATTTGTTGAAGAAGGGTGACGACTTGCCGGCGAGCGTCCATTGGCGTGAGAAAGGAGCTGTTGCCCCGGTCAAAGATCAAGGACAGTGTGGTAAGTCTTCTTCTTTCTTCATTCCTGAATTGCTGCAACTTTTTTCTATTTTTGGCCTTTGATTTTTTATGTTGAATGTTGATTAGAATTCAATTCTTATCTTAGAATGGGTCCATTTGACTATGATCTTAGGGTTTTGGATATTGTGGACCATGCTTGAACTTGACGCAGGAGCTGTTAACACTCACAATTGTCGTTATCTGGATACTCTGTTCTGTTGTCTTACGGGCTTTTTCTATTGATTGAGCTGGAGATTATTTATTGTGTTTAGAGAAATTGATTAGGGCTTATTTGAATTAAACTGTAGTATGGAAATTATAATTTTAATCTGTAGTTTGCTTATGATCCAATTATCTGGTTGAATTTCATTGATTTTCCTTTCGACTGGCTTCACAGCAGCAACTGCTAACAGCCTGAACAAGGAATTTGGTAAATCTGACTGCGTTGTTGACTGTATAACTTGATCAGTGTGTTTTCTGTGAATCTGTATGTCTGGATGTAATTTAAACCGTTGCTTGCCTGTAGCACAAAGCTAAAAGAGCATATGCAATACTGCGTGGATCATCCTGAAGAGATAAGCAAGCTTGCAAAGGTTAAAGCTCAGGTTTCAGAAGTCAAAGGAGTTACGATGGAGGCCACCCAAAAGGTGAGTTGAACTTCTATCCTAATATCCTATTTTTATCTTGAGCAATCATGTTTCTGACTGAGAGCATGCATGTGATAGATTTGCACTTGAATGGGGAATTCTTTTATATGCTCCACAGGCTGTGATCAAGAAGAAATACGGTCAAGATGCTACCAATGTTGGTGATGAAGGTGGATTTGCTCCTAATATTCAGGTTTGTAATTTGCTTCTTTCCTTTGTTCTTGACAATCAATACTTTCTCAGTTTCAGAGCAAGAGGAGGAGAGGCTGGAGAGCCAAGTTCACGATCCTCCGCCTGCTGAATTTGAGGAAGCAAAACCGGTGTATGAGGCAGAACTAAGCAAAGACAACACTCCTCGACTAAATATTTTGAGAGAAGAAACGGAAGTACACAAGTCTGATTCAATTGAACAGTAGGAATCACATAAGCCAGGTTAACCTACTTAACTTATAATCCATGAACAATTATCTCTCCTAGAAGAATCAATACGATCATTAGTTGTGAGCAGGAAGAATGGAACTTACCTATTTTATCTGCAACAGACGAGGCAGAGATGTTGATCTCAGGTTCAACTGTTATGTCACCTGCACATGATCAGCAAGAACATCAGATTTCTGATGAAGTATAATCGAACCTGAATGTAAACGAAGGCAATTCAACTTCCACAAATATGGAGATGCTGGAGCGCCAAGTTCACGATCCTTTGGCTGCTGAATCTAAGGAGGCAAAGCTGGAATATGATAGAGAAATAAGCAAAGGTTGCAATCCTGAACCGAATACATCTGAGGGAAGAAATGAAAGAACGCAGGTCCGATTTGGATGAACAGCTGGAATCACATAAGCCAGGTTAGCCTACTTAACTTCAGAACCCATGTCTTGAAGATTCAAAACTTAGACACTTTTCTCATTTTTTTCTGCATCAGTGGAGGCAGGTATGTTGAGCATAGGATCGCCTCTTATGTCCCCTTCACATGATGATCAGTGGAGGCAGGGATGTGAATGGGGTGCCTCTTTGTCATGAGGAGTTGGTCCTTTTGCGGAGTTGTGCTAACTCGCCGAATAAGTTGAAGCCAGGGAACTATTGGTATGATAAAGTGTCCGGTCTTTGGGGAAGGTAAGCTTCTGTTGTTTGCTTTATGGTTCAATTTGTTTGTCATTGTGGAGATCTAATAGGTTGGTGCTGAATGTAAAAATCTGCAGGAAGGACAGAAGCCTTCACAGATTGTGAGTGCTCATATGAATGTAGGGGGTCCAATAGATGCGAATGCCAGCAATGGAAACACTCAGGTTTACATAAACGGCAGGGAGATTACGAAAGTCTAACTTAGAATGTTGCAGGTTAGTGACTGTTTCGTTACTTTGTTTATTGTTTTGGATTGGAATTACTTAATTGATGTCTATGGTTAGATATTTGATCTGTTTTAGTCGACATCGCAGTTGGCGTGAGTTCAACGTGAACAGAGATCTAGCATTTGATCTGTTTTAGTCGACATCGCAGTTGGCGTGAGTTCAACGTGAACAGAGATCTAGCTCGCTGCAATTTGGTTAGCACTTCCATTCACCACTATTTTTCCCACCAAAGCAAAAAACATCAGGTTAGACACTCCAGCACACCACTTTATTCACATGGTTTAAGAAAGGTCTTTAGTAACCAATTACATCTGTCTATTATTAACATATGTTAAACCTATTGCCTTCCAATTAATCCACTTCATGCCGCATGACATGAGGGTTTGTCTTTTGTTGTTGCTTCTTACACTTGAATTACAAATAAACACAAATTCATCCATCTCTTCTAAAAACTAATACCTGTTGTAATTTGTTTACAATTCTCAGTTTCGAAAGCCGCGCCTGACAGAGTTGGAACAATTGAGGCTTGGGAACCCTATCTACGCAACGCTTATGCACACACTTTTTGTAAATTGAATCATTCATCATCTGTCTGCCGTCCATCGGGTCATTCGCTGGCTTATTATGCGTTCGCTTTTAGCTACATGTACAACTTCACCTCTATTGTACATGGGGTCATTCGCTGGCTTCTAATGCTTTCTCTTTTAGTTACATGTACGACTTCACTTGTAATCAAACATAATTAGTTTTAATTTCGTTCTCTTTTAGCTACATGTACAACTTCACCTGTAATCAAACATATTTAGTTTTAATTCCGTTAAGAAGCTGATTTGGTGGCTATGATGACCTTAGACGTGCATGATGCTATTATCAAACTCTTTATTTCACAGCTTACAACTCTTTGTTTTAACGAAGTTGCTTTAAGCAAGCACAGACTGCTTGGTAATGATTTGAATTAACTAAAATTAGAAGTATAATCATATATTGAAACGTTTTTTTTCGTAATCAATGGAAAGTACATGGCAGCAACATTATTGCCCGATAGAACAATCCCTCTAATATTAGCTTGCCATTAGGCTTTCAAAATGGCTAGGCATAAATTCGTCAAACAAACACTAGGAATTGTGCTCGCAACATTGTGCCTGTGTTCACGGGTTACCAACCCAGGAACCGCAGCGTAGCGCGGGTGAACTTACCCTTGTTTGTGATTCAACATCAAGTTCTATGAAATTATTCTGCTTGTGAAAATATGAAAAATTCGTGAAACTTTGAAACATTCCCTAACAAAATTAAAGACATAAAGCAATTGCGTACATTTTATGTACTGCTTGATGAGGCAAAACACAAGAGAAATTACGAGAAATAGGATCACTCTACTATACAAAGTATGAATATTGTTTGAATTCCTGCATTATGAAAAGGCCCTCCTCTCAGCTTGTTGTATGTAGCTGCACAATGTACCAATTTTAGACATAAATGTGAGCGACTTATAAACCTTACACTGGAGTAGATTCTTATTCTTCTAAATTATTAGTCTAACTAATTCAACATGCGTATGTGAAATGGATTCATTACTTGGCATTAGGGTTGTTTACGAACCGATTTGAGTCAAACTTCATTGTGCTCAAGATTGGCTCGTTACTTTTTAGACGAACTCGAGCTCAACCTAGAATTTTAAAGCTCGTGATGAGCTCGAGCACGACTCGTTAACTATCCTTGAAGAGCTCAACTCCAACTTCGCTCATTAAACCACTCGATAAGTCCAATTCAAAACTTGTACACTGAAAAATCATCAACGAGTCAAACTAAAAAAATAAGTTATCATAAAATTTATAAGTTTTTACTCTTCTAATTTTTAAAGCGGGTTGCTATTTGCAGTCCGTGTTTTATTGTACGCAGTCCGTATTTTAACATGAACTAACAATTATGCCCTTGCAGTCCGTTTTTACTAACGCAGTCCGTTTTTTACTAACGCAGTTCGTTTTTTACTAACGCAGTCCGTGTTTTACTAACACAGTCTGTGTTTTACTAACGCAGTCCATTTTTTACTAATGCAGTCCGTTTTTTACTAATGCAGTCCGTTTTTACTAACGCAGTCCATTTTTTACTAAACGCAGTCCGTTTTTTCTAACGCAGTCCGTTTTTTTTCTAACGCAATCCGATTTTACTAATGAAAATCTCGATTCATAATATATTAGAAAAAATGGGCATAATTGTAGTTTTGAATATGTAATTTTTTTTTAAATTACATAATTTCTTAGCAATATTTTCTCTCAAAATTAGTTTTATTTCAACATTTATAATTTTTCGTTAGTATTTTTTATCAATGTTATTAATTTATTCTAAATGTTTAATGTGTTATTTGTATTTTATGCCCATTTTTTATAATATATTATGAATCGAGATTTTGGTTTGTAAAATCGAATTGTGTTATAAAAAAAACGGACTGCGTTAGAAAAAAATGGACTGCGTTTAGTAAAAAACTGACTGCGTTAGTAAAAAAGGACTGCGTTAGTAAAAACGGACTGCATTAGTAAAAAGCGGACTGCGTTAGTAAAAAATGGACTGCGTTAGTAAAACACAGACTGCGTTAGTAAAACACGGACTGCGTTAGTAAAAAACGAACTGCGTTAGTAAAAACGGATTGCGTTAGTAAAAACGGAGTGCAAGGACATAATTGTCAGTTCATGTTAAAATACGGACTGCGTACAGTAAAACACAGACTGCAAATAGCAGCACCCTTTTTAAAACGGTTAAACCTAAACAACATACAACTTGTTTTTTCATTAGTAAAAAAAGCACAAGTAGCATATGATCTATTATTAAATTAAACCTATATAAAGAACACAAGGTTTACACTATTCATTAAGGGGTGATTCTTAGTTCCCCTTCCATTCTTTTTAGTTTCAATCCGGTTCGGTTCTAATTTTTTGTTACTCTCCATTTTGTATTTTTGTTTGTCTTGTTTTGGGTGTACAAATAATTAAATCTATATCTATATAAACCACATAAGTGCTATTATTCATTAAGAGGTTTTTTACCATCTTATTCTAATTTTGTTTTATCCCAACTCTGCTATTCATTAAAGAGTTTTTTACCATCTCATTTTAATTTTGTTTTATCCTAACTTAAGTTTTCAATCTTGTTAATCTCTTATTTTATCTTTCCCCATTTCTATCACAAGTTTCTCTCTTCCTCTTATTATTAAATTAAATCTATATCACGCATATCGTTCGTTAGTAAAATATAATTTATTTATCGCAAAATACTTTGAATAAGAAAATCATTTTGTTGATCAACGGGTGAATACACTGACGTTATAAATAAATATATATAAAGCACACAAGGTTTACACTATTTATTAAGGGGGTTTTTCTTAGTTCCTTTCAATTCTTTTTAGTTCTAATCCGGTTCGGCTCTAATTTTTTTTTACCCTTCATTTTGCATTTTTGTTTGTCTTGTTTTGGGTGTACAAATGATTAAATCTATATAAACTACACAAGTGCTATTATTCATTAAAGGTTTTTTTTACTATCTAATTCTAATTTTGTTTTATCCCAACTCTACTATTTATTAAAGAGTTTTTTATCATCTTATTTTAATTTTGTTTTATCCTAACTTAAGTTTTCAATCTTATTAATCTCTTATTTTATCTTTTCTCATTTCTATTACAAGTTTCTCTCTTCCTCCTATTATTAAATTAAATCTATATCACGCATATCGTTCGTTAGTAAAATATAATTTATGTATCACAAAATACTTTGAATAAGAAAATCATTTTGTTCATCAACGGGTGAATACACTGACGTTATACATACATATATATAAAGCACACATGGTTTACACTATTCATTAAGAGGTTTTTCTTAGTTCCTTTCAATTCTTTTTAGTTCTAATCCGGTTCGGGTCTAATTTTTTTTACCCTTTATTTTGCATTTTTGTTTGCCTTGTTTTGGGTGTACAAATGATTAAATCTATATAAACTACACAAGTGCTATTATTCATTAAGGTTTTTTTACTATCTAATTCTAATTTTGTTTTATCCGAACTCTACTATTTATTAAAGAGTTTTTTTATCAGCTTATTTTAATTTTGTTTTATCCTAACTTAAGTTTTCATTCTTATTAATCTCTTATTTTATCTTTCCCCATTTCTATTACAAGTTTCTCTCTTCCTCTTATTATTAAATTAAATCTATATCACGGATATCGTTCGTTAGTAAAATATAATTTATGTATCGCAAACTACTTTGAATAAGAAAATCATTTTGTTGATCAACGGGTGAATACATTGACGTTATAAATATATTTAACGCGTAGCGGCATCGCGCGACTACACAATCTAGTTGTGTATAAAAAATCACAAGTTCCATTATTGAATCTATAATGAGTCATATACTCGAGCTAGTATTCGAGTTGACTCTCGAGGTCAATCTCGATAACGAAATTTTTTCAAATCGAACACTAATAAACTACTCACGAAGGACTTAACTCATGAACCGCCCTAAGACCTAAGTGGCATCCAAAATCAAACTAACATTAATAGACATATCCACCCTAACAAAGATGTCCTGAGTCTTGAGTAACTACTCTGTGTCAACCAACATACCATCTCCACACGTGCAGTTGACGTGTCCGGCACCTTCACATGTGCCACCTTCACAAACCCTTCCCCACTCCGACACGTTCACGTTCCCCCAAATCCCTCTCCAAATCCCTACAATGGCGGCGAATGCAGAGGCAAACCCTGCTGTTTTCAACCCATCTAAGACAGATTTATGCGGTTTTCTCGCCAGTAGACTAGCTGGAGTATCAAACACTCGTATATTGGAGCTGAACCTCTACGGAAAGGATCCACCGTGGGAGCTGTTTCGCAATGGCACCCTATTCTACACCTTCTCCCCAGTGAAGAGAATCGGCCCAAAAAGATTCTGCCGCACTGACCCCGACGGCGGCACTTGGTACCAAAATAGCACCGTCCAATTGGATGCCTCCATCAACCCTCTTTCTACGTTTTTTGCCTCAGAAGAATTAGTATACATTTCTCAAATTGTATGGATATGTATCTCTTTTGATTGTTCAAAGTGTTTGATAGTTCAATAGTGCTTCTCTTTTTTTCCGGAAAGAATTGCTAGAATGCTATTCTTGCAAGAATATATTCCGTATTGCTAAATTTTTAGTAAAAACGTTCCGTGTTTTGGTGTTTTTGCACTTCAAAATTTAGCAATACAGAATATATTCTTGCAAGAATAGCATTCTAAAAATTATTACAAGTTTTTAATTTTTCAAAAATAGCATTCTTACAAGTTTTCAATTGATTAACCTTTACTCCATTTTACAAATACTCATTGAATATGCAGGTGCCCTAAGTATTTTACATATTTTTATAGTGCAATTTCTTGAATGAATAATATACCAACAAAAATCATTCCTGAGTACAAAATTAACATTAATTAAACCTATATAAAGCACACAAGGTTTACACTATTCATTAAGGGGTGATTCTTAGTACCCCTTCAATTCTTTTTAGTTTCAATCCGGTTCGATTCTAATTTTTTGTTACTCTCCATTTTGTATTTTTGTTTGTCTTGTTTTGGGTGTACAAATGATTAAATCTTTTTTTGGTAAAAAGGCGGTGCGGAGCACCTTAAGTATTATTGGGGATAGAGCGGGGGAAAAAAATCCCCACACAATCAGAAAGTAAAGCCATCCGGATGTCCGGGTTACAATCGGTAATGAGGTGGCTACCAAAAGCCAAAGAATGGCCCAAGTGGGCAAGCAGGTCCGCAACGCGGTTCCCTTCACGATAGGTGTGGGTAATGTTCACCACCCAATGACGGTTGCAGAGCTCCCGAACTTGTGCGGTGGTGTGGCCATGACGGGAGTCCGAGTCTGGACAGCCCTTAATTGCCGCAATTGCAGCCAGCGAGTCAAGTTGAAGGTTGACTCTTCTGAAGCCCAAGTCCCAAGCCAGAGTGAGTCCAAGAGCAGCCGCCCGGAGCTCGGCTCGCATAATGGAGCATCTGCCGAAGTTTGCTGCGAAGCACGCCAGCTTAGCTCCGTGGGAGTTGCGGATAACACCTCCGCCTGCCGCATGACTCAGAGGCTGGGTAACGGATCCATCAGTATTGATCGTTACCCATTCGTCAAGAGCCGGGATCCACTTAATAAATGTGTCACGCCTCCGTCCGACTATCTCTGAGAGGATCTGTGAGCTAGATTTCATTGTCTCTCAAACCCCGGCGATCCACGAGTGGACTCGTAGGCGGAGCTGAGCACTAGTCACCGACCTGCCCTCAAAAATGTCCTCGTTGCGAGCCTTCCAGAGTAACCAAAGTGCAATCCCGCCAGAAAGGCCGAGATCAACATGACTGATGGTATTGATGAGCCAGTCCTGAAGGTTACCTGAGAAAAAGGATGCGGTCGCGGTCGGAGGGAGGAAGTCCTGCCAGAACGTTCGGGCCGCTGTACAGTCTCTGAGGACGTGGAGCGAGTCCTCAGTTGATGTGGGGCAGAATCTACAGCTGTCATCATCTGTCATGTGGCGTTTCCGGCGCTCAGCATTAGTAAGAAGTCTGTTGTGAGCAACAAGCCAGAGGAAGTGTTTCACACGGTTTGGGCCTTGCCAGCTCCAAACTTGCTTCCAAAGGTTGTTCTCAGCTCCATTCTGGCAGGAGATAAGGATCTCGTAAGCGGAGGAGATGGAGAATTTTCCTCGAGGGTCAGGACCCCATATCATTTCGTCTTCCCCACTACTAGCCTTCGGGGCGTCCATGCCAGCAATTTGCTCAAGGTAGCAAGGCGGGAGGAGGTCAGTAAGGAAGCGCCAGTTCCAATCACCATTATCGGCGACAGCCTCTGCCACTGACCGATCGAGCTCTGTGTCGTCAATCGGCTGGATCACATGATCAGCCAATCTTTCTCCACTGTCGAGCCAGCGATGGTACCAGAACAGAGTCGAGTTGCCGTCTCTGATGCTGTGTTGGCAAGCTGCTGCCATCGTAGGCCAAGTTTTCCTGATGCCTCTCCAGAGATTAGAGCCACCAGCTTTCCTTCTCAGTTGCATCCCCTGGGCCGAGTTCTTAAGGTACTTGGAGGTGATGACTTTGACCCAAAGCTTCTCCGGAGATTTAAGGATGAGCCATCCAAGCTTCATCATGAAGGCTTCATTCAGCTCCCTCGCTTTCTTCAGTCCTAAGCCTCCTTCAGATTTCGGCCTGCAAACAAGATCCCAGGAGATTAAGTGAGTTTTCCTCTTATCAGGGGTGTCGCCCCAAACAAAATTACGAATTTAGCATCAATGTCCCTAGTGATGGAGATAGGGAGGAAGGTGGATTGCATGGCGTAGGCCGGGATTGAATTAAGAGCCGAGCATGCAAGCGTGACACGCCCTGCAAGAGAGAGCGTGCTCCTCTTCCATCCCTCAAGCTTCTTGTCGATGCGCTCGATCAGATACCTGTGGGTCCCTTTGTTGATTCTCCCGTGAAGCACAGGCACCCCAAGGTAACGACCGAGATCACAAGTTTCCATGAAACCGAGTTCCCGACACATGGTGCGGCGGGAAGCTTTGGTAACATTATGGGAGAAGAAAATTCTCGACTTATCGCTGCTAACAAGCTGACCAGACGCCTTACAGAAGGTGTCAAGGCAGTCACGGATCGCGTTGCAGCGATTATGGTCGACAACGGCGAAGAGGACCAAATCATCCGCGAAGAAGAGGTGGGACAGACCCGGTCCTTCCTTCACAATATGAATTTGTTTCCACTTGCCCTCACAGATAGCCTTACGAATAAGAATGGAAAGGCGCTCAATGCAAAGAGTAAAGAGGAAAGGGGATAGGGGACATCCCTGACGTAAGCCCCGATCGGGGACCAAGGCTTCAGTAAGCTCTCCATTCCAAAGGACTTGGGTCGAGACCGAGCTAATGCAGGCCATGATGGTATTGACGAGGCTCTGAGGGAAGTTGGCTTTGGTGAGCGTGTCAGCAACGAAGCTCCACTCAAGTCTGTCAAAGGCTTTGGCAAGGTCCAGCTTGATGGTCATCCAGCCCAAGGAACCCTTCTTCGTCCTCATAGAGTGAACGACCTCCTACAGAATAACAATGTTATCTGTAATATGACGACCAGGCACGAAGCTAGTTTGGGTGTCGTTGGTCAGGGTCGCCATGTGCTTCTTAAACGTCACAGACGGTCAGCAATGCACTTCGTGATGCTTCTTAATAGGGCGTAATTGCGTGATTGTCTCCGGTTTGGCCGTCTTGGGGATCAGCACAATGATGGTGTCATTGGCTTTAGCGATCAGCTCCGGGTACCTGAAACAATTAGCAATAAAATCAGAGACATCATTCCCAACTTTAGACCAACAAGATTAGAAGAAAATAGGGTGGAATCCATCCTTCCCTAGTGCTTTAAGGCCCCCCATTGCTTTGAGAGCTGCATGGATCTCGGAGGGGGAAGGGATGCCGTCAAGAGCACTGCTGGCGATTGCAGACAGAGGAGCGGGAAACAGAGCAACGTCCTCTGCAAACGGGACCGTGTGACCACGGGTGAACATGTTTTTGAAGAAGCTTGTTGCCATGGATTTGAGTTCGGACTCGTCATAAATCCATTGCCCGACTTCGTTCTTCAGGCCTTTGATGCGGTTGAACTCCCGTCGGCGTAAAGTCGAGAGATGAAAAAACTTGGTGTTGCGGTCACCGTCTTTCAGCCACTTGATGCGGGACTTCATCAGCCAGAGAACCTCTTCCTGCCACAACGTCTTTTCAAGCTCAAGATGGACATCCTCCTCCTCTTGAAGGGAAGTAGGCAAAGACGAGCTGTCCGGGCGGCTTTCCAGGTCGAGCAGACGTTTTTGCAGGGACTTCTTCCTCTGAAAGATGTTGCCAAAAGTTTCCGTATTCCACACCCTGCATTTAGCTCCGAAGGCCTGCAAAGAAGAACAAACATCCTTTCCAGCCTCCCAGTGGAGATCAAGAAAGCTATTAAACGTTTCATGAGTAAGCCAAGCGGCATTAAAGCGAAAGGGACGAGAAGCCTGAACCTGGTAAGCCGTTCGGTCGACTTTCACAAGGATAAGACGATGATCCGACTTAATACGTTCAAGGTGGAAGGTGGAGGCGCGGGGGAAGGCTTTAATCCATTTATCGTTGCAGAGGCTTCGATCAAGGCGTTCTTTGAGCCTCCCCCTGAACCAGGTAAATTTGGGTCCTGTGAAACCTGTGTCAAAAAGGCAGCAGTTAGAAATGCAGTCTCTAAACTCTTGTGCCTGAACCAAGTTAAAACCTGCTCCTCCCAACTTTTCAGAGGAGTCGATCATGGCGTTAAAGTCGCCAAGGAGGATCCACGGGGATTGGTTGGTGGCCGCAATGGTTTGGAGGTCGCTCCAGAGGCTGCGCCGACAGTGCAGATGGGGCGAGGCGTAAACAAAGGTCGCGACACAAGAGAAGACGTCATCGAGCTGAATCTTGGCGTGGATAAATTGGTTGGTGGATTTGATGACCGAAACTCGAAGCAGAGGAATCTGACCACATAAGCCAGATTCCTCCTTTGAAGCCTTGAGCTTCTTCGATGACCGAGAAGTCAAAACGCAGCTTTCCACGAATCTTTTTCCCCCGTTCTCCGCTGATTCGCGGCTCAAGGATAGCAACCAACTTGGGATTATGCATCTGCAAGTAGTGATTAAGAGCTGAAACGAATTGTTTATGGCCGGCACCCCGGCAATTCCAAGAAAGAAAGCTAAACATTAAAAACGAGAGAGGGAAGAGGAACGACAGCACCTGGAATCAGTGCATTTCTGCGGAGGGATTGTTTAGATCCCAGATTGTGTCGGTCTCCTCGATATGGGTCTGCTCAACTGCCATCTCTTCGGGTTGGGGACGAGAATCGAGCAGAAATGAGAGGGACACATTTCTCGCATCGGCAGCCAGTTGAGCTGTTTTGTTTTTTTCTTTAAGGAGCACATCTTCCTTGATACAATCTTTGGCACCTTTACTTGGGGCAGTCGCCTTGCCATTGGTCTTCGTCGATTTACGGGCGGGCGGGATACTGGAGGCCGGCGGTGGGGCCTTCTTTCGTCGAAGCGTTGCCGTATGGGGATGGAAGGAGGAGACGAAGAAGCCGCCTGATGGGGAGACTGGAAGTTACCAAACAAGTTTCCATCCGAGTCAAGTGGGATCAGAATTGGGCCGTCCACAGTGTGCATCGGGTCGGCAGGGTCTTTAGAAGCTTTAGATGCTTTAGATGGGCCGAGGGGAGCAGGGGAGGAGTCCGAAAGCCCAGAATTGGGTCCTGAAGCCTTAGAAGAAGCTGCAGAGTGAGAAGCCTTGGTTCTGCCTGTTTCCGGTCCGTTGACAATCATGGGCTCCTTAACCGCCTCCTTAGCCGGCCCATTACTAATTCCCTTAGCAGCATTAGCGGATTTATTGCTCCCCTCCTTTCCTTTAGCAACCGACGAAGGCGTTGGCGGAGATCCCTCTTCAGGATCCTTAGACTTTCCATGTGTGGTTTTTCCCTTGGATCCCTCCATCTTTGATCGCGCGATGGGATCATCAACTTTCCCTTTCTGCGTTCTTTCCTTATCTGGCTGAGGATCCCTCTTGGCACGACGAGATTTCCGCGCCACCGTCATCCAAGGGCCGTAGCCGTCGCCGGCAGGCAGGTCGGGGACCGGTTTTGGGTCCGAATCCGTGGGAGGGATGACGGCAGTGGAGCTGGTCGGCGGCGTGACGATCGAAGGGCAGGACACCGCTTGATGACCGATTTTGCCACATGTGAAGCAGAGCTCGGGAAGGTTTTCATATTCTGCTCGCTGCCAGACGCCGTCCAACTCAATTCCCGTGGCAAGAGGTTCATTGATGTCGATTTCCACTGCGATCCTAGCGAATTTGCCACGTTCCGCCGTCAGGGTGTTATAGTCCATGCGCACCGTCTTCCCAATGAGATTACCAAGGGAAGAGAGGATCTGTTTGTGGTAAAGCTGGATTGGGAGGTGAGGAAACCTAACCCAGACCACCATTTTCGATGGAAGCTTGTTGGAGACGCGGAAGGACAGCTCCCATTGCTGGACAACGAGGTAGTGATCAAAGATCAACCAAGGGCCTCCGGTGAGAGCTTTGAAATAGTCTTTCTCATCTCCAAATCTGACCAGAAAGCAATTCAGATCCACATCAATAACGTGCATGGTGTCGGCTGGTTTCTACATGGTTTTCAGACGGTTACATAGAAACGAATAGCCGATGTTCTTCCCAATCAGGCGGATCACAACGGTATTCGCCCAAGGTTTGCAGAGCTTCTCCTTGAAGGACGGAGAGAGGCGGAGAGCACGGACTCCATTGGAGGTTTCCGTGACGATATCATTTTCGCCGATGCAGATCTAGGGTTGAGAAGAGCCTTGATCGGAAGAGGAAATCCCCGTGAGCGCAGTCGAGTAGGATTTCTGAGGATGGGGGGCAGAGGAGGGCCGGAACGAGGGCCGACTATCAGGGGGTCTGCAGTGGGGGTTGGTTGGCTGACCCGTCGGAGAGCTCGCCGGCGGAATCATAAGACAGAGAATTTCCCGACCAGAAGTTAAGAAGCTCTCCACAAACCAATATCTATACAAATGATTAAATCTATATCTATATAAACCACATAAGTGCTATTATTCATTAAGAGGTTTTTTACCATCTTATTCTAATTTTGTTTTATCCCAACTCTGCTATTCATTAAAGAGTTTTTTACCATCTCATTTTAATTTTGTTTTATCCTAACTTAAGTTTTCAATCTTATTAATCTCTTATTTTATCGTTCCCCATTTCTATCACAAGTTTCTCTCTTCCTCTTATTATTAAATTAAATCTATATCACGCATATCGTTCGTTAGTGAAATATAATTTATGTATCGCAAAATACTTTGAATAAGAAAATTATTTTGTTGATCAACGGGTGAATACACTGACGTTATAAATATATATAAAGCACACAAGGTTTACACTATTTATTAAGGTTTTTTTTAGTTCCTTTCAATTCTTTTTAGTTCTAATCTGGTTCGGTTCTAATTTTTTTTTACCCTTCATTTTGCATTTTTGTTTGTCTTGTTTTGGGTGTACAAATGATTAAATCTACATAAACTACACAAGTGCTATTATTCATTAAGGATTTTTTTTACTATCTAATTCTAATTTTGTTTTATCCCAACTCTACTATTTATTAAAGAGTTTTTTATCATCTCATTTTAATTTTGTTTTATCCTAACTTAAGTTTTCAATCTTATTAATCTCTTATTTTATCTTTTCTCATTTTTATTACAAGTTTCTTTCTTCCTCCTATTATTAAATTAAATCTATATCACGCATATCGTTCGTATCTTAAAATATAATTTATGTATCGCAAAATACTTTGAATAAGAAAATCATTTTGTTCATCAACGGGTGAATACACTGACGTTATACATACATATATATAAAGCACACAAGGTTTACACTATTCATTAAGGGGTTTTTCTAGTTCCTTTCAATTCTTTTTAGTTCTAATCCGGTTCGGGTCTAATTTTTTTTTACCCTTCATTTTGCATTTTTGTTTGCCTTGTTTTGGGTTAAATCTATATAAACTACACAAGTGCTATTATTCATTAAAATTTTTTTTACTATCTAATTCTAATTTTGTTTTATCTCAACTCTACTATTTATTAAAGAGTTTTTTTATTATCTCATTTTAATTTTGTTTTATCCTAACTTAAGTTTTCAATCTCATTAATCTCTTATTTTATCTTTCCACATTTCTATTACAAGTTTCTCTCCTATTCATTAAGGGTTTTTCTTAGTTCCTTTCAATTCTTTTTAGTTCTAAACCGGTTGGGGTCTAATTTTTTTTTACCCTTCATTTTGCAATTTTGTTTGCCTTGTTTTGGGTGTACAAATGATTAAATCTATATAAACTACACAAGTGCTATTATTCATTGAAGTTTTTTTTACTATCTAATTCTAATTTTGTTTTATCCGAACTCTACTATTTATTAAAGAGTTTTTTTATCAGCTTATTTTAATTTTGTTTTATCCTAACTTAAGTTTTCATTCTTATTAATCTCTTATTTTATCTTTCCCCATTTCTATTACAAGTTTCTCTCTTCCTCTTATTATTAAATTAAATCTATATCACGGATATCGTTCGTTAGTAAAATATAATTTATGTATCGCAAACTACTTTGAATAAGAAAATCATTTTGTTGATCAACGGGTGAATACATTGACGTTATAAATATATTTAACGCGTAGCGGCATCGCGCGACTACACAATCTAGTTGTGTATAAAAAATCACAAGTTCCATTATTGAATCTATAATGAGTCATATACTCGAGCTAGTATTCGAGTTGACTCTCGAGGTCAATCTCGATAACGAAATTTTTTCAAATCGAACACTAATAAACTACTCACGAAGGACTTAACTCATGAACCGCCCTAAGACCTAAGTGGCATCCAAAATCAAACTAACATTAATAGACATATCCACCCTAACAAAGATGTCCTGAGTCTTGAGTAACTACTCTGTGTCAACCAACATACCATCTCCACACGTGCAGTTGACGTGTCCGGCACCTTCACACGTGCCACCTTCACAAACCCTTCCCTACTCCGACACGTTCACGTTCCCCCAAATCCCTCTCCAAATCCCTACAATGGCGGCGAATGCAGAGGCAAACCCTGCTGTTTTCAACCCATCTGAGACAGATTTATGCGGTTTTCTCGCCAGTAGACTAGCTGGAGTATCAAACACTCGTATATTGGAGCTGAACCTCTACGGAAAGGATCCACCGTGGGAGCTGTTTCGCAATGGCACCCTATTCTACACCTTCTCCCCAGTGAAGAGAATCGGCCCAAAAAGATTCTGCCGCACTGACCCCGACGGCGGCACTTGGTACCAAAATAGCACCGTCCAATTGGATGCCTCCATCAACCCTCTTTCTACGTTTTTTGCCTCAGAAGAATTAGTATACATTTTTCTAAATTGTATCTTGAGATATGTATCTCTTTTGATTGTTCAAAGTGTTTGATAGTTCAATAGTGCTTCTCTTTTTTTCCGGGAAAGAATTGCTAGAATGCTATTCTTGCAAGAATATATTCCGTATTGCTAAATTTTGAGTAAAAACGTTCCGTGTTTTGGTGTTTTTGCACTTCAAAATTTAGCAATACAGAATATATTCTTGCAAGAATAGCATTCTAAAAATTATTACAAGTTTTTAATTTTTCAAGAATAGCATTCTTACAAGTTTTCAATTGATTAACCTTTACTCCATTTTACAAATACTCATTGAATATGCAGGTGCCCTAAGTATTTTACATATTTTTATAGTGCAATTTCTTGAATGAATAATATACCAACAAAAATCATTCCTTAGTACAAAATTAACATTAATTAAACCTATATAAAGCACACAAGGTTTACACTATTCATTAAGGGGTGATTCTTAGTTCCCCTTCAATTCTTTTTAGTTTCAATCCGGTTCGGTTCTAATTTTTTGTTATTCTCCATTTTGTATTTTTGTTTGTCTTGTTTTGGGTGTACAAATGATTAAATCTATATCTATATAAACCATATAAGTGCTATTATTCATTAAGAGGTTTTTTACCATCTTATTCTAATTTTGTTTTATCCCAACTCTGCTATTCATTAAAGAGTTTTTTACCATCTTATTTTAATTTTGTTTTATCCTAACTTAAGTTTTCAATCTTATTAATCTCTTATTTTATCTTTCCCCATTTCTATCACAAGTTTCTCTCTTCCTCTTATTATTAAATTAAATCTATATCACGCATATCGTTCGTTAGTGAAATATAATTTATGTATCGCAAAATACTTTGAATAAGAAAATTATTTTGTTGATCAACGGGTGAATACACTGATGTTATAAATATATAAAAAGCACACAAGGTTTACACTATTTATTATGGGGTTTTTTCTTAGTTCCTTTCAATTCTTTTTAGTTCTAATCTGGTTCGGTTCTAATTGTTTTTTACCCTTCATTTTGCATTTTTGTTTGTCTTATTTTGGGTGTACAAATGATTAAATCTATATAAACTACACAAGTGCTATTATTCATTAAGGGTTTTTTTTACTATCTAATTCTAATTTTGTTTTATCCCAACTCTACTATTTATTAAAGAGTTTTTTATCATCTCATTTTAATTTTGTTTTATCCTAACTTAAGTTTTCAATCTTATTAATCTCTTATTTTATCTTTTCTCATTTCTATTACAAGTTTCTTTCTTCCTCCTATTATTAAATTAAATCTATATCACGCATATCGTTCGTTAGTAAAATATAATTTATGTATCGCAAAATACTTTGAATAAGAAAATCATTTTGTTCATCAATGGGTGAATACACTGACGTTATACATATATATAAAGCACACAAAGTTTACACTATTCATTAAGGGGTTTTTCTTAGTTCCTTTCAATTCTTTTTAGTTCTAATCCGTTCGGGTCTAATTTTTTTTTACCCTTCATTTTGCATTTTTGTTTGCCTTGTTTTGGGTGTACAAATGATTAAATCTATATAAACTACACAAGTGCTATTATTCATTAAGGTTTTTTTTACTATCTAATTCTAATTTTGTTTTATCCCAACTCTACTATTTATTAAAGAGTTTTTTTATCATCTCATTTTGATTTTGTTTTATCCTAACTTAAGTTTTCAATCTCATTAATCTCTTATTTTATCTTTCCAAATTTCTATTACAAGTTTCTCTCCTATTCATTAAGAGTTTTTCTTAGTTCCTTTCAATTCTTTTTAGTTCTAAACCAGTTGGGGTCTAATTTTTTTTTACCCTTCATTTTGCAATTTTGTTTGCCTTGTTTTGGGTGTACAAATGATTAAATCTATATAAACTACACAAGTGCTATTATTCATTAAGTTTTTTTTACTATCTAATTCTAATTTTGTTTTATCCCAACTCTACTATTTATTAAAGAGTTTTTTATCATCTCATTTTAATTTTATTTTATCCTAACTTAAGTTTTCAATCTTATTAATCTCTTATTTTATCTTTCCCCATTTCTATTACAAGTTTCTCTCTTTCTCTTATTATTAAATTAAATCTATATCATGGATATCGTTCGTTAGTAAAATATAATTTATGTATCGCAAAATACTTTGAATAAGAAAATCATTTTGTTGATCAACGGGTGAATATACTGACATTATAAATATATTTAACGCGTAGCGGCATCGCGCGACTACACAATCTAGTTGTGTATAAAAAATCACAAGTTCCATTATTGAATCTATAATGAGTCATATACTCGAGCTAGTATTCGAGTTGACTCTCGAGGTCAATCTCGAGAACGAAATTTTTTGAAACCGAACACTAATAAACTACTCGCGAAGGACTTAACTCATGAACCGCCCTAAGACCTAAGTGGCATCCAAAATCAAACTAACATTAATAGACATATCCACCCTAACAAAGATGTCCTGAGTCCTGAGTAACTACTCTGTGTCAACCAACATACCATCTCCACACGTGCCACCTTCACAAACCCTTCCCCACTCCGACACGTTCACGTTCCCCCAAATCCCTCTCCAAATCCCTACAATGGCGGCGAATGCAGAGGAAAAACCCTGCTGTTTTCAACCCATCTGAGATAGATTTATGCGGTTTTCTCGCCAGTAGACTAGCTGGAGTATCAAACCCTCGTATATTGGAGCTGAACCTCTACGGAAAGGATCCACCGTGGGAGCTGTTTTGCAATGGCACCCTGTTCTACACCTTCTCCCCAGTGAAGAGAATCGGCCCTAAAAGATTCTGCCGCACTGACCCCGACGGCGGCACTTGGTACCTAAATAGCACCGTCCAATTGGATGCCCCCATCAACCCTCTTTCTACGTGGAGCTGTATGGTTCTGGCGGCTTGAACACGTGGACGTTTAAGTGTTCTGGCACTTGAACACGTGGACGTTTACGACGAACCGGGCACCGGTCTGGGGTTTGATTGATATTCCGTATGTGGAATAAAATAAAATTATGTATTCTGGAATCACATTCAGTCCAATGACTACTGATTTGATGTTTCAGTAGATGATGATGATGCGTGTTCTGCCACAAATTGACAAGGTGGGTTTTTGGGTAGTGATTGTTGTTCATAGGTGTGTGATGGGAAGGGGTTGGTGTTTTCCTTGTTTTGTTGGTTTCTGGTGCCATGATATGTAGGATTGTAGTTTGTGTCCTCTATGTACAGTAATGTTGCCATATTTTGTGTATGATAATGAATAATTGACATAATTTTCAGCTCATTGGTTGCCTTCAAATTATATATGTGAATTTTTAAGTTCTCGATTGGTTAACTAGTTAAACATTAGATAACTAGTTAACAACTTGATAAGTTAACTAATTAACTCGGTTGGTTAACTAGTTAACAACTGTATTCATAAAAAAAAAACTAGTTAACAACTTGATAACTAGTTAACTCGGATTGTTAACTAGTTAACAAAAATAACTGTTATCGAGTAAAAAATTTGTTAACAAGTTAACTTGATTAGTTAACTAGTTATCAAACAAAAAATGTTGTTAACTAATTATCAGATAAAAATCATGTTAACTAGTTATCAGTTAAAAAAACACTGTTAACTAGTTAACAGCAAAAAATGTAACTAGTTAACTAATTTTGATAACTAGTTATCAACTAAACTTTTTATTAACTAGTTATCTAAATCATGATGTTAACTAGTTATCAAACAAAAAATGATGTTAACTAGTTATCAGGTAAAACCCATGTTAACTTGTTATCAATTAAAAAACACTGTTAACTAGTTAACAGTAAAAAAAAGGTGTTAACTAGTTAACTAATTTAAAAAAATGTGTTATCTAGTTAACTAGTTTTAAAAAAGGTGTTATCTAGTTATCAATAAAAAACATTGTTAACTAGTTATCAATAAAAAACCATGTTAACATCTGGTAACAAGTTATTGAACAAAAAACGATGTTAACTAGTTATCAAATAAAAAACTATGTTAACTAGTTATTAGGTAAAAACCATGTTAACTTGTTACAGTTAAAAAAACATTGTTAACTAGTTAACAGCAAAAAAATGTGTTAACTATTATTTTTTTCAAAGGAAAAAAAATTGAAAGAAAAAAAAATTTCGCGGAGACGGCGGCCGGTTGCCGGAGGTCGGTCGCCGGAAAGTTACGGTCCGCTGGAAATATTATTTCTTTAATTTAAATATAAAAGATAATATTATTTATTGAATTTAAATATAAAAAATAAATTATGTGGGTAAAGTCCTAAATACCCCTAACAATCTGACCATTGGATTGGTCAAAAGGTCAAAGGATGATCTAATGGTGGAGAAAAGGTTGGAACACTTCCAACCCTTGGAAAGGGTTGGAGCTTGATCCTTTGCCCGAACAAAAGTATTCTCGAGAACAAAAATTAACATAGATACAACAAAAATATTATACAAGTACAAAAATAATATAAACTACCTTTTTTGCCTATTCGTTGTCGGGCTTGAGCAAAACAACATTATTATTATAAAATGGTCTCTCCTATTCATAAGTTATACCACTTTGATTTCAATATCACTTACTTCGTTAAATTCGCATAATATAGAAAATTATTAAGTGTTAACTCCAAGTAACTCTCAATGTATACCTAGCCATTCAAATTAAACTAATTGCAAAGTTCACCAACTATTCATAAAATTAGCTGTAAGAATTTTTTGTTATATAATTAGTTTTAGATGAAAACTTTCCGAAGAATCAATATAATAGGATTAAACTAAAGGAAAAAATATTTATGATAAAGAAATAATGTTATCAAGAAACATATCTTACAAATATGAGCTAATATCTTCACTGTTTTTACATTATCTGCAAGTGTGTTATGTGAGATTGTTATTCTCTATCATGTTCTATAATGTAATGTAACATTACGATAAAATATTATTATGTCATAGCGTTAATGAATATGCAAGTATAATTATGTAACAAAAATGATGATATTTAATACATAATATAACTATCATACATGGAGGGGCCTAATACCCTCAGATGTCACGATCTTTTCGGTTATTACTCGCGTATATACCACCTATTGCCTATCTTTCTGGTGTCACCAACTATTGGATTCTGAGTTCCGCGTAACACGCCATCTATTTTTGAACAATTTCCTTTCGTATCCATCCATGTGAGCTGACAAATATGTCCATGTGGCTTGGTTGTGCAAATGTGGCATGCCACATCATTAATCAAAAGTGCCAAATCTTTTATCATCAAATATGAACTAACCTAAACTAACCACTAACCTAACCAGTTCAACCTCGTTCCCCCTCCCCTCCTTCCCACTCTAGGGTTTTGCATTCAGACTGAAAACAAAATAACATCCTACAATAAATTAAAGCTTTGCCAACGAATTTCTGCCAACGATTCAAAAATCGTCGGTAAATGTAAGACTTTCACCAACGATTTTAAGATATCGTCGGCAATACTATGAATTTGTAGCCCGTCATTATATAATGTCTTTGCAACAGTTTTAACCGTTGCATATAATCTTAACAATTAAAAAAAATTGCAGATATCGAATATCGAACCCAAAACATACCTGATTACATTTCGTTTAATGGTGAACACTCCGGTGACGCGCGTTACCGGTTACGCTGACACGTGGCAGCGTGTGATTGGTCCAATAAAATAATGCACAAAAGTTTCAGTTTTAGTGTATCAAACAAATTTGTATTACAAAACAATACCCCAATTTAATTTCTAACTTATTTTTTCCCAGGATTCACGTTCCATGAACATCAGTTTTTTATTTTATTCATGTTAAGTGGTTTGTGGTTAATAAAAAAGGAGTAATCAGCCGTCGGTAATAGATTGCCGGCGACTACGTACAAAGCATCATACCGACATATCAATAAGAATGATTACTGAGTTATGGACAAGAATGAGTCGCAGTTACTTCACAGGATCCCATTATCAATTCCTTACACACTTCCATCATCAACATGAATGTACCCTCTAATCCCACCTGTGAAAATAGCTCCTGAAAATGAATCAATAGCTCAATCTACTTCATGAAATTTGTGCACTAGACACTCCAAATGGCCAATCCGTGTTTCAACACATACACCCCTATTATTTCCAGATTTGTCAACATGAGAGGAACAGAGAATAATATATATAGGAAGTGCAAAAATTACAGTGACTACTGATTTCGATTTCATCTCCAAGAATGAATCGCAGTTCCCTCACATGATCATTACCAGTTCATACCACTTCCATCATCGCCATGAATGCACACCTCCAATCCCACAAACAGCAATAGCTCCTGAAAGTCTCATTCTACTTTACTGCACCTTGGCATCAAAACGAAACCTCATGATAGCACTGACTTTCTTGCTTGCTCGAGACATGCCTTCCCTGGGCTGGGAATATATATAATTTTCCCATGAGAGAAGGGCTCTGAACCAAACAAGCGATATACTAAATCTTTCCCACCTGCAGCCTACATGAACAATAAGAAAACCTATCAGTCACCACCTCGTTTTCCAAACTACATTGCCACTATCACTGAAACCCTAGAGGCTACAATCTACGGAATCAACCAAATAACCAAATGCATATTCATTCACTACATTATTCTGAAAGAGCTTACACATTTTTACCCATCTAACCAGGGGGGAAAAGCACGGGACAATCAAGCTGAAATCAGCAAAATTTGTACAAACAACTATAGAAACAGTGATTTTTGTATAATCAAACCAGAACCCAGAATCAAGTCGAGAGATTTATGGACAAAACTAAGCAAGAGCGTGAGATTAGAACACCCACATTGCAACAAATGTCAGATCGAAGAAACTCACCTGGGAACAGTGGGAAGTTCGTATTGAATAGAACAAATCGACCTCAAGAAAGCTTCCTTCTCCCGCTCGCAAGGTTCACTTGCTCTGTTCCAGTTCTTCACAAGGAAGTTTGTCTCTGTAAATGCAGGTTGAATCAATGCAAATGCAAACTGATAGACGCACCTGAATCCTCTCTCTCTGATTACAGCGATCTGCTCCAACCCTTGGTCGTTGATTTGAGCTCGACGAAGGAGAAGACGTGCAAATAATTGGAATTGGATTTCCGATTGGAGAATGGAACAAGCTTCCGAATCCAAGCCTGGAAGAGGAGCCGAAGAATGAGGATTAGAAGCTGGATGAAGGTGTAAACTTTGGTGAATTTGTGTGTATTGATAATCAAAGCTTAATCACATCTGTTCATTACAATCAAGCTTAAATACTGGAGCTATCTACAGCTGAAGAACTAACGGAAAAGAAAGAGAAACGGTAAGTGGAAAGCTGACTCAGCAAGACCGTTGGAGAGGAAGCTTCTGGATAGGCCATCACCTAAAGTGTGGTTAACCAATCAGTTAAGCCCAGCCTTCGAGTCCCAGAGTCCTCCTCACTGCTTCAGCATATGAAATCTAACAGAAGGAGCCGAAGAATGAGGATTAGAAGTTGGATAGAGCCGCCGTCGACGATCTTGTTGCGGTGGCGGACAATTTTGCTTTTCAGTCATTGGAGAAGGTGAGGAGATTTGGAGAAGAAGATAAAAGATAGCGTTCAGACTTCAGTCAAGTTAACGTAAACGGAGACCAACATACTAGAGTAAATAGTAAGGGTATTGTTTTGTAATACAAATTTGTTTGATACACTAAAACTGAACTTTTGTGCATTATTTTATTAGACCAATCATACGCTACCACGTGACAGCGTAACCGGTTACGCACGTCACCGGATTGTTCACCTTCGTTTAATTGTTGCACTGCTACATATTTATACGAGCTTATTATGTTAAACTCCATATCCAATATATTTACCAAACAGAAAATATTAGCTTTGCCTCATTTCTCTGGAAAAAAAAACAAAGTCTCGTGCTCTCTGCAAAAGATGAACTTCGTGAACCCTAAACCTTCGATTTCGAGAATCTCGTGTCCCTCCCTTCTTCTTCTTCTTCTTCTTTGTCGTCGTCGTCCTCCTCCTCCTCCTAACCAATTGGATGACTGATTTCCCGAAAGTAGTAACGCCGACGATGGCGAGTCTTCCTTTCCGGCGATCCTCTCCTCCCGTCCGCTTCATCTTATCGCATCCTCCTGTCCTCTCGGCAGACTCATCCTTCCTGGTAAGCTTATGACTTATGATTATTGTCTTCAATGGTGAAATCTTGGTTTAGTTTAGGGTTGCAGGTTGCTGTCTTCATTTACTTTCGATTTGCAGGTTGTTGACTTGGTTTAGGGTTGTTGGCTGCTTGTTTGATTTACTTTCGATTTGCACGTTGCTGACTTGGTTTAGTTTAGGGTTGCTGGTTGTTGACTTTATTTAGTGTCGATTTGCAGGTTGCTAACTTGGTTTAGTTTGGGGGTTTTATCCATCCAATAGAGACAATGCTTCAATTTTACAGTTGCAGAGAGCTCAACTCGGTTTTTCTTCTTCTAACTTGGTTGAGGAATGTAGCTAGGTTGATGCGAGAGTGAGTAAGATTATGGTAGCAGTAGGGATATTTGGGTTCCGGATTCTGCTCTAGTTACTCAGTCACTGGAAGAGTAGGGATAAGATTAGGGTATCAGACACTTGATTAATTTGGTGTCTGCTTCCAGTTTAAAACTATCGACCCTCTTTATTGACTAACTCGCGTTTTACATTACTTCGCGTTTAAAACTATCGACCCAGTTTAAAGTTATTGTGCTGTATTGAACAGCACAAGTGCAGAGTCTATGTATGCTTGTTTATGCTTAATATAAATCTCTTTTGTTGAATGCAACATTCTGTTGCTTTATGATTGTTTGGATTAAGACATACTATTTGTTCAAGTATTTAACTCCAATGTATTTATTGATTGCTACATTCATTCTCGTGCATCTTTGTTTCCACAACCATGAGTCTCTATCTTTCTGATATGTGACTCAAATGGGTGCTATAAATCAAATATGAATTCTTGCAACTGTTAATCTTGTTCTTGGACCAATATTCTCATGGTCAATTGTATAAAAACAACTCACCTTGCAATGTAATGTTGCTTCAGAGGTCCATTCTTTTGTGATTATAATCTTTGATGTTAAGATCTTGTGTATGGTATGTCAAATCATAATAGCAGCTGGAGTTGATGGAATAGATTAAGAATGACTTTGTTGATACTTTATAAACCATAAAGTCCAGTTTGTTGTATTCTTGGCACTGATGACACCATTCTTATTGCTAATTTTGCAGGAATACAAGTAATGTAGCTCTGTAACTTTTATACTGCTAAACTATGCTAGTTGTCGTATATAAGGACTGGAATTTGTGAGCTCTTGGTGGGGATAGATGATCTGGAAATAATACAAATGGAGAAGTTCTGTGAATTCTGCACACAACTTAGAGGAGTGTTTCTGTGTCATGACTGTGAACATAGCAGCAGCATACACGAAATGTGCTCTCCGGATCAGAAAAGGGCAGTTTATAGCTACATGGGATCCCCATCTGCAAAGGATTTTGCTGTCATGTGGGGTTGGGGTTAGATGTTCTAGTGTTAGGGTTAAAGTTCAGAACACGATCAACCTCGCAAAGCTTCTGGTAAGAACTGCTGACTTCTATACCTTGATTGGCTTATCTTTCTCAATAATGTTTAAACCTTTATTTTGATCAAAGGTGGTTTTGAGTGCTGCTTCTGGTAATCCTAGAAGCACCTTGGGAGATAAGAAATTCGAAAATGCATTGTCCGGAAGGTGAGATTCGAACTAGATTCCATTGTACTTGTGTGATAGAAATGAATGGTTTTCATTATAGTTTAGTTTTTCAAAGAATCAGGCTAATGAAGGGTACCTGATTTCTAGTTTGGTGCTTCTCTTATGTGTACAGCTTTGAAGCTCAACAGTTAGTGCAGTGCCTCTAGCTCTCTAGTATAGTCCCGGGAATCTAACTCAACTATGGAGCAGAAGATGGAATCAGAGTCTTCCCTAAAGAAGTAGATTCTTTAGAGAGTTTAGCAAAAAGTAGAAGCTCAAAAGGTCAAACATATCATTTTGTTGTGAGATAGTTTATAAGTCATATACGATGACTATTATTTTGTTGGCTTGATAATTTAGCAATGAAAAAGTTATGTTGTGAGATATTTCATTTTGGTTATGGCTCTGTGTTATAGTTGCAATTATAATATTAAGAATGTAGTGGAAATATTCACCTGAAAAAATGAAAACTAGACCACGAAATTTTAATGGAAAAAATTACAAAATCGTTGCCAAAAGTCACGAAAACCGTCGCCAAAAGAGATGAATAAGCAACGACAAAAACTGTTGGTAAAAACTGTTTAAAAACCGTCGCTAAAAGCTAAGCATCATCAACGATAAAAATCATAGGCAATAGTCCTTCTTTAGCGACGGTTTTTAAGCAACGTTTAATATCGTCGGTGAAGCTAAACTGTCGCCAAAAGTGATAAGCTTAGGCAACGAAAAAACCGTCGTCAAATGTGACCTTTTATCTACGATTTTTGGATACCGTCGCTACTGACTTTCACCGACGGCGTATCACTGACGATTGATGCCGACCATAAAAAATCGTCGCTAAAGGTTTTAGCGACGGAAAATTGACCTTTAGCGACGGTTTTCCCGTCGTCAATAACGTAATTTTTTGTAGACCGGCCTGAGCTTCAAATTGGACGCCATCCCCTTCAATCCGGAAGGCTAGGGTCCTCTGGATGCCGCCGTCTCCACCAAATCATCCACCCTTCCCCTCAACGTCCCATTCACGCCCTTCTCCCCGCGCCGTGAAGCTCGGCCGAATCGCCGATTGGACTCTCAATAATCAGAACGCCGGTCTTCCAAATGCTGGTAAGAACGCATCAGATTCAGTCTTTGACTTCACTGCCGACGATTCCTTCCTCGGCGGAGGAGACGAGGAGGCCTTCCGCCTCGTCGACAGGAAGCTTCCTACCAGGCCCAAGTTCGGACCTAGTTGGTGACGCCAGAAAGATATGCAATAGGTGGTATATACGCGAGTAATAACCAAAAATTTCGTGACATATGAGGGTATTAGGACTACATGGAGGTTCAAGTGTGGTATGCAAACATTGTCTCTGTTCGAGTATGTTGAAAATAGATTCATGAATGTGTGGTTTGTGAACGTTCTTTGATCTCAATATTTTTTTTATCTCAATTCTTTGATCTCAATTTGATCAAACATCAAATTATTTTTTCATTTTTTACACATATGTGTACATAATAATAAAAATTCTAATAAATATACATCGTAGTTGATGTGGTAGTTTATGAAATTAGCTATAACATTGATAACAATTATATAAAAAAAACTTCATATGAATAAAAAAGAATAGTCATAAAAAACTTCACATAAATTAACAGGTTTGACAATGGTTTGATTTGGATCCAATTAGTTGGTATCTCTTTCCCACTTGTTGTGTTTTTTTGTTCAGATAATAACCATCCTAAATTACCTTTGTTTATTAAAATTCAAGAGTTGGAAAGTTGATCTTGGTCGAACTATTAAAAGCCATCGTGAACCACTTTTAGAACAATTCGATGACCAATTTATAGTTTTTAATCTCGCAATCTGGCTTAGTTAATCTGTTGTTAATTTACTAAGTCGACCAGCCAGATCGTGGCGGGATTTATTGCTATGAGAAAATGATACTAACTTAAATTTTATTGTTTTTAACATATCAAATATAAAAAATACCACAATTGATGTAATTATGTTTTGTATATTATACATATAATGAATAATTTTGGGTAATCATTTTGACTGTATATTAATTTCACCTTTTTGGTAAAAAGTATATTAATTTTTCTAATGAAATGAGAATAATAACTTGACCACTAACAATAACAATATTTTCGTTCATTAATAACACTACTTACATAGATGGATACTAGATTAATCACCGACCCGTTGGCCGGTTGATATCCAACTAATTTTTTTAACTATTTATGTCTTATTTCTAATGGCCCGTTGGCCGGTTTCAGTATAAATTTATTTATCGTGTTTAAATAGTTTACTATAAAAATATTTAATTGTTAAGATTATGTAGATCTAGTTAATTCGGTGTAAAATTTTAGTCCTCGTTAGAATGACAGTTCAAAAATCTTGTATGAAGGTTAGTATCAATTGTAACTTGTATGCATGTTTAGATGTGTATGATTGCATATTGTGTGTAAAGGTGAAGTGCATGCCTATATATACTCATAAAGGCGCATCATACATGTCATTGATCGGTTTTATAAATCATGTGAATCTTAATAAAATCATATCATGTCTTTTCACGATTTTAAGAACTCATATGAACCTTAGTAAAACATGATTCTCATACTCTTTTATTTGTTATTGGTTCCGGTTCTCATATTTATTATCTTAATTTTTTTTCTGAAATTTCATTTTAATGAACCGACGTTTCGAGAACTCATATAAACCTTAGTAGAACATGGTTTTCATAATTTTTTTATTATTGAGTTGAACTCTATTAAGAAATCATAATAATCAATATTTTTTTAGTAATAATAGAGACATAATGATAAAAAAAACTATGAATTATGATGAATGAGATTATGAATTTTAACCCGGTTCTCATACCTTATATATGAAATTATATCATGTTTTTATACAGTTTTGAGAACTCATATGAACGTTAGTAGAACCCGATTCTCACACTTTTTTTATTTGTTATTAGTCTCGATTCTCATATTTATTGCAATGAAATTAAGATGATATATGAGTAATTCAAAGGAAAAATAGAAAGATTTGATTAAAGAATTTTTTTCATTTTTAATTTTCTTTTTAATGAACCAACGGTTTCGAGAACTCATATGAGCCTTAGTAGAACCCAGTTTTCGTACTGTTTTTTATTATTGAGTTAAAATATATTTAAGAAATCATAATAATCAATATTTTTACCGTATAACAGAGACCATAATGATAAAAAAAATTATGAATTATGATAAATGGGGTCATGAAGTTTAACATGGTACCTTATATGAAATTATATAATTATCTCATACATGGATTTTAATAGATCAAGAAAATTGTTAGTAAAAATTAGTTCTCAAATTTATATGAACCTTAGTAGAACCCGATTCTCATACCTTATATGAAATTATATCATTCTCGCATACATGGATTTTAATAGATAAAAATATCGTCAATATAAATCAGTTCTCAAATTTATATGAACCTTAGTAGAACCCGATTCTCATACCTTATATGAAATTATATCATTCTCTCATTCATGGATTTTAATAGAAAAAAAATATCGTCAATATAAATCAGTTCTCAAATTTATATGAACCTTAGTAGAACCCGATTCTCATACCTTATATGAAATTATATCATTCTCGCTACATGGATTTTAATAGATAAAAAATATCGTCAATATAAATCAGTTCTCAAATTTATATGAACCTTAGTAGAACCCGATTCTCATACCTTATACGAAATTATATCATTCTCTCATTCATGGATTTTAATAGAAAAAAAATATCGTCAATATAAATCAGTTCTCAAATTTATATGAACCTTAGTAGAACCCGATTCTCATACCTTATATGAAATTATATCATTCTCGCTACATGGATTTTAATAGATAAAAAATATCGTCAATATAAATCAGTTCTCAAATTTATATGAACCTTAGTAGAACCCGATTCTCATACCTTATATGAAATTATATCATTCTCTCATTCATGGATTTTAATAGAAAAAAAATATCGTCAATATAAATCAGTTCTCAAATTTATATGAACCTTAGTAGAACCCGATTCTCATACCTTATATGAAATTATATCATTCTCGCATACATGGATTTTAATAGATAAAAAATATCGTCAATATAAATCAGTTCTCAAATTTATATGAACCTTAGTAGAACCCGATTCTCATACCTTATATGAAATTATATCATTCTCTCATTCATGGATTTTAATAGAAAAAAATATCGTCAATATAAATCAGTTCTCAAATTTATATGAACCTTAGTAGAACCCGATTCTCATACCTTATATGAAATTATATCATTCTCTCATATATGGATTTAATAGATAAAAAATATCGTCAATATAAATCAGTTCTCAAATTTATATGAACCTTAGTAGAACCCGATTCTCATATCATTCTCTCATATATGGACTTTAATATATCAAGAACATTGTTAGTGAAAATTGATTCCCAAATTTAGATGAACCTTAGTAGAACTCGGTTCTCACGTCTTACATAAAATTATATTATTTTTTTTATCTTAATAAAGAGTATGAATATTGAAATAAACATAGAAAACAAAATAAAATAAATTCTTTTATTAGTTATTTTCCTACGATAAAAAATTCATATACAATTTTCAATACAAAAGGAGTTGGACTATTTTTTCAGAATACTTTTTAGTTTTTTCTCGATGATGAGGGGTTATAAAGAATGTGGGATTAATATTAAAAGTTAATGAAAAGAATGAAAAAAACTAATTGGTGAGAATGCCTCTGATTGGCTAAAATGAGAAGAATGTGGGGAGGAGTAGAAGTGTGAGTTTTAGCATACGTGGCATAAAGGGAAAAAGCTAAATGCATATTATAGAGTGTTGAGTTGATGTTGATTGATGTTGATGTTGAAGTGTTGATATCTATATCTATATGTATACTAATATATATACATATATATTTAACCCCCCTCTTTATTCATTCTCTCCTTAACTTTAGCTAACTAACCAATCATATTTTTTTTCTTTTTTTCTTTAATATTTTCATTCCTCTTTTTTACCCCACTCTCCTAAATTTTAGCTTTTAATAAAAAAAAATTACTATTTAATTAATTTTTAATTCTTCATAAGATTAAATGAAAAAATTTAAAATAATTAATTAATAGTTGAATTACGTTTTTATATTTTATATATGCAAACTTATTTTCATTAAAAATTTATTTATAAAAGTTTTAATTAATACAGAAGTGGCTAGAAGTGAAAGAAAAAAAATGTTTTCATTGGCTAAATCCCTATAATTGTGGGGAAGAAAGGAAAGTGGCTAAAAAGCTGATGTGGCGAAAGAGAAAAAACATAAATCCATATTATAGAGTGTTGATAGTTTAAAAGATTAATACACAACTACAAATAAATGACTTATCTATTATTATTATTATTATTAAGCAAATATAAAATACACCTCTTTTATTCCTTATCTTCTTAAGTGTAGGGATTTCACCAATCATTTATTTTCTATTTTTTTTATTTTACCATTTTTTTGTCCATAAGTAATTTACATTTCATTAACTCTCCACCTTTTTAATATATTTTCCAAATTTTTTTCTTTCTACGTCATCATTTCATTCCTTTTTGTTTTACATGAGTGATAATTAATAATACTTTACTAATAATTATTTGTCTTTAAAGACACAATTTTGATATCACTCCGGTGACGCGCGTCACCGGTTACGCTGACACGTGGCAACATACTATTGATCCAAAGAAAAATTTCATTTTTAGACACTATAATTATTTATATCACAATTTAACACTCCAATTATTTTAACTGTTATTCACTTCCTGCAATTGGCAATGCTGCAATTGCAAACGTCACCCTCCAAAACAGATGTCGCCTTGCAATTCCTCAGTTCTAGGGAGGAGGATTTGGTTCAGAAGATGAAATTATTTATTGATTAGATGGACAACTGACTCCTTAACCTCGCAATTGTGGACGTAAGAACACCCGTGTGTGCAATTTCAATGAGAGATTCAGACCAAAAAAAAAAAATTTAAACAAGACAACCTGCAGGAATATAATGGCCTAGAGGAATAGAAACCAAAAGTGGGATATTTGATTCAAGAAGCCTCAATACAGTTGGGAAGAAGGATTGACTAAACAATTCCATTTTGCCAACATCGTCTATGACGAAGAGATGGGTGCCTTCCCTAACCTGCAACTCAGGCAGTGCCAGAGACTCAAAGGATTGGACGTCTACTCTGTACTTGCCCACAGTAGGCCATCTACACGACTCTGGTCTGCTCATCAAAAACAACTTAAGACTCAGCTAGGGAAGTCGAACAGTTTGTGATAGATAAGATTATATATGTAGTTTATGGAGAGTTATTATGGTGCTGATAGCAAATTCTTTGATTGGATTCTGGAAAAGCAAGAGTAATTACCCTCAAATGCGAATTACAGGGGAACCTACCATCAATAGATCTCCACAATTGTGGAGTCGGAAGAAGATTGGTATAGAACTGAGGGATCAGAGGAAGAGAAGGCGAGCTGATGAAACTGAAGGGAAATTCCAACTTTGTAAAAGCACAAGAACTCTGCCAAGCAACCGAGAGAAATTGAGAATTGTGCCGCCGTTACCACCGGAGGCAGAGGAGGAGGAGGGGGAAGTGACGGCGGTCGGCGGCAGCGGAGGTGGGGTTGGAGGAGGTGTGAAGAAGACTGTGTATGAATGAATTCAAAATATCTAAATGTGACTATAAATGAATTTCAAAATATATATCGGCTACAATATAATATGTCCTCTCTAACACTTAATTTTTTTTTTGAAAACATAATTGATATGTTTGTATCTAGATAATTAAATTTGTGATACGTATGAGTTCGTATCGACGAAAACATTCAATGTGCCATCATCGGCGGAGCCTCCATACATAAACGACACCCCAAAAATTAGGATGTATCTTCGGACAACTCTTTCTTGGGCCAAAATAAAAATTAGCCAAAAAGATCACATTCATAATGAGATAGAGAAAATAAAAGGGACAAGTAAGAGATGAGAGACGTTAAATTAGATGGAGGCCTAAGATTAACACCGCATTGGAGACAGCAAATGAATTGTTGTCTCCGGAACCGGAGTCGGTTTGGATATGGGAATTGAGAAAGGGAATTGGGTGGATTTGGGGGATATGCTCAAATTCCTGTTTGAGAAGCCCAAATTTTATTCGGATAATTGGATTTCGAATTCTTCGATAAAATTGTAATATAATTTTTCGGAGATTTCTAATAATCTAACTTATATTAGACAATTCAAATATCCATCGCCAATTTACGTAATCTGCCCCGTTTCCAACTTTCTCAGCTGAACTAATTCCTTGTCGACTTCCCCTTTTGCGTTTTATTCTTCTTCTTCTTCTTCACCATGGGAGCATTGGTCTTGGCTTTGAAAGTGGTCGGCGGCGCCGGCAGCGATGAGAGCCCCGTCGGAACGGAATGAGCACGATGTAACGGGGTCACGGGAAACATAAATGGTGGAGAGGTTGGAGAAGCCATGGCTGGAGAAGAAAGTAAGGGATGTCAAATTGGCGGCAGCGAAGGAGTTAGGGTTTAGGTAATAAGGGGAAAACTCGAGGAGAGGAGATTGTTGATCTTGGTTGTTTTGAAAGAAGACCTTTGGATTTTAGGTTTTTGACGAATTTCTAGGTTTGCTTCGGATTAACCTTGAAGGTTTTGGTGATGGAGGTGGTATCCGCCATGGTAACTCACTACTTTATCTTGGGAGTTGTTGTTCTTTTAGGGGTTTTGAAGGGTTTCCTGGTACTCTAGGCAGCTCACCATGAACACGTTGTTGGAAGGATCTTTATAGGTCAAAATCCAAATGATGATGATGATGCTCAGTAGTGTTGCAATTTGATTAAGTATTTTAAAGTCCAAATGATGATGATGATGCTCAGTAGTATTGCAATTTAATTAAGTATTTTAAATATTTTTGTATTCGAGTGTCACCTAGAGTTAACAAAATAATGTTTCAGTATTATGTGAATTTAACAAAGTAAAGATTACGATCAAAGTGATATAGATTATGAATAGGGAGAAAATGATGTTGTTTTACCCAAGCCTACCATCAGGCTGACAAACAGCTAGTAAATAAAAAACAAAAAATTTTATAAAAAAAGGTTTGATATTAGTCAATGTTGGGGAAAAAACTAATTGAGACTTTAAATTATAAAAATATTTTTTTAAATTTTTCCTCGACATATACCTAACCATTCAAATTAAGCCTATTGCGAAACTCACCAATTATTCATAAAATTATTTGTAAGAATTATTTGTAATTTGATTAATTTTAGATATATAGAAAGTTTTCTTAAAAAATTAATAAAATAGAATTAAAATCAAGGAAAACTATAATTTGAAGATAAATAAATAATGTTACTAAGAAGAAATCCTATGACACCAAAACACCATTTTTTTCGTCCATCCGCCTATGTGGACTTGCCAACTCAACTGCCACGTCATTTAAAGTGCCACATCAGATCCTATCTACCCAAAATTAACCCAAGCACCCAACCAATTATCAACCCGACCCAATTATATAATCAAACCGAAAAACCAATTTTGTCCTCTTCCTCTTTCCCTCTCTCAGCTCCTTCATCTTCCTCTTCCCCTCCTTGCGGCGGAGCTGAGCGTCGTCGGCGGCGGAGCTGAGCGTCGTCGGTGGGAGAGCTGAGTTGGCCCTTCTTCCTTCTTCCCGACGTCGTGGTGGAACAGATCCATAGTGAGCCATGCTGTGAGTGTCGAGAACCTTCGATTCCCACGGCCCATCAAGGTGAAAAAAACTTGGTAAAAAAAATACTCATACTATGTTATTGAACACTCTGTATTGATACACATACAATCCAATTAGGGATGAAAACGAAACCCTAGAATCCAAAACAACTCGAATCACCGCCGGCTGCTGTCGTAATCGACGACTTCGGAATCAGTCACCGATCTCGAATGCTGAACGATTGACCTACCGATGGAATTGATCCACTCTTCCTTCTCCTTCTCTGAATCGGCGACGAAGTACATAGTATCGCTCCCCGTGGAGAGCTCGAAGGCGAAGGGCTTGTTGAGGACGTCCTCGGCACCCTTGACGGTGAGGCACTTGCCGACGTCGATGACGCCGCAGGGGACAGAGGCGCGTGTGACGATGCTGTCATTGAACCAGAGGAGCTTGCCTTGCTTGAGGACGAACCAGCGCCGCCTCCAGGAGCTGAGGTACTCGCCTTGCTTGGTTAGCTACCCGGTTCGCTCCGGGCTGGTGCAGAAGTCGATTCCGATGTAGGATTCCGGGTTCGGGTCCTGTCGGGTTATGGCGCGGAGGAGGGATTCCATTATCGGAGCTATAGGTGGAAGAGAAGATGAACAATGAACAGTCAACAGAGCTATGGTTTTTATAAATTTAATTTAATTGTTGTCGTAGTCGACCTCTTCTCCAAGATGGACGTCTTCGCGGTCGTCTCCGTCAACGGCGGCGACCGATCCAAGCCGAAGCAGAAGCACATAACTCCCGTCGACAAGGACTGCGGCCCTAACCCTAGGTGGAACCACCGCATCAGCTTCACCATCGACGAGCCCTCCCTCCAGCAGAACCGCCTCACCGTCAAATTCGAGGAAGTGGTGAGATTGGAATGCTATGGATCTGTTCCACCACGACGTCGGGAAGAAGGAAGAAGGGCCAACTCAGATCCCCCGCCGACGACACTCAGCTCCGCCTCCGACGACGCTCAGCTCCGCCGCAAGGAGGGGAAGAGGAAGATGAAGGAGCTGAGAGAGGGAAAGAGGAAGAGGACAAAATTGGTTTTTCGGTTTGATTATATAATTGGGTCGGGTTGATAATTGGTTAGGTGCTTGGGTTAATTTTGGGTAGATAGGATCTGATGTGGCACTTTAAATGACGTGGCAGTTGAGTTGGCAAGTCCACATAGGCGGATGGACGAAAAAATGGATGTCCGTAGCTAATAGTGACCTCTTGGATAATGAGTCAAAGTATGGTAATGTCAATAGCAATTTTTTTTGTTTAGTGACTTCCGGGTATTTGGTCATAGTTCAGTGACTATTTAGGTAACCAACCCGATTAGTTCTAGGTAAAAAGTTTTTGAAAGAGTCAACAGAAGGGTATTAGAAAGTCATTCCTATATACCAAAAATCATTTTAATTTTTGAAAGAATAAATTACCACTTTACTCCTCTTTGAATGGTTTTAATGAATCCATTTAACATAGATATTTTCCGTTCAATTCTCTTATTATTCTTATTATTATTTTTGAAGTAATTATTCTTATTATTAATTTAGTCTTTATTACTATTTATTTAAGATTCAAATACGGAACCAATGATTGTTTAACTAAACATTTAAAGAAGGTGGAATAAGGCAAGATACATTTTGGGGAAATTAGTTACCTAGACTAAGTTGGAGATTAAGGCATGAAGAATGTAAGTACTTTGTATCAATGTTGTTAGGACAGAATAGATCGTAGAACCTGTCAATCAAAAGGTTCAATCTTGTAAGGTTCACCATGGTTGGAGTTTTCACTAAAATAATTAAAAAAATTTAACTATTAACCTAAATAAATACGGTTCAAAACTATTGATTTTTATAAATAAAATCGCCCCAGGCCTAGGCGATATCGCCCAAGGCCCAGACGATATCGCCCCACCACCAGATATTTCCGATCAAACCGATTCTAAATTTCCCAACCACCGAGTAAATTCTGTCTGGCTGGACACCTGGCGATCTCGCCCCAGCCACAGGCGATCTCGCCCAAGGACCAGACACCGGGCAAACTCGCCCCAACCCCTATAAATACCCCATTTTCAACCCCACCATTCCCCCACACCACTCTTTAACCCCTAAGGCAAAGGTAAGTCCCCTTTCTCCCTATTTTTTTTTTTTAAATTACATTATTTAGTAGGTTTTAGGTTAGAGAATTAGTTTAGTGTTTTAGGTTAGAGAATTAGTTTAGGGTTTTAGGTTAGAGAATTAGTTTAGGGTTTTAGGTTAGAGAATTAGTTTAGGGTTTTAGTTAGAGAATTAGTTTAGGGTTTTAGGTTAGAGAATTAGTTTAGGGTTATTATGGTAGAGAATTTTTTTCAAAGTGATTTATTAACACTGTCATATTGACGTTGTAGGATTTATATAAAACGGAGAGGACCTTTTTTCGCACTGTTACACAAGGTACGTAGTACACACATTATTTATTGTTCTTATGTCATTGTCAACCATGTCATTCTTTATGGATAGGTTAGAGAATTAGGTAAGAGAATTAGTATGATTTTGTGGTTAGCGAATTAGTATAATATTGAGGTTAGACAATTAGTATAATTTTGAGGTTAGAGAACTAGTATACTTTTGAGAAAGAGAATTAGTATAAAACAGTTTTCCTAACAATTTACTATACAATAGATGTCGAACTATGGATGGGATGAACCGTTGGTTGATCAGACTCCTGAGGGCCCTCAACCTGGTGATTGTTCTCTATTGTGGGGGGAGAACAAGCATAGGGCTACTTTAGTGTGGCGTGACCCTCATGCGTGCAAGGCGCTGAAGTTGCGACAGCGTAGTTCTTGCTTAGAGTGGAGTTCAGAGTACGAGGCATTCTTGAGAGAGTGTCGACTCCGCCCTGTTGTTCGTTTACTCGGTTTCACACCGTGTAAGGAGCTCGTCACAGCATTGATTGAGAGGTGGCGGCCAGAGACGAACACATTCCACCTGATACAGGGCGAGGCGACGATCACTTTGGAGGATGTTGAGGTACTTACGGGTCTTCCTATCGATGGAGTTCCGGTTACCGTAGCGGTGGACAGACGTGATCCGGGTGTTATATGTGAGGAGTTGTTGGGTGCTCGACCCCCAGCTGGGAGTTGTACGGGACAGTCAGTGAAGATCTCGTGGGTGAAGGGCATGTTTGATCGTCTACCGGCTGGTGCTCCAGCAGATGTTGTTCTCCGCTATGCACGAGCCTACACTTGGGTTCTTCTTGGCGCCATTCTACTAGCTGACCGGACTGGAGACTTGATACCGGTTCATCTACTCCGGCTTATTGGGGACTCTGCGGTTGCATCCACGTTCAGTTGGGGTAGTGCGGTACTAGCATGGCTGTATAAGGCCATGGGGGGGCGACCTTCTTCACGGCTGGGAGTTAGAGGGGTACAGGTGACTTGGGAGGCTTCACCTTGCTGGTCCAGCTCTAGGCCTTGGAGAGATTCCCGATCATAGCTGATCGCTACGTAGCAGGTGGTGACCCACCAGATGCTGACACCGTTCCTCGTGGTGTGCGCTGGATGTCTGTCATCCGGCGCCACCAGCATCGCGTGGCTATGAAGCTGGAGGAAATACGCTACACACTTGACCGGAACACGGAGTTCGTGGTTAGGAATCTTAACCTCATGTACATACTCTCTCTGATTTTCTTAATTCTTCCTTACAACATATTTATTAATTCTCCAGTGGATGCCGTACGCCTTCCGAGAGGAGGACTATCAGTTGGAGGATGATGTGTTCTGGCGTGCTGTTTGCCCCATGTTGTGCATAGACTGTGTCACATGGCACCATCCCGACCGTTTCATGCGTCAGTTCGGACATGGTCAGCGTATCCCACAGGACGCCGAGCCTGCTGCTCGCGTCGAGGAGTTGCTTGGACTAGACTTCAGAGTGCCAGTCCATGATTGGGGTGTTAGGTACCGAGAGTACTTACGTCTATGGGAGCAGCGGGATCAGCACATTGCCGAGGGCGAGGTGAGAGCAGATCCATTGAGCCACCACTTCCATGATGAGTACGACGAGTGGTACAGGAGACGGACACGCCTGGCCATATCACACGATGGTGCACAGTTTCAGGGGATGGTTAGTGGCCACCTACTTGTTGTTCTTTGATTTTCTGGTTCAGCTGTCGAATCATCTCGTCCTTCTCCCTAACGACCCTTTGGTTCTCCCTGTTAGCTCGATCAAGTTCTTTGTCCTTCACCCGAATTATATTGTCCTTCTCCCTTCTATCTTGTCCACAGCCTCCCGAACCACCAATGTTTCGAAATAACCACAACCCTTGTTCTTTAAAAAATGGCAACGAAACATGCGGGTTAGGAAATATTAACGGGATAGGTGACAAATTAAGAAAATCATGTCAGTCTTTATACCCCCCTCTCAAGCGGACACCCAAAATAGGGTTCGAGATCCTTCAGTCGAATGGATCTTGTTGCCCTCAAATCACACCAGCAATTCACCTCACTTAGCTCATACTCGAACAGGTCTTCCTGAGGTTTCTTCATCTTGTACATTATACGATCAACTTCTGAAACTACACGACAATAGCAATTGTAATTAGTGCCAAACGTGAAGAAGACGGGGGAAACAAGGCATGCTTTTTTACCTTTATCGCGAGCTCTACTTCTTTCCCCATGTGTGAACACCATAGTGTGACCGCGGTTGATGGAAACTGAATGCGTAAATAGAAAGTAGTGGTGTGTGGTTGGAGCATGGTGGTAGGAGGGTTTTATGATGAATACTGCCCCCTGTTGTGGCACAGGCGATATCGCCGTGACCCAGGCGATCTCGCCCATGGCACAGGCGACATCGCCTATGCCTAGAGTGACGGCCATTGTTTGTATTGGCTTGGAATATGTAAACTCAAATTAAAAACAGTGGTGAAATTGAAAACATTTTTTATTGAACGAACTGAGATAAAAACGTTACAGATACACTAAATTATTTCACGCTTGATTACTAGAAGACGCCCCAGCACTGTCCCGTCTCCTTCCACATGTCCTTGCATTATGTCCCACGCGACCGCATGTCCTGCACTTACTTGGGCGACCCTCCTCATGTCAATCCATCTCGTTTCTGATTCGAGAGTGTCGTGGACGCCCCTGTCCACGAAGAAGATGAGGTTGCGGGATCACTGGTAGGCCCGTGTGTGGGATCCAGTCTTTAGGACCCAGTATTGGTTGGAATGACTGGGCATACACTAGCTGGGTCTTGGAGACCAGATAGAAGGGGCTGACGTAGTTTTGCCAGTTAGCACCAGCAAATGTGCAACAAGCTACAGCATGGGAGCACGATACCTTGTATCCCTGGAACTTCCCGCATGTGCACGTCCCCTTACGATTCGACTGCCTATCAAACCGAACAACGTAGCTATTATTACCGCTACGGTTTTGATTGTTTGGACCAGACTTCACCTCGTAAACCCCGTTAGCCGCATCGTACGGCAGCACGTAGTGTCTGACGGAACTTGACGTAGATTCTTTGGTTAATTTCTGACAGTACTTCGTATACGCGTTCCCTTCTGCCAACATTCCCTGGTATTCCCCACGGCGCCTATGCCAATACTTGACCATACGGTGGAATGTGTGCTCGATCACAGAAGACATCGGCAAACGTCGCACGCCCTTAAGTACTCCGTTGACGCATTCTTGCGCGTTGGTCGTCATGGTTCCCCACCGAGCACCGCCTCCCTCAGTGTTGTCATAGGCCAAGCTCCATAAGGGTAGTTCCTCATTCACTCATTTCGGCTCCCGTACGTTTTGTTCATCATGGATCGCCAACCATTCTGCCTTCTTCGCCTCAAACTTCCGCACATTCCCTTCTATTCCTGCGGGTAGCGATGAAGACTTCTATGAATATCCAGTTTGTTTGACAATATTGTATTAGTTAAGTTCACATGTACACCGTAAAGAAGTTGACAAATACCTAAGTTCCAAAGGCGAGATTTTAAAGTTTGGTTGCGGTGTTTCTTGTTGAAGTTGCTTACGTAATGGCGTAGACACCACCTCCATACCCACCCTCGATCAATGTTGCACATTGCCGCTGCTATCCCCTTGTGTCGATCACTGATGATTGTGATGTTGGCCCGATTGGTCACATGTCTCTGTAGATTCTCCATGAACCACTTCCAATTATCGGAATCCTCTTTGTCAACTATGGCGTACGCCAATTGAACAATCCGATGTTGGCCATCGAATGTACTAGCCATCAACAACACTTGCTTGTACTTGCCCGTGAGGAATGTGCCGTCAATGATCATGACCCCAGAGCAGTGCTTGAAGGCTTCTATGCATGGGCCAAACGCCGAAAACACACTCTTGAACATCCTACAGTTACCCGCCGGGTGGGTTCTGATCTCGTACCGTGTCCCGGGGTTTGTGAGACGAATAGCATTCAGGATTGTCTCAATGTTGTTGTATGATGCCACCCAGTCACCGTACAGCTTCTCGACAGCACGTTGCTTGCCAAACCACGCCTTCCGGTACGAAATATTGCGGTGGTACTTCTCCAAAATGCAATCAATAACTGTCTCAACCTTCAACCCCGGCTCTCTGCGGACAATGTGCATGATTGCATCTGAGATCAGCGTGACATCGAGCTGTGGGTGGGGCCCTAGTATCGTTGACCGGTCACAACTGTGGCCGTTGTTGAGTTGTCGTATTATCCAGAAGCCATATTTGTTGCTAAGTGTAGAACGCATCCTCCAAGGACACGTCGGGTCGATGCACTTGATGGCCCATTCCTTCGGGTTGGAAGTGATTACCCTGTACTTATAGTTGCGGATGACTGCTTGGCTCTTCGTTAGGGACACCAGTTGACCTTTTGTAGAGAATGTCTGACCCAAGAAGAATTCCATCTCCACCGACCAGTACGCCTTCGCTGGGATCTGGAAGCGCCTGTCCATGGAGTAGGTGTTGGAGATTGTCATCATGTCGTCACAGTCGTCACCCTCGCTCGTGGCATGTTCCAGTGGCACATAAACTTTCACGCTATTTGCTGTGGCTCCCCCTTCTTCATCGTCGTCTTCCTCGTCGGTTTGGCCAATGTCATCATCGACGTTTGGATTCCCTTCGTCCGCCGAGCAATTGCTCCTTTCATCTCCAGAATCGTCGGTGCTGACATATTCATCTCGCGCCAACCCCACTTGGTCAACCTCCTCCTCCTCCGGACCGACATGACTGGTCGCCATGTATTCCCCATCATACGTTTGGCTCTGCTCCGCCATCTGATTTGGAATGACCCCGAGAAATCGGAGAACTGAGACGGCTCCTCTTCCATCAAGGCGTACAACTCGGCAACTTCGAAAAATGGGTTCACGCGAACTAAGTCGTATATGACTTGTACGCCGTTGTCGTCCGATATCGGCCTAGAAACGAAATGCGACAGATTTCCCTCAGAACTGTATATCGACATTCTCCAGACAAATGACTGGATTATCTGATCCGCTCCAAGACCCATTTTCCGCCGAAACACGGTAACCACACTATCATAGGTCGCTCGCTTGGTCATCTTCAGACGGACATTATTTCCCCCTTCGTAGGATAAGCCGGTCCAATCCTGGACGATACGGCCCCCCCAGAAAACTTGGATTCGGAATTCTCGTGACAAAGTGTAGTTGGCCATTTTAGAATTTTAATTCTTTCGATTTGGTGACTCTCCCCCGAAACTAACAAGGATTTATAGGCTGGTTAGTGCTCCAAGATGTAGGCGATATCGCCCATGCATTAGGCGATATCGCCCATGCCCTAGGCGATATCGCCCCACCCACAGCTATTTTCAGACCCGGGACTCAAACAAATCTAATCACGGACCCGTTTTAGAGTCACAGGTGAAATTAAATTGTGGTGGGGCGATATCGCCTGGGCCTTGGGCGATATCGCCTAGGCATGGGGCGATTTTATTTATAAAAATCAATAGTTTTGAACTGTATTTATTTAGGTTAATAGTTAAATTTTTTTAATTATTTTAGTGAAAACTCCACCATGGTTGAACAGTCAAAACTCGGTACAAATAACTTATCATATAATTTGTATAATGAGGTGTTCATATAATTTGAGGTGCCATCTAACTTGTCATTGTAAGTGTTTACAACAACAAATTAATAATGGAACAATTTTTGGATTCATGATTATTGTGGTTGGACCAATAAGCTCAATCTGATCATGACAATAATACTTGATAGAGACGTTAAGGAGAGTAGATTGTAATGGTATAGTGCATTAGTAGTGATTAAAATGGTTCTTATAGTGCATTAGGATAATAATGAATTTAAGTCTAGTGAAATATTGTGGATCGAAAAAAAAAAAGTCTAGTGAAATACTTTTACGTTAACTTTTTAGGTGATAATAAATTAGGCCGTGAGCCGGCTACAATAATAATTTAGCCCGTGAGCCGGCTACGATAATAATTTAGCCCGTGAGCCGGCTCGATAATAATTTTAGCTCTGACCAGACTCGATAATAAATTTAGCTCTGACCAGGCTCGATAATAAATTTAGCTCGTAGTCGTCTTGAAAATAAATTTAGCTCGTGAGCCGGCTTGATAATAAACGAGTGAGTTCGAGTCTACCCGATTTAGCTCGACGGGTGAGCTCACTCAATTCGTTAACTCATTGAGTTTGGCTCGTTAACTTGTTAAAGAATTAATGAGCGACAAGCTCGTGAGTAAGGATCGAACTCAATTTAGTTATGATCACGGTAGAATGAACTCATTATTGAAATTCAAACTTCAATGATTATTATACAAAATTATATAGACTAGTGATCATTTTGTAACTACTAATTAATCGGGTGACTTATTTGTAATGATATTTATGAAATGGACAATTTGCACAAAGTAATATCATTTTGTGAGAAATTGAGTGTGGGGAGCGCCGCGCTCCTGGGTGGCGTGGCGCTACCCACACGTCGCATTTGCCTAATTTTAAACATAGTTTGATATTATGTTACTGACGGTACATAGTTACGTAATTTTGACCCCAAAATTATAAAACTCCTTTGTTTCCTGGACGAATCGAATACCTTGTAGGATGACTTTTACAGGTAATTCTACTTGCTTTTGCCCATCGTTTTAGCGGGCCCATCAATTATCTCCAAGCATGTTACCTAACTCTTTGTTAGGGACCAGGCTTTTAAGAGTACTAGATTAGTCGCGGCCTGTTGGCCGACTTCAACATAAGATAAATATTTAAAACATTAAATATTTAGTACGTCTGGACACAGCCCCTTCGAGTTGGCCACGGGGCTTCCTATCCTCTCCTAACTCAGTCAAGTGTCTTCGTACCTCCTAAATTTTAAATTCTTTACAAAGTGAACTCATTACTTTAATACGGGTTCGGAGCAGTCCTACTAACGTCAGCGGTTTATTTTTTTGGCAATTTTACCACGTCATTGTTGACATGTAATAGAAAATATAATTTGAAATTTAAAAAACTAAAGATATTTTAAAAAATTAAAGGTATACCTGCCAAAGAATTAAAAATAACTGTAGACAGCCCATTGGCCGATTTTTTGTGTTAATATTTTACCAAAAAATATTTATTTTTATTTTTGTTTAGATTACTTAGAAGCGTGGTTGAATTTTTTCTACTTTTTAATATATAATAATTTAATTCATATATTGGTAAAAAATTATAAATTTGTTATCAATTGTTGGAATATAATAAATAAAAGCATTAGAATTATGCTTTCTTGTTGTTACGTTGAAAACACTGCAACTTTTCTTTGATTAAATAGTAAACTACTCCAATCATTAGGTGTGGCATTGTTGGTTGTTCACTTTGTCTCTTAAACATGAGGTTGAGAGTTTGATCCTTGTTCGTGAGAAAAGAATCAAAAAATTTTGTTTGCCAAAATTGATTTTTATCCAAAATACCCTCATTCCTACAATGAATGAGAAGCTCTAAAATCCCCAAAACGCTGACGTGTCAACTGAAAAAAATGGTATCTGCTTTAATGTATTAGAAGATTTGTCTATAACCGCCTTAGAGTGTATGATTGCTTTACCTTGTTTTATTGTCCCTTCGAGCCATCATCATTTATTTATCAACATTCACTGAAGAAGGAGGAGATGTTGCCAACACTCTTATTAAAACTATTGTATACCAATGGGCATTTGCAATTAAAAAACTAGCTAAAATAGCATTTTCTCCGTTTTATTTCGTCAACATAACATATAGCCTAGTGTATTGTAAATTTCTCTTTTTAACCCTTTCTATTTTAGCCACTTTACTTTTTAGGTCTTTTCGTTTCAACTTTCGTCTTCTTAATACTTAATAAATGTGTAGTCAGCACACCATGTCAGCTCCAATGACCATGTATTTTTAATTGAGAATATAAATATATATAATTACATATGATAAAATTGACGGATAAAACATGCGATTTTAAAATTGTTCATATTCCACCATATTCTTCGCGACACTTCCCTCAATTTGCCTCCCAATCCAACTCTTCGTATCCTACATCTGATATCTCTCTCAACGTGCAGATGTGTCCTGATTTAATATTATAAAGACTAAAGTCGGAATGAAATGACTCTAAAAATAAAGTGACTGAAGTTTATGAGGGTAAAAAGAACGATTTATAGTGTAAGGGACTATTTGTTAAGTTGACTAAGTAGAGGGGCCAAAGTGTTATTAACAAAGTAATTTACGCACAAAATTAGTCCATAAATTCAAAGCTGATGCTATTCATTCGTATTTGACCTCATACAAAAAACTTATTCTCACCAAAAAAAAAAAAAAAAACTTATAAGCTTAGGGGTCGGGCCCATGGGAAATGTTTTTTGGGATTCTAGCAATTGAACAAAAAGTTACCCACGGCCCACAGTTCACTCAGGTGCCCATTGCCCAGTAAGACGAAAAAGATGAAGAAAAACACATGATCAAGTTTTTTTTAGTAGAATGTCAAACTTGTATTATTAACAACTAGTATTTTTTTTCGGCCCGTTGGCCGACTTTATTTGGTATAATTGGTGAATGAAGAATAATTATGTAAATAAGTTAATTTAGGATTATGTTTAGATAATGAAAACTAACTTAAAATTTTGAATCAAAAGATTGAAATCAAACTAAAAACTCAAGGGCCAAATTTTTATATTTTAGTAACATCTTCAAGTCATTTTCTATTTACTTAACTTAGGTAGCTCTCGTATAAGATAATTTTTTATTTTAATATAGTAGAATGTGATGGAAAAAATATAAGTGGCCCTACGGAGAGCATGATTAGAGAGGTTACGAAAATAAAAAGAGTTTTCGACTAAGTGATGGTTGGTCAAAGCAAATGACTGGCATGTTTTGTATGTGTATTATTATATACCTTAGTCATGAAAAGTATGTATTTATTTTCTATTTAGAGCATCTCCAATGGCCCTAAATTTTAAAACTTTATGGTAAAAGCTCTAATTTGATTGGTTGATATAAAAAATTTTGAATTAAATAAATTAGAAAGATGAAATTATAAGAGAGAAGAGTGATTTGATTAGTTTAAACCTTTATGCAAAAGCTCTATGTACATAAAGCTTTTGCATAAATCTTTATAAAATGAACCAATCAAATCATTTCCCTCTTCTATAATTTTTTTTTTGTATTTATTTAATTCAAATTTTTTTAAGATCAACCAATCAAAGTGAAGCTTTTACCATAAAGTTTTAAAATTTAGGGCCATTGGAGGTGCTCTTAAATACTGTATTATTATGGTCACCATATTTTTTAATATTAATTTATTGTTTTTTATTAAGTGTTCTAGTTGGTTTAGTATTATTATATTTGGATGTGTATGCTTTGCATCAATGAAATATTATAAAATGTGCAGTAAATAGTAATTAATAACTAAGAATAATTATAAAAATATCTACAAAAATAATATAAATATAAAAAAATAATTATCCTTCAAATTCTCTACTTGAAAATAGTTTATTTTGAGTTAATAAATAAAAAAATACTTTTCTTAAACTTCCCAATACTTCAAAGATATTATAATTTTATTTATTAATTTCTAAGTCTAATAAAAATTGAAATAAAATAATATTATTGGTTCGTATCTTCCATTTAAGGGGAGGACTTTAAATCATACCCCATCTAATTATAAGTGATTATATAATAAGTAAATTATTATTGGCCCGTTGGTCGAATTTATAAAATACCAAAAAATATATACTATTAAATGGAATGTTAAGATAAATTTAAGAATATTTTAAGAATTAATTAAATTTGATTACAAACTGGAATAAAATAGGTCTTCTTATGACAATTAAACAATTGTAAAGGGGAAATGACATAAACACTCATACCTGTTGTTCAAACAAACTTTTCAAATGAGTGATGTCCTCTAAACCAATACGGCTTCAAAATTTTATTTACATAACATTTAATTAATCCTAAATTATTACTAACAAATTTTAATTCAACACAAATAAAAAAAATTAATAACAACTCATTTGAAGCATCTCCAAACAAACAAAGTCGAGACTAAATAAATCATCATTTCTCTAAAAAAAAGTATGTTCAGGTTTAGTTCAACATAATAAAAATAAGGCAAAAAGCCCTCATACAGCACCAACTATAGCGAAATTACTCATTTATACACGAACATTTTTAAAATACTCATTTAACATGAACTACCAGGTCCGTTGTTACTTATGGCATGCCGTCAAGTTCCGTTCAAAATCATAGTAAATAGTCAAACGGAGTTAGATGACTAATCCGTCATGCTGAGGTGGAAAGCCACATGGCTTTCCACTCACCACCTTCTTCTTTCTTCTTCTTCGTCTCTCACCGGTCACTCCCTCTCTCTCTTCCATTCCTATCCTCTCCCTTCTCTGTTCTCTCTCCCTCCTATATTCATTGTTGCGTCCAGGAGGCAAATTAAAAGAAAACCCAAATATTCCAAAACTCTTTCATCTTCTTCTTGTTTCAGCCCACTTCCCATTTTCCCTAATTTATCACCATTAAAGAAATAAAGCAATTCCATCTCCAATTTTGACCGCCATAACAAGGATGAACATCACCGGAACCCCCGCATTCTCACCTTCCTCGACTTCTCTCCTTCCCACCACTCACCTCCGTCCACTTCCTTCTTTTCCTTGACCGCCACTAACAACGATTTTGACCGACATCTGGCTTCGATCTCACGCCAACTGTCTCCTATGCCATGCCGTAAGTCCTCTTCCGTAATCTCCGCCGCTATTCGTCCCAGCTAGATAGAATTCGGCCCAGCTTCGATTCTTCACGATTAAAACAACATTATCGATTGTAAGAATCTCTAGTTCAAATCGGCGTCAAAGATTCGGAATCTCTTCTTCCGCCGTGGTAAGATATTATGGCCTGCATTGACGAGGAGGATGAAGGAATTGGGGATTTAAATTTGGAAGACAAACTCGCTCGAAGCAGACATAACAACTTCGTCCTGTTATAGCGGTCGTTGAGGCGGAGTAAGTCGATGATTAATTCAATGTTCTTCAAGGCGGCGAGGCGGCGGCAAGGTGTTCTCGTCGGAAGGAGACCAAGAGGGTTCTTCCCTCTAACGGAGAGAGGATCGTTGAGGTGGAGTAATTCGATTATAAATTCAATGTTCTTCAAGGCGGCGAGGCGGCGACGGGGTGTTCTCGTCGAGGCGGCGGCGGGGTGTTCTCATCGAACCGACTGAGAGAGGGGATAGAGGAGAGAAAAGGGAGATGATAAGTAAGAATGAAAGAGAGAGGATGGTTTAGGGAAGAAGAAGGAAGAAAAAGGTGATGAGTGGAAAGCCACGTGGCTTTCCACCTCAGCATGAAGCATTAATCATCTAACTCCGTTAGACTATCTATCACAATTTTAAAGAAATTTGACGGTATGCCATAAATAACATTGGACCTGATAGTTCATGTCAAATGAGTATTTCGAAAATGTTCGTGTATAAACGAGTAATTTCGCTATAGTTGGTACTGTATGAGGGCTTTTTGCCTAAAAATAAAGGCTCAATTGACACGTTAAAATAATATAGAAGTAAATATCATGTTATATATATACTTAGATTTCATGAATATGCTCAAGTCGAACTGACTCAATTCGATCAATATTCTGAATTGGCAAAAATTATTGACATGTAACCCATTTTACTTACTATATCATGACTCATACCCTTACACACTCATGACTTTAATAACTAATTACCATTGCTCTTAGAAAGAATTCTGGATAGTTTTTCGGCCCGCCCGTTGGCCGATTCAAGATTCTTTCTCTCACTTTACTGTTGACAACCTAAATAAATTGACTAAATAAATAATTGCCAATATGTTCCTTAGTTATTCGAATGAAAGAACAATAGTGAAATTATATATCTACTAAATTTTATATTTGATTTATTATTTACTTCAAAGTCACTGTACCATCTTGATCATATTATTTTATTATGAGAAATCCAATTTAATGTTGATGATGCTCTTAGTTGATTGATTAACATCTTGATGATACTATTTTTGTAGAATGTTATGAAAAATTTAGAATATTAATGAAATATAGATTTTAAGTTAATCAAAGTTCAAGTGAGAGTTGAACAGTTTTAGCCTTTAGGACCACTTATTGTGTCACTTGAGCCATATATTATACCTATTTACGATGTCTTTATATATTTTATAATGATTAATATTTTAAATGAACAACATATTAGGCTTGTTTATTTGTAAGTAAACAATATACTGGATATGCTTGGAAATTTTGGTGTTGTGTAAGTAATAATTAACGATTTGGTCATCCCCCACATAATTTTTAATATAAGATTAATTATTTAATAAAATATATTAAAATTGATGTCGTTGGATTCGAAAAATTAAAAGGAACAACATTTGTGAAGGAAATAATATGTTTGGAGTAACACATAAAATGTTATGAAAAGAAAACTAATTAAGAGGGAAAAAAAATAGTGGAGAGAGAGTTTAAAAAATTAAATAAAAAATAAATTGGTATAGAAGATAGAATGGGTGAGAAGAGAGAAACTTAACTCAATGAGAGGAGGGCAAATACTGATGTGACAATAAATTTTTAACCAAAATGCTTATATATGTTTCTTGATTTAACACTGTGCATATGTCTCATGTTCGAATCAACTAGGAGATTCATGCCATCAGACGGCGATAATAGTAAAAAAGATTGTTCCTCGGCTGCTCAATCACTCCGATGTTCCGCACCGCAAGTCATTCACTCACTGCTTCCAGCCCACCTGCTGTAACTAATATAAACTAGCCGAACCACATGATCAAGATATTATATTATTATTGACGATTGACTAATAATGTTCTTTTTCACCCAAAAAGATGAAAGGAGACTTGACTTTATCAAGCACCAACTAGCATATATCATATTCGAAATTTGGATTCCATAATATATATATATATATATATGAGACATATATCACTTGTTTGGTTAAGTTAACTTGTGGGATTAATATAAATTCATAATAACACTATTATTATTAGTGAAGGCTTGAATGATCAATTATATTAATAAACCAAAGAGAGTTATTTACAAGATGTAACAGCAGCAAACAAGAACAAAGGCGTCAAAATTGATAGCCTCCCAAACGCAGCCAACCCAAAACAAAAGTCGACTAAACAAATCAGAGGCACTTAACGTACAGCCTCCAGCGCAGCCAACCCACAGAACAGGCTACTGGACAAAAAAAAAACCAAAATCATCTGCAGCCTACCGCAACTGTCCAGAAAACAGGAGCCTTCACCAAGCCAAAAACAAGTCCCGCCTATGAAAGAGCCCCCCAAAACATACGCCCCATAAATCAGAAAGAGAAAAAGAAAGCCCGCCAATTAACCCGGGTCGAAAGTGAAGTTTGACCAAAACACCTGGTCAGTCGAAGAGAACTGATCTGCAGCACACAACCATCTACCCACATTTACCAGAATTTTGACAGCAACCTATTTGGAGTTCAGGGATTTTTCCTTAAAAATCCGACCATTTCTTTCAAGCCACAGAAACCAGAGTGTACTATGAAGTAGATGTTTCATTACCGGACTAAAGATTCGAAGACAGTTCATACTTTTCCATGCTAGGATGAAGCCTCTAATGTTCTCACTTCATGGCCCATAAATGGAAAGTTTTGAACTGATCTTGTCCCAAACTGAAGAAGCAAACTCACATCTCAAAAAGATATGGTCAACCGATTCCAAGTCCTTGTAGCATACAACACATCTATTTGTAAGTTGCATCCCTCTCCTTTGTAAGTTGTCTACAGTTGCTATCTTTTTATGCCAAACCATCCAAATGAACCCTTGCACCTTTGTTGGAACACCTTTTGACCAGATAAGATTACTCGGGAAATCATTCGATCCTCTAAACTTATCGGCCACAAGATGCTCTTTGAGAGATTTCACTGTGAAGTGTCCTGAGCTCTCCAAAGGCCACACCAAACTTGCCGGCCCTTCTGTAAAGTAATTCTCCGGAATTTCGGCCAAGTGTTGGAGGAGTCCATTCCATTCATGAAGTGCCCCACCTCTAAGAGAGGTGGTTAGAGGGATCCGCCACGACCATCTGTCATCAACTAACACACGAAAGTCAGAAATGTAGTTATCCAAGGACTGCGAAGCAGCATCAATCCTTGGAAAAGCATCGCACAACCTCACACCCCCACCCAATAGTCAAGCCAAAATACACACAACTCCCCCCCCCCCCCCGGATCGATATAGCTGTGTAACCAGAAAAAGGCACTGGTAGTAATCACTCATCTCCAGATCGAGCAGCCCGCCGAACCTAGACCCAAATTGGAATCCAAACTGAACACCCGACACCACATTTAAAGTGAAAAACTCCCTCCACCACGCATATTTTTCCACCGAATATCTCCAACTCCACTTGCTTAGAAGGGCAAGATTGAGGGTCCTCAAATCATGCACCCCTAGACCACCTCTCGCCTTAGCAGTTTTCATCGTATTCCAATCAATCCAATGGATTGAATCTTGAATTTTCAATATTCGGATTTAGGTAGTTTGAAAATTTGGTTAGATTTGAAATCCAAATGAATTGATTTTTGGTCCGGTTCCTAGGCTAAATGTTGGGTGATCATTGGGCTGATTTTGTAAAACAAAAAATCAGGCACATAAGACATTAATTGGCCGGCTAAGTAATTGGAAGGTGGAGGGAAAATCAAATAATTATTATTTTTTATTTGATTTGAATGAAAGGCCGTGTTGATCAATGGTTGAACCAACACAACTCTTCACTATCACACCCTTCCATGGACTATAAAAGGAAGTCTCCTCCTCACTTCAAGAACACACCAATTTACACAAATTCATCTCCTCTCAAAGGTCTCAAATTCTTCAATTTCATAAGCCTTGACTTGATTTTGAAGGTGTTAGTAGTTTTTATCGGTACCGTAAACTGCAAAACAACAACAAGTAAGCATGCAAACAGAAGGACAATCTGAGTCGATCGACTTCACGATCTGTCCTTAAGAATTGTTATTCCCTCTACGTCACCCAAGGTAAACGGAATCAATTCTCCCAGGATAAAAACGGATACTCACATGCGTAGTGGTGATGCAAACGCAAGTGATCGGCGAACTCCACGAACAGCGCAATCACACGACTCGATTCCTTTGAAAACAATGAATGCAGAGAGTTTTTTGTGCAGAGAATAAGTTTAGAGAGGGGAAAATCTGCAGGGACTGATGAAGGGGTGCCTTCTGGCAGTTGGGCAGTTGGCCGGTTTGACTCGTGTCGGTTCGCGACTGAACCGGTTTAAAAACCAGGTTCCGATTTGGAATTTGAACCACAGATTCTGGGTGACTTTCCTGGTCAAACCAAATCGGTCGGGTAGCAAAAGAATCAAATCAAATCAAATCTTTTGACCGAATCCGAATCCGAATCCGAGCCCGAGGCGACGACGACGGCGCGAGGGCCCATCACCATCTCAAGCCTTTTACCAACCTAAGTGGGCTTGATTTCTTATATCTAGCTCCACTTTCCCATCAATTAGCAATGTGGTATTCAACACCACTTAGCTCATTCCTTCATTCACACATCAAATCCCCAACAATCCCCCACATGAATGGAGAAAGCTAAGTTTTGAAAACTATGCAAAAACTGTGTGATTTGCTCGCAAGAATTAGCTGCATCTGAATAAGTAGGTTTCCCTTTGAACTTTCCGTAGTGAACATACATAGAGTATACTCGTCCATCGGTAGATTTGATATCTTTGAACCGTAGACTTTTTGCGTATACTAAAACAACGTATGTCACATAGCTAATCCTTAACCGTTCATTGGTTCTCACTGTTGTGTTCATTTTAGCCCTGAACACCGCCTGGTCTCATGAGTGCGTAGAGAACTTGGCCTACGCTAGTTCTCCTTGAAGCGGCTCTACTTCACATTCACATAGGTGATTTCTAAACGTGTATTCGTAAATACATCATTTGACCAACTTGAGGTCAAACTTAGAAACCATTAAAAGCCTTGCGTTTATAGGCTTACCCTTATTGTTAAACATTGTCTCATCATGAGAATGGGTTTGAGAAATTTTGACAATGTCGAACCATCAAACACAACTTTGTTTTCTCCTTTAACCTAGATCTTGGGATCTCCAGTCAACTAGGTAGAGTTTCTGTCATGTTGATTATGTCCGGGAATTGGAATTTTGTAGCCTAATTTAAAATTTTATGTACTGTCAGTAGCCAATTGCGTAACTATGTCCAAAACTAGCACAATCTGACTGGCAGCCAGCGCGTAGCCAGCCAGCCAGTGCATAGCTGGCCAGCCAGCGCAGCGCTGGCCAGCTGCATACAGAATTCATTTTTTGCCAATTGAATTGAAATCAAATTGGTAACATTGCAGTTTGATCACTTTTGTTTATCTATTTTACAAATGGATTATTATTATTATTAATTTGATAATATAAGCCAGTCTTAATAAAATAATAATATATAAGCTATAATTAATTAAAGAAAATTATATTAGCCGTCACAATCTCTTGAGTTACGGATCCCGAGGTCACGTTTGTTGGAGGCACAACGATGAAGGAGACAACGACTTCCAATAATAGTTTTAACTTTGAATCAATCAGTGCATAACCAACGCAACGCATAGCCAGACCAGCGGGACGTGACCTCGGGTCACGTTTGTTTTAACTTTGAATTACGAATCCCAATGTCACGTTTGTCGTTTGTTGTTGTTTTAACTTTGAATTGTTGTGCCTCCAACAAACGTGATCTCGGGATCCGTAACTCAAGAGATTGTGACGGCTAATATAATTTTCTTTAATTAATTATAGCTTATATATTATTATTTTATCAAGACTGGCTTATATTATCAAATTAATAATAATAATAATCCATTTGTAAAATAGATAAACAAAAGTGATCAAACTGCAATGTTACCAATTTGATTTCAATTCAATTGGCAAAAAATGAATTCTGTATGCAGCTGGCTGATGTGACTTTAATTAGTGCATTTTAAGCTTATGAATGACCTTTGAAATGCCCGTGTTTATTCGTGAAATGACATGACTTATATGCTTTTATTGAAGTTTTGTGCAAAGTGTCATTTTGTTGTCCGGTTGCCACTTTGGAGCCAAATTCGTGGTCTATTGGAGTTGCCTCTGTGCATTTTCAGGTTATGGCATCAAAGTACGGATGACAAGGAGCGCATAGGAGCAAACGGGAGGTCATTTGGAGTCCGGACGAGGGAGATATGAGCATTACAAGATCGAGCTTTCTACAGAGTGCAGGGGTGCACGCCGTGCAGATGTGCACGCCGTGCAGGGGTGCACACCGTGCACTGTCCCCTGCACTATAAATATTCTTGTTTTTGGCCATTTTGGGGAATTCTATGATCTCTCTTGAACCCCAAACACATACCCACGAACCCTCAAACCCTAGAACACATTTTTGGAGCAATTTGAAGCCATTGGAGCTAGGATTGAAGCCAACAAACCTTGGGAGAAGTGCTTACAAGTGGAGAAGTGAAGATCATCTCAAGGATTCATCCATGGTGTTCTTGGTGACCATTCTTCCTTCTTTTCTCTTTACTCCCTTGGCCATGTGTGGCTGAGTTTCTAGGGTTCATCTTGGATGGGTAGATTAGTTGTGCTATGATAGAGGGATGATTGTATAGAACTTGCCATGATTGATCTTGGTTGTATGAGGATGATTCCTAGACTTGTTCTTAATGCCATTTTATGCCATGTTTGCTTAATTTGGTCCATTCAATGTGATTTGATGCATGAGAGTGCTTGGATTGCATAGATTGTAGGTCTAGGGATTGAAGTGAGTGTGTTCTAAGAGATTAGATCATCTTATTTCAACCATTTTCACTTGATTTCTCTCTTGGGCATTTTATCGAACACTTGGTGTGCATGTGGATTTTCATTCAATTGAGTTTGAAAAGGCTTTTTGGTGAATCTCTTAGTGTTAGAGCATTGATATGAGAGTGTTGTGCCTAGCCTTGTGGTCATAGAGTCTTAAGAGAGGGTCTTGAGTCTTGGCATTTCATCAAACACTTATAATGCATCCTTTTTCACTTAGCTTGAGAGCGAGAGCCTAAGTTGAGTGGTATTAGGATAGGGATTTGGTGCTACGAGAGTGCATTGAGTCTATAGAAGTGAAATGCATGGTCATCCAAATGCAAACTCGATCTTGAATGGCTTGTTTGTTCAATTAGTCCTCTTGAGCATGATGACACTACCCACCAAGAGAACCCGCTTTGTCTTTGATTTGAGCCACCTTTCTCTCTTGCTTAATCTTTGTTAGTATTGCATTTCTTTGCCTTTGTTTCTGATTTTCTCGATCAAACCAAACCAATTTCAAATGTCTAGACCGTCTATGAGAAGTGTGAGTATTGGTTTATGAGAGGACCCCGTGGAATACGACCTTGGTAAAATCGCTTTTATCAAGTTTTTGGCGCCGTTGCCGGGGAACTCTCTCATTCCTTTGAAAGCATTTAGTAGTAGACCGATCTATTCACTTCCTTCCAATTTAGTTTTTGCTTCCTTTTACTTGTTGTTTGGTTTTGTTATTCCGCATTGTCGTATTACTTGGGTGTATTTGTTGTGCTTGTTTGTAGGTATCTTGTACTAGTGCATGAGGCGACTCACTCGTCTTCAAGCACGACTTCAAGGTCTTGCGCAAGTGATTGAGCCACCAACCTTCTCTCCCTCTCATTTGGTTCATAGCTCCACACGCAATAACATGTCTCACCATGAAGATGAAGACAACCTTTCGGAGCATTCTCACCATACCAATGATGATGATCACTCACAAAGGGGTGCAAGACGTACCTTGGCGGATTATGCTCGTCCTACTCTTGAAGGGGCAGCCTCTAGCATTGTTCGAAGACCCGTCAATGCTAGGAACTTTGAGCTCAAGCCTAATATGATCCAAATGGTTCAAAATGGAGTGGTGTTCAATGGCATTGATGGTGAATGTCCATCTAGGCATCTCAAGGACTTCTTGGAGATATGTGACACGGTTAAGAATGACCAAGTTCACCCGGATTGTGTGAGACTCCGGCTCTTTCCTTTCTCACTCAAAGGTAGAGCTAAGTCATGGTTGGAGAATCAACCGAGTAGAGCTTTCACCACATGGGAGGGCCTAGCCGAAGCTTTCCTTGAAGAGTTCTTTCCTCCCTATATGACGGATGCAATCCGAGACCGCATCAACCACTTCACACAACACAAGGGAGAGCTCTTCCATGAGACTTGGAATCGGTTCCAAGCCCTTCTTCGGTCTTGTCCTCATCACAACTTTGCCGAATGGAGCTTGGCGGACATCTTTGCTAGGTCCCTTGATTTTGAGAATACAAGGATGATCAACCAAGCCGCCGGAGGTGATTTAAGGATGCTCACTCCTGGAGATGCTCTAGAACTCTTCGCGGAGATGGCCAACAAGACAAGGAGTTGGTCTCGACAACAACCTCCTAAGTCTAAGTATGGAAGCGACACTCACTATGACTCTCGGGCCGTAAGTGTTGATGCACCAAAGGATTCGTCTAGCTATGGGAAGAAGCCTAAGTTACCGGGGCACCGAGATGAAGATGATCCCATGATTGCTCTCCTTATGTCCAAGATTGATGCCATGGCCTCTCAAGTAAGTAATCTTAGTATGCCTAAGCATCCCTCTAAGGCTTCATCATCTCATTTGGGTAATCCACCGGTTGCCTCGGTGCTTTGTTGTGAGTGTTGTGGAGGCCAAGGCCATGATGCTAATGTTTGTCCTTCTGCTACTTCCGAGCCTAACCAAGGTGAAAGCATTGAGGAAGTAAGCTTTGTGCAAGGCCAAGGGTTCTATGGAAACTTCAACCCTCAAGGAAATTACCAAGGTGGTAACTACAACCGTCCTTGGAACCAAGGAGGTAATTACAACAAGCCTAATCAAGGTGGATTCCAAGGTTATAGAGGGTATCAAGGCAATCAATGGACTCAAGGAAGTAACCAAAACCAAGGTAGTCAATGGACTCAAGGAGGTACCCAAGGTCAAGGGAACCAAGGGGGAAATCAATGGAATCAAAGTGGACATCCAAATCGAGGTCCCCAAGGTCCTACCCCACCGGGAATGTACAACCATAGAGGTGATGGACCACCCGGATTCAACAAACCACCTCACAACAAAGAGGGCGGTTCTCCAATATCTCAAGAGGATACCAACGCGGCAATGATTCAACTTATAAAAAATCAACAAGCTTCAATTGCAAATTTGGAGAATCAAATGGGTCATATTGCTAAAACACTCTCAGAGCGACCAAAGGGTAGCCTACCCTCCAACACCGAGGTCAACCCCAAGGTTCCCGAGGAGCTTATGATGGTAACATTGAGGAATGTCATAGTGAAAGAGGCGAAGACTAAAGAAGCTTCTAAGACTACCACCAAGGATGAATCCCAAGAGGGCTACGACGAGTGCTACTCCAGTCTCTCCTCCCGCACCGGTTTTGCCTCCGTACAAGCCTAAGCCACCTTACCCTTCTTGCTTGAAGCTGGATTCCATGGAGAAAGATTTCAAGAGGTTTGTTGAGATTCTTGACAAGGTGCAATTCACAATGCCTTTTGGAGAAGCAATCACCAAGATGCCTCAATATGCGAAGTTCATGAAAGAGATCTTCACCAACAAACGCAAGCTTAAGGATGTAACTTCGGCAAAGCTCAACGAACAATGCTCCGCCATTCTCTCTAAGCAACCACCGGAGAAGCTTAAGGATCCAGGTAGCTTTACTATTCCTTGCACTATTGGTGAGCATGCAATAAGTAGAGGCTTAGCCGATTTGGGTGCTAGTATCAATGTTATGCCATATTGCATGTTTAAGAAGCTAGGCCTAGGGAAACTAAAACCAACCCTCATGAATGTTCAATTAGCGGATAAGACCATGAAATCTCCTCGTGGTATTGTTGAAGATGTGTTGGTTAAAGTCGGTGCTTTTGAATTCCTTGTGGATTTTGTTATTCTAGATGCTTTGGGTGATACCGATGTGCCTTTGATTTTAGGACGACCTTTCTTAGCAACCTCTCATGCTTTGATTGATGTCTACGGTGGTAAACTTACACTTAGGGTTGATAATGAATGCATGATCTTTGACCGTTCAAATGGCATGGAGTTTACTTTGTCTTATGCTAGTCATCATGATCCTAAGAATCCGCATGAGCTTACTTCGGCTACTAATAGCACTAACCTTGTCCGTCATAGTCTTGCGGAGTTGTTTGCTCTTAGTGATGTGCAGGAGAAAAAGGATGAAGTAAAGGAGGCTCCACCTTTCGTGCTTCAAAAGACTCCACCTAAGGCTAAGAAGAAAGGTGTGGAGAAGCCACCCGAGAAGGGCAAGGAAGCCGCACCGATGGGTGAGACTAGCAAGACTAAGAAGCCACCCGATGAGAGAATTCACTCCAAGTGGTTTGGCCCCTTCTCCATTGCTCACACTTCATCATCTGGGAAATCCGAGCTCACACCTCCCGAAGTCGGTAAGGTTCAATTCAAGTTCCGTGTGCCATGCCAAGGTAATGACTTCGATTTCAAAGAGGTAATGAGTTGGGATGGTTTTACTTAGCTGGTCCGTGTGCTTCGTCGAGCTTAAGACGTTAACCAAGCGCTTCTCGGGAGGCAACCCGAGTGTTTTTCATGTCTTTTCTTCTTGATTTGATTGCATGATTGTGTGTTTTTGTGGTATTCAAGGTCCTTGAGTTGTTGTGGTGTCCTTTGTGGTCTCGTAGGTGTTGAAATTCTGAAGTTCGGGGTCCGTTTTGGGTTGATTTGACGGTGTTTTGGTCATTTTTCGTCGAGATAAAATTTTGATTTTAGGCTGAGGACGTGCACGGTTGGTGCACGTGCTGTCCAGGAGGATTCAGAAAAATTTTCAGCTCCAAGGTGCACGCCGTGCACCCTGCACGCCGTGCACCCCTGCACGCCGTGCACCCCCTCTGCAATTTTTTTTCCACAATATTTTTCACTGTTTGATTCGTTTGGGGGGTGTTAATGAGGTATTGGGGTGATTATGATTTGGTTTTTCATTTGTATTTATTGTGGTATTTGTTCATGACGGTTTGCCCATGAAAATTGGCTTGTTGAGTTTGGCTAAGTGGTTTGATTGTTGTCATGATTGTTGTGCCATTGGCGTCTTCAATTGTGGTTTGCTGCTTGAGTTCATTGCTTAACAAATTATGGTTTGCTTGAGTTCATGGTGAATGGTATATTCTCTTGGGATGGTTGGTTGAGGGTGGTGTATGTCATTTTGTTGGGTGTTGCAGGTGATGAATTCAGGGGCTGATTTACCTTCTTTGTGTGAGGAGGGGTGTGTTTGATCACCACGCATGAGTCTATTTTTGTACATCCCTCCTTACATTATGTGATTTCGTGCTCATATGTTGCTATTAGTAATATTGCCCGTTTTACATGCCTAATGCTTAGAGTGGTCCTTAATGAATTGATCTTTGCTAGCATAGGTTGTCGCTTTTGACTCTGATGATCTTAATTCATGCTAAGTGATATTTCCATTTTGATGTGATCGTTGAGCTGTGGATGTTAAATTGTTTGATCTTTGCTCTGATCTTTCATGTTTTGGATTTCGGAATTGAAGGATACTTGATTAGTGATTTTTGTGTTCATCCTTCCCAGTGAGATTTCCAGGGCCCCACTTCTATCTCAAGACCCTTGTTTTCTTTTTTTTTGGTTGTGCTTGTGTGTAGATCAATCAGGGCTCTCTTTTGGCTTTATTGCACTTGTTTATGCACCCCATGTTATCTTTACTTTTTCGCTTTTAATTGTTGTTTGAGGTTTTTGTGTTGTTTTAGCTTTTTGAATAAGGTTTGACAAGCATTTTGGATCACTCTTCACCAAGGATCATCATGGAACTCTTTCACCACTATTACGTCCTATGCTCCTCTCTACCAGCGCGGTAACTTCGTTCCACCTTACCATCTCTCTCTTGATCATTGAGGACAATGCTCATGTTAGTCGTAGGGGAGTTTGAGGTTTGGTGTGATTATTTGTGGTAGAGATGTAATGCTATGCTTTGATGATTTGCATGATCTTGATTGTTTCAAATTCCTCTATTGTAGAATCATTCGGTTCTTGACTTTTGGTGTTTAATTGACTTCAAGCTTTCACAATGACGTTTAGACTGTTCCACTTAGAACCTATAACCAGCATGTTAGAGCTAATGTCAAATGAGTCTAGGTCAGAACAGAGATTTTATCACTCTTCTATGTTGGTTGATTGGTTTGATACGTGTTTTTGTACCGCTCGATAAGTGTTTTTGTACCGCTCGATAACACCGGTATAAGATGATGGAGGCAATCAGAATTTTCACCCTTTTCACTCCTTTTCCATGTTCTTCATTCCCTTTTTGATTCCTCGTGATTGTGGTTTGAGATTAGACGGAAATCCAATTCAAAATCTTGTGTGGAAGTTAAGGGGCTAAGGATCACGTGGCTAGTTGTGAAGAGAATGTTCAAAAGAAAAGGCTCAAAAGAAAAGGCTCAAAAGAAAGAAAAGCTAGGCAAGCTCGACACCTAAGTGAAGTGTCGGGTTGAGCACTAGCAAAGGCAAAAGCTGTGAGCTAGGCAGGTTCAACACCTAAGTGAAGTGTTGAATCGAGCACTAGTATGCAGTAGGAAAAAATGAAAAAAAATGAAAAAAAATGAAAATGAAAAAAAAAAAAGAGTTCTCAAATGTAGCCCTTGATCCTAGCCAGAGTTTGTAAAGTGCGGATCTAGAAGCGGATGAAGTCGAGTCGATAGCCACATCACGATCACTCACCACTCTCCAAATTTTCCTATCCCCACCTAATCCGTTCCATTTTCCGAGTTCAAGTCCTTTTGATTAGAGTTGGTGTTGTCGTGGTCGGTTTTGCTGTGTCCCAATCAACCACTACTTGAAGTGTGCAGAAATTAGTGAGGTTTAGACTTGTTTGGTTGATGTTCTTGCATGTGTAGGTTTAGTTTGTTCATGGAACAGTTTAAGCTAAATTGTGATTGCTTGAATCTCAATGGACCGAACTTGTCATTTGTGAACTTGGATGTTTTCTAATTCATTTGCTTGAGGACAAGCAAAGCTTAGTCGTAGGGGAATTTGATGTGACTTTAATTAGTGCATTTTAAGCTTATGAATGACCTTTGAAATGCCCGTGTTTATTCGTGAAATGACATGACTTATATGCTTTTATTGAAGTTTTGTGCAAAGTGTCATTTTGTTGTCCGGTTGCCACTTTGGAGCCAAATTCGTGGTCTATTGGAGTTGCCTCAGTGCATTTTCAGGTTATGGCATCAAAGTACGGATGACAAGGAGCGCATAGGAGCAAACGGGAGGTCATTTGGAGTCCGGACGAGGGAGATATGAGCATTACAAGATCGAGCTTTCTGCAGAGTGCAGGGTGCACGCCGTGCAGATGTGCACGCCGTGCAGGGGTGCACGCCGTGCACTGTCCCCTGCACTATAAATATTCTTGTTTTTGGCCATTTTGGGGAATTCTATGATCTCTCTTGAACCCCAAACACATACCCACGAACCCTCAAACCTAGAACACATTTTTGGAGCAATTTGAAGCCATTGGAGCTAGGATTGAAGCCAACAAACCTTGGGAGAAGTGCTTACAAGTGGAGAAGTGAAGATCATCTCAAGGATTCATCCATGGTGTTCTTGGTGACCATTCTTCCTTCTTTTCTCTTTACTCCCTTGGCCATGTGTGGCTGAGTTTCTAGGGTTCATCTTGGATGGGTAGATTAGTTGTGCTATGATAGAGGGATGATTGTATAGAACTTGCCATGATTGATCTTGGTTGTATGAGGATGATTCCTAGACTTGTTCTTAATGCCATTTTATGCCATGTTTGCTTAATTTGGTCCATTCAATGTGATTTGATGCATGAGAGTGCTTGGATTGCATAGATTGTAGGTCTAGGGATTGAAGTGAGTGTGTTCTAAGAGATTAGATCATCTTATTTCAACCATTTTCACTTGATTTCTCTCTTGGGCATTTTATCGAACACTTGGTGTGCATGTGGATTTTCATTCAATTGAGTTTGAAAAGGCTTTTTGGTGAATCTCTTAGTGTTAGAGCATTGATATGAGAGTGTTGTGCCTAGCCTTGTGGTCATAGAGTCTTAAGAGAGGGTCTTGAGTCTTGGCATTTCATCAAACACTTAGAATGCATCCTTTTTCACTTAGCTTGAGAGCGAGAGCCTAAGTTGAGTGGTATTAGGATAGGGATTTGGTGCTACGAGAGTGCATTGAGTCTATAGAAGTGAAATGCATGGTCATCCAAATGCAAACTCGATCTTGAATGGCTTGTTTGTTCAATTAGTCCTCTTGAGCATGATGACACTACCCACCAAGAGAACCCCCTTTGTCTTTGATTTGAGCCACCTTTCTCTCTTGCTTAATCTTTGTTAGTATTGCATTTCTTTGCCTTTGTTTCTGATTTTCTCGATCAAACCAAACCAATTTCAAATGTCTAGACCGTCTATGAGAAGTGTGAGTATTGGTTTATGAGAGGACCCCGTGGAATACGACCTTGGTAAAATCGCTTTTATCACTGGCCAGCGCTGCGCTGGCTGGCTGGCTACGCGCTGGCTGCCAGTCAGATTGTGCTAGTTTTGGATATAGTTACGCAATTGGCTACTGACGGTACATAAATTTTAAATTAGGCTACAAAATTCCAATTCCCGATTTTGTCCTTGGCCATAATCCCATTCCCCTCGATGATTTCTCAACTACATCTCTAGTTAGGCCTTTTGTAACTGGATCCGACACGTTATCCTTTGATTTCACATAATCAATTGAGATAACACCACTAGAGATTAGTTGTCTAACCGTGTTATGTCGTCGACGAATGTGACGAGATTTACCATTGTACATAACACTTTCTGCCCTTCCAATCGCCGCTTGACTATCACAATGTATACTTATTGGTGATAACGACTTAGGCCAAAATGGAATATCTTCCAAGAAATTCCGAAGCCATTCAGCTTCCTCACCAGCTTTGTCCAATGCAATGAATTCAGATTCCATTGTTGAACGGGCTATGCAGGTTTGCTTGGAGGATTTCCAAGATACTGCTCCCCACCAACCGTAAACACATATCCACTTGTGGATTTGCTTTCGGTTGAACCGGTGATCCAGTTCGCATCACAATATCCTTCAAGCACAGCCGAATACTTAGTGTAATGCAAAGCAAAGTTTTGGGTGTGCTTCAAGTACCCCAAAACACGTCTCATTGCTATCCAATGAGATGCATTCGGATTGCTCGTGTAGCGTCTCAACTTACTTATTGCTAATGCAATATCTGGTCTAGTACAACTAGTTTTGTTTCCGGCCCGTTGGCCAGAATTGTAATAAGTGTTTTGGGTCATCGACAAATGAGTAGGATAAGACATTCACATTGTGGTTGAAGGTATAAGAGGCTATTTTGGGATTACCTACAAATATGTCTACTTGATGATGTGAATATTATAACAAATAAATGTTGAAAGATTTATAAAAAAAAAAAACAAATAAATGTTGAAAGTGAATAATTATCTAACCGTTCAAAATTTATTTAATACTGTAAAAACATAGATATCCACCACATTTTAATTTAGTATGCTCTAATATATATGTTACTTTTCTTTAATTATAACTAATTAAATTGTTAATTCTATAAGATTTAATTATATTGAGATATCCCTCAATAAATCGATGTGTTAAGTATACACGGAGTTGGCACTTCAAGGTTATGTGTTCGAATCCGATTGTGTACTCTATGTTTTTTCCTCTCCTAGCAGTGTAGGTATATCTTTGTAAACAAAAACTCATCAATTGGTAAATCCTTGAAGAAGTAATCTATAATAAATAGTTCATTTCAGGAAGATTGACTAAGTAATTAGAAAAAAAAATGTTATTTTGTACAAATAAAGTTTGGTCTAGATATTCATAAAAAAAAAAAGTTTGGTCTAGATAACAATTATAGAACTCAACAAATATCTTGGTAATGAATCAATACTTTCGCCCATTTTCATTTTTTCATCTAAAATTCAACCTCATACCACAACACCTAAACAATCATTTTAAAATTACACATCAATTAAAAAAGTGATTCACTACCCAACATCTAAAAATTCAATTCAACCCGATCCAATCCAACTCAAGAAACTGCGATTCATCTAAGTCAATACAAAAACCAAACATTATTATGTTCCGGACAAAGCGCTCTCTCTCACCCTATAAATAAATTATTATTGGTTTTAGTGTAAAATATTATGAGATCATACAGTTATCAATTTACTCCCATAGAATCCAAACTAATTAATTTAGCCGCCTCTTTGAGACTTTCTCACATGGGGAGCAACAAAGGCCCGAACTTCGTTTGTCTCAGTGGTAAAAATAAGAAAAACTCAAACATAAAGTTATCACAATTAAAGAAGACGAAGAAGAACAAAAAAAAGATAGTTTATCGCTAAAATCTCTTATACGACGAACATACCAACAAAGACACACAATTCCTAAGTCCTCCTACATCGGAAACATCTTCTTCTTTATCTACCATCTTAGGTAGTTACAACATAATATCTGCCTCTTGAAATTCAATAAACTCATTTATCTACATGTAAAAATGAAAAAAAATTATCCAAATTTAAGTTACGTGAAGAGATCTTCTCCAATTAACAAATGAAATAAATTAAAATAATACATAAATGAAGATGACAAACCTCCTTCCAAATGAGCTTGGTAAATGAGTGGTGATGTCGTCACGGTAGTAGTCATATTTATATTTAGGAGGAAGAGAACTGAGATTCCCACAATGAGCTCTGTGTGTGTTTGTCTATCAAAATCATATAAGAATATTAGTAGTTTATATACCTCTGCAACTCTTGACTCCCTCATCGGCTAACAGGTGAAAAAGTGCAAGGAACAATATTGACATCTTCACTTGTTTTCCTCTAACCATTAGCTACTAATTGTAGTACTATTAATTTGTAAAAAAATAGTACTATTGGAGAGACGGAGAAGTAGTATCTGATACAGATATAGAGAAAAGAAATGAAGAAGTTGCAGTAAAAGTCTAAAGAAATTTTAGGGCATACCATGAGTAGGTTCCGTAAATCTAGAGGATGTGGTATTGTTTGTTTAATTAACATAAATAAATGTTTCACAAAAACAATAATTAAAATAAATGTTATATGAAATAAAAAACTAATGACTGCCCATTATGTGGCTCGTCATGCGCTACGTAGCCTCCCAAGCCGGGGTGTGGTAAACCTTACGGCTTGGGTGTGCCCTTAATTCTTTGTTTGCATGGCTATCTTCGGCGCTCCTGCGGGAGTTATCTAAGGAAAAAAAAATTTGGTGGAGAGTCTAAACTTAAGGAGAATCTGGTACTCATCCCGTTGGTTGATTCGAGATGTTTTTTTTTTTGCATAATTAATTTATATGAAAGAATTTTTTTCTCATCTAGTTTAATTTTTTTAAATATTCATCTATGAAGTAAAAAATGAATTAATAAAATATAAAAACTATAATCAATTTTACGTCCAAATGAGAATTTGAAACCATTATCTCACATAGTAAATAATCTAGGATATAAGATGTTAAATTTTTTAGGTGACTTTTAAAAAATTACTTAATTAAAGAATACCAAATTATGATAAGTTTATCATGATTAAGTAAAATAAAATAATGATTAAAAATAAGTTCTCATGATTAAGTACAATTAAATAGTGACTACAAACTAAAATTAAAATAGTTACTAAAATAAAATAATGAACTAATTTTTATGTTATATGATAATTGTAGTTTGGCGTTTTAATAATTAATTCCTTCATTGATTCATAACATTATTGTACTCAAATTATCCGAAAAAAGCCATATTGATGAAAAAAAAGTGAAGTTTATTAGTAAAATTTATGAAAATTTGAAAAGTAATTAAGAAATTAAATGAAAAAAAACCTGACAAAACGACAATGCCTCCTTTTAGAAGAAACTTACTGTACATCCACATCAAATTTAAAAATTGAAAAATAGTTATCTTTTTCGTAGTAAAACAGTTTTTTTTTTAAATTGTCAAAATAACCAACAATTAAAATTTTGAAAAACTCTCATTGGATGAGGGCCTACAATCAAGGAGAGGCTTGGAAATGAGGACCCTATATTATAAATGCTTATAATATAGTATAGATTCATGATGTACATCAGACAGCCTAACACTTGAGCATAATCCGTTTGCGCTTCACTTGCACCTTTGTTCTTAGCAAGAGCAAGGTTCACGTCTATCGGCGTTTTCACTGTCTTGAAGTCCAAATACTTGAACTTATCAAGCACCTTGTCAATATAGTGAGACTGAGATAGAGCTAGACCTTGAGGAGTCTTATAGATTTTAATTCCTAGAATAAAATCAGCCACCCCCAAGTCTTTCATATCAAATGCCTTTGAAAGCATACGTTTAGTAGACTTAATGTCCATAATGTCTTTACTCATTATCAACATGTCATCTACATACAAACAAACAATGACTGCATGATTAGGAGTGTCTTTAATGTAAACACATTTATCGCACTCATTAATCTTGAACCCATTTGACATCATTACTACGTCAAATTTCGCGTGCCATTGCTTAGGAGCTTGTTTAAGTCCATACAAAGACTTGACCAAGCGACACACCTTGTGTTCTTGTCCTGGAACAACAAACCCTTCGGGTTGTTCCATGTATATCTCTTCCTCCAGGTCACCGTCAAGAAAGGCGGTTTTTACATCCATTTGATGGATTTGAAGACCATACACAGCAGCTAAAGCAATTAACAATCGAATCGATGTAATTCTTGTGACTGGTGAATAAGTGTCAAAAAAGTCAAGACCTTCTTTTTGTCTAAAACCTTTGATCACTAGTCTCGCTTTATACTTGTCAATAGTACCATCATCTTTCAATTTCCGTTTGAATATCCATTTATAACCAAGGGGTTTGTTTCCTGGAGGAAGATCTACCAACTCCCACGTATGGTTATTCAAAATGGACTCAGTTTCACTATTGACCGCCTCTTTCCAATAATGAGATTTAGAAGAGCTCATCGCGTCCTTATATGTTTGAGGCTCATTTTTTAACAAGAATGTCAGAAAATCAGGACCAAAAGATGTAGGGACCCTTTGACGTTTACTCCGTCGCGGATCATCTACATGAGGTACAACATCCATTGTTGTGTCCACCACCTCAGGGATAACATCCATAGTCGTATCTCGAGGTCTCTTGGAGCTCTCACCAACACTTTCACTTACAGTCTTGTAAGGAAAGATGTTCTCAAAGAACTCTGCATTATCTGATTCTAATATCATATTAGAATTGATGTCGGGAACATCCGACTTGTGGACCATAAACCGATATGCTTTACTCGTATTAGCATACACAATAAAGATACAATCAATAGTTTTTGGTCCTATCCTAACCTGTTTCGGTTTAGGAACTTGCACTTTAGCTAGACACCCCCACACTTTGAAATATTTCAAGCTAGGTTTCCGCCCTTTCCATTTCTCGTATGGAATGGTTTGTGTCGTGCTATAAGGCACTCTATTGAGTATCTGGGTGGCTGTCAAGATAGCCTCCCCCCACAAATTCTGTGGAAGACCAGAATTTATGAGCAACGCATTCATCATTTCTTTTAAAGTGCGATTTTTTCTTTCGGCAACTCCATTTTGTTGTGGAGTATAAGGAGCCGTCATCTGGTGAATTATGCCACTCTCTTGGCACAATTCTCGAAATGGGAATTCATATTCACCATCTCGATCACTTCGGATCATTTTGATCTTTTTATTAAGTTGATTCTCAACTTCCGATTTATACTTCTTAAAAGCATCAATCGCCTCATCTTTGCTATTAAGCAAGTACACATAACAATATCGAGTACTATCATCGATGAAAGTTATGAAATACTTTTTCCCACCGCGAGAAGGTGTAGATTTCATGTCACAAATATCCGTGTGAATTAAGTCTAACGGCTCCAAATTCCTTTCAACGGAACTATAAGGATGCTTCGTGAACTTCGATTCTACACATACTTGACATTTGGACTTAATGTACTCAGATTTGGGAAGTATCTCCATGTTCATCATTTTCCGTAAAGATTTGTAATTCACGTGACCCAAACGGGCATGCCACAAAATGGGCGACTCAAGTAAGTAAGAAGAAGATGATGCATCATTTTTATTGATGGTCATTACATTGAGTTTGAAAAGGCCATCACTTAGATAACCTTTCCCGACAAACATGTCGTTCTTAGTAATTACAACTTTATCAGAAATAAAGACGACCTTGAATCCATGCTTGACCAAGAGCGATGTCGAGACCAAGTTCTTGCGGATCTCAGGTACATGAAGCACACTGGTGAGCGTGACAGTCTTGCCCGAAGTCATCTTCAGACAAATCTTCCCGGAACCTTCAATCGGAGCAGTTGAAGAGTTCCCCATGTACAGCTTCTCACCGGCTTCAGAAGAGGCATATGATGAGAACATCTCTTTCACAGCACATACATGGCGTGTAGCTCCGGAGTCAATCCACCACTCCCTTGGATTACCCACCAAGTTGCACTCAGAGAACACAACAATAAAGTCATCGACGTCGTCTTCCACTACGTTCGCTTGACCCTTGCCCTTGTTCTGCTTCTTAGGGGCCTTACATGTAGAAGCTCTGTGTCCTGTCTTGCCACAGTTGTAGCAATTTCCAAGAAACTTTTGCTTCTTCGTGTTCTTCTGGGGTTGGGGCTTCGTCCCAGACCCACTAGCTCCACCGAAATTCCTCTTCCTCTTCTTGGAAGAAGACTCCACAATGTTCGCCCCTTGAACATTTTGACCCTTCGCTGCAAGCCGATTGTCCTCTTCGATTCTCAAGCGGACAATCAGATCTTCAAGCGTCATCTCTTTGCGTTTGAGCTTCAAGTAGTTTCTGAACACTAGCCATCCAGGAGGCAACTTGTCAATGAAGGCGGCAACCTGAAAAGTCTCATTGATTGCCATTCCCTCATTATGAAGTTCATGAATGATGACTTGAAGTTCATCAACTTGTTCGACCACTGGTTTGGAGTCAACCATCTTGTAGTCCAGAAACTTAGCAGCAACAAACTTCTTTAGGCCGACATCCTCAGCCCTGTACTTCGTGTCCAATGCCTCCCACAACTCTCTAGAAGTGGAGAGGGGGGCATACACTGTATACAGTGTATCCGCCAACCCATTGAGTATATAATTCTTGCATAAGAAGTCAGAATGCTTCCAAGCTTCTATAGCAAGAAACCGATCCTTCTCCGGGACCTGTTCATCAGGAGTCGGTACAGACTCCTTGATGTATTTCTGTAAACCCAATGTGGTAAGGTAGAAGTACATTTTCTGCTGCCAACGCTTGAAGTCGGCTCCCCCAAACTTGCCGGGCTTCTCTGCCGGCGCCGGGGCGTGCGGAACCTGGTTGGTCCCACCTTGGTGGGTCATCGAGCCAGAAGGATTCTCGATTCCACTCATCTTTCAGTTTACTACTGAAAAATAAAACAACAATCAACTATTAGTAACAAATACCAATAGGTTCGAGTAGACAACTACAAAAGCTGTAATCTCGACGGAGTAGAAAATCAAAGATTTTAGTCTCCACGGGTTGAGTAGAGAGTCACAAAGACTCTAATCTCAGTGAGTAGAGAGTCACGAAGACTCTAATCTCGGGGTGAGTAGAGAGTACGAAGACTCTAATCTCGGGGTGAGTAGAGAGTACGAAGACTCTAATCTCGGGTAGGAGTAGAAATCCGAAGATTTGGTCTCCAACAATTATGTATTCCAAAAATAAGTAATACGCAGAAACTTTGTAAATCGTAAGAAAGCTAATCCGCGTAAAAAGATAACGAAACACGATCCCGAAGGACCAAACAACCTGTAATCTAAAACTACTAACTAAAATAAAACAGAAAACGTCAGGGGGAAAAGCAACAAAATGCTACTGAACAAATAACACGTCCAGGAACAACAACATGCAAACTTAAATAGCATGCAACATATCAAATCATGCAACTGAAATAGCATGCATGACATCAGATCATGCAAAACAATCCAAAGCAATAATCATGCAAACGCTACTGATCATTAAACACCAATAACTGAATTAGACACAAAAAGAAAGAATAGTGACCAAACAGTAAAGCAAATCAAACATGCACGCTGAAACAATAGCAAATGAATTGCTACTGTAAGCCAATGAAATCAGACTTCATACAGAAAGGAAGTACACGAACATGCATCAGAACATGCAAACTATACGAAAATAACAGTCCAGAACAGAGGCAATAAACTTGGTAAAGGACTGACGCCAAACAGAAAACTCCACATGCAACAGCAGAAACGGAAATGTAACAATTCTTAAGATTATTGGTACCGTAAACTACAAAATAACAACAAGCAAGCATGCAAACAGAAGGACAATCCGAGTCGATCGACTTCACTATCTGTCCTTAAGAATTGTTATTCCCCTCTACGTCACCCAAGGTAAACGGAATCAATTCTCCCAGGATAAAACGGATACTCACATGCGTAGTGGTGATGCAAACGCAAGTGATCGGCGAACTCCACGAACAGCGCAATCACACGACTCGATTCCTTTGAAAACAATGAATGCAGAGAGTTTTTTGTGCAGAGAATAAGTTTAGAGAGGGGAAAATCTGTAGGAAAAAGTGCAGGGACTGATTTGCTATTTATAGTAAATGAAGGGGTGCCTTCTGGCAGCTGGGTAGTTGGCCGGTTTGACTCGTGTTGGTTCGCGACTGAACCGGTTTAAAAACCAGGTTCCGGTTTGGAATTTGAACCACAGATTCTGGGTGACTTTCCTGGTCAAACCAAATCGGTCGGGTAGCAAAAGAATCAAATCAAATCAAATCTAATCTTTTGACCAAATCCGAATCCGAGGCGAGGCGATGACGACGGCGCGAGGGCCCATCACCATCTCAAGCCTTTTACCAACCTAAGTGGGCTTGATTTCTTATATCTAGCTCCACTTTCCCATCAATTAGCAATGTGGTATTCAACACCACTTAGCTCATTCCTTCATTCACACATCAAATCCCCAACAGTTTTTATCCCATAAAAGAATTCCTTGTAACCCTAGGCTTTGGAAAAGGGTAGGAATGTTCTTTACGGAAAGTGAGTTCGTTCACGACTCTACTATAATCCGAGTCACAACTTGGTTCGAGTTGATTACAAGCCAAAGCCTCTACTTTTCGACTAGAGTGTCGTAAGAGAGCAAATTCTAAGGTTGAATGGACTTAAGTGATCATATGATCCCCCTTTCCAATCTGGGTACACGAACTCGCGTCGTGTATTGCCAACAAGAATTCGTTCTTAGGAAAGTCCTCATTTTTCGTACTCGGTAAATCGAAGCGTAGGATCCAACAATATAGGGACTAGAGTCGTCTTACGAAAGAATAACGCACATGGGTCATGGAGGGCCTCGACCGAAATCTGTATTTTGACTTAACCGCCAAATTCTTAGACATATGTAAGTCCTTCGAGTGGAATAAATATCATGTCAAAAACCATTGCATTTCAATAACTCGAGTTGTATTGGGAGAGAGTTCTAAATGGATCTTATATTGTTTATTAACATGTTTTCTCAAACGAAATCAATATGGGAAAGGAAAACCCGATACAATCGCTAAGCAAAGCACTTCGAATATTCGTAGGATAAGAAATAGTAAAATGAGTTCCTAAGGCCTTGCTATGGCCGAAATGAGCAAAGAGGCCAACCACTTGGTTAGCCTCCCTATAGAAATGACGCACAATAACCTGTCACTCCCAGCTACGAAGTTGCTGAATCTGCTGGACGATGAGGCCATGTCTAGAGTCCTCTATGGACGCCCCCCCTCGATGGAAGAAACCACTTCCAACTCCAGGATCACCTTCTTGATTCCCAAATCCCAAGCTCAAGCTAAGCCAATAAACGAACCTCCTAATTCCAATTACTTTCATAACTAGGAAATTACCGACAAATTGAATTCATATATCGTAGCTTATTATTGTAGGGTTTATGAATGCACACCAAAGGCGACCAAGCTTCATGGTTCTTAGATATAATAGAACTCATCCATAAATGAACTCAACATCAGCAAGTAATATCGGTAATTAGTATAATACATATCTGACTGGTCTGGCTGCGGAAACCCAACATTAATTACTTCTTCTCCTCAACGACCTACGTACTCTACTTGACTTGACTACGTCCATTATCATATTCATATCTCAATTTATAAATATTTGTACGTATCTATATTCAATTATTTAAATTATTATACCACAATTTCGTCACAAATACTACTTCATTCAAACTCAAATTATTCAATAAAATCAATTTATGCCAATAGCTAGACCCACCTGCAATATTTGTTATTTTATTTTATAGATTATCATGGCTATCTAAAGATAGGGTCGGCCGATGAATTTTGAAAATTCTATGACAAAAACAAGTTGTGTCCGTTGTTTTAATTTTTGACAAATAATTTTTTAAATAAGTATATTATATTTCAATCAATTTAATATTATATCTTACAAAAATATAACGTATCGATAATAAATATTTATGTTAAAAATTTTAAAGATGCAATAAAGAGATCAGACTTAATAAATAAAGGGTGTGGATAAGATCAAATAGATGAGGAACTTATTATAAATAAATAAATAATCCAAGCTCTGGGCCAAATGTAAATGAGTAGAACAAGTGGATAAGGGTGGGATTTTAAGTTTAAATCTTAGCTTGGTTCACGGTCTCTCCTACCCTCGAGTTATCTCGAGAAAAAATGTAGACAAAGGGGTGGAAAAATTTAAAAAAATTGAAGAAAAAATAAGTACAATTGTACAAATAAGGTGTCCTAAACCTATTGCAATAAACCTTGAACACTAATGAATAATGTTAACCCTTAAACACTAAATCTTAACCCTTAAACACTACATCATTGACTCAATCTCTAAATCGTATTTGAAACTCTAACATTTGACGATAAGTCCAAATTAAAAAACATAAACCCCTAACCATATCCTAACCCCTAGACCCAAAAAAAAACTAAAACACTCACACTCTAAAGTTTAAACACAAATATGATAAAATTTTAGTGTTATGTTTGTTATTACTAATACCGTTCATATTTATACACTCCATTTTTAACAAACACAATTCATATTTTCATCTTGTCAAAAAAATTCATATTTTCATGCAATTTTTTTTTCACTCGATCAAAATTTTTTTAAACTAATGTGTTTTATATATTTTTTATAATTATCGAACCATGTTAGTAAAATATGAATTGCAAAACTATATACATTTTTGTAAAAAAATTGAACAACGTGTACTAAAATACAATGAATATATCTCCTTATTTCCGATTGAAAGATATTAAGATACCCATGCTAAAAAAGGGAAAATAGCACTTTGCTCCTTTTACTTTGCCAACTTAACAAATAACTTCCTATATTGTAAATTGCTCTTTTTGCCCCCTTCTACTTTGGCCACTTTGCATTTTGGGTCCTTCCATTTCAAGTATTGTTTTCTTAACATTAAATTTGGACACGTCTGCACATCGAGGAAGAGAGATATCAGATGTAGGAGACTATGAGTTGGGCAGGGAGGTAAATTGGGGAAGTATTGCGAAGAGTATGGTGAAATACAAATGATTTTAAAATCAAACGTTTTATTCATCGATTTATCCTATTTAATTATATATACTTATATTATCAATTAAAAAACACTTATAAGTAAACTAATACATGACTATTGGAGCTAACGTGGTGTACTGAATGCACACCAATTAACGTCATTAAGACGATATTTGGAATGGAAGGACCCAAAATGCAAAGTGGTCAATGTAGGAAGAGATAAAAAGAGCGATTTATAGTATAAGAAGCTATTTGTTAAGTTGGAAAAGTAGAGGGCGCCAAAGTACTATTTTCCCTAAAAAAATATCATAATAAATAATGATATAATCAGCAAGAACCATTCCTCACAAATAGGAATACATTATTAAATATTTCCCGGTCAATTAACCGCGCTACTGATTTGTATAAATTCCAGCTGCCTACAAATCCCTCTTCATTCCCAATTCACGAGAGCTTTTAGATAATCAATTAATTAATACGAATGGGTAACTGCTGCAAGGGAGTCTCGTCGGCGGCGGTACACGACGACGGCGATGATTGGGAATTATTACCCCTTCACAACAACCACGAAACCGTTCTGTTCGACGCCGCTTCTTCCGACAAGAACAGGCTACTTCTGGTTTCTTCCACGTCATCTTTATCGTCGGGAAGAGAACAGGTGAAGATCAAGGTATCGAAGAGGGAGCTGGAAGAGTTAATTTCCAGAGTTGAGACGCAGGGTTTGTCCTCCGAGCAGATCTTGGCTAGGTTAATCCTTTCCGGCAGCTGCGACGATAAGCTTCGTCGATTCTTATTACGAGATGACGACGACGATCGGCGGTGCTGGAAGCCTGTTCTGCAGACAATTCCGGAGGTTAATTGTGCTTCTGATTCGTTTGATTGTTGTTGATGAATCAGCTCTGCTTCTTCTTCTTCTTCAATCGGTTCCCATTTGTGTTTTTGTTTGGTTTTTTTTATTTTATTTTGTACAGATGAGATGAGTGATAAATTTATGAAGAAATTTGTTTGATTGTTTCCCGGTTTAGTCGTCTGACTTTAACTCTTTGACTTTTACATCATCTGATTTTCTTACCGTTAGCTGACGGCGAGGCCCACGACTTTGGGCCTATAGAAGTTTAGACGGCCCATGGTGGATATTCATAAATGCCCAACCAACATGCAACTGGACGAATTAAAATCAATCCTTAAACCCTTACCACCCACCCAATCCACCCCCAACCACAAAAAGGAACAAGTTGTGTATATACATTGCTATATTTTTCCCAAAGGGACCATAGAGTAATAATTGCGATTCAAAAGTCTAAACTATAGAATCACATGTAACACACAAGTTAAAAAGCTACTATATATCTCTAAAAAGGATGGATAAACGAGTTGGAATTCACCTCTTCTGTCTTGGATCACACTCATTTGAAGACAGAGAACACTAATCTTCTTTTTGAAATTGTCTGCTGGTCTCTTTAAAAGACCAGGAATGAGTTCATTTTCATCGATGTACGCACAACCTGTGAGGTCATATTACAATGTATCAAGGCTTGAGCGTGTATGTGGAGGAGACATTGATACATGACTAGTTCATAACTGTTGGTTCACCCACCAAGATAGTGGTGGGTGTCTCTTGGTCGTCACCACCACCCAAGTAGGTTGCTCTCAATTCTTACGGGTTCGTTGTTCCTGAGATCGGTCGAGCAATAGCGGGAGGTTTGTCCTGTGACACTGATGGATGCTGCTTGACAACGTATTCCATGAACTTGGGGATCTGCTTGATCACCCAGGCTGAATTAAGAGCAGTTTTGATAGGGTTACAAATTACTCGGGAGAGAGGGTACGGGTGCAGTTGGACTCGCACGTTGCAATCCAACTTTTGCTGCACGATGGTGAGTCTACACACCAACACTCTTTTGAGATCGCCAACTTTCATGAGATGCTAGATCGGGATCGAACGGTCAAAGTTGAACATGTTTATCGGGAAAGCAACCCACCAGCAGACTATCTTGCTGGTCTAGGTCATAGTTTACCTCTTGTTGTTTATTTTGTCGATACTTCTAATTATTTGTTATCCCTATATACGATATATGACTTGATGGAAATTTCTCAATCTCGTTTGATTGTAAATAAAAATAGGCACTAACCCGCCACAAGCTAAAAAAAACACTAATAATGTTGTCTATCGCAAAATCCCTACACGAGCATCATACATATAACTTTGTTTAGAACCGTATTGCACCAGTTATATCATCAAACTGAATTCCAATTCTAAGCATAAAACCTTTGCATTATAAAATCAAACCGAGATAACAGTATGCCCATTTGATAGACCTGGTTAGACTCATACGGAGCTCACGTGCTGAACCCGCCTTACCAGCCGAACTACTGGTGTGGCTGTAATTGAAAGAGCCGAAATGAAAATGAGCTGAAAATTTGGTGCTTTTATGGACAGAAAGAAAGGAAACTGGTGGGGTGGCCTTCATTAAATGCAAAAATGGAGGAGCAGTGGACTCTGGGAGAGTAGTTATGAATTAAATATACCCCCCCCCCCATTCATTACTATTAATGAAATTTCTGAATAAAGAAAAAAAAATGGAATGGGAGAAATTTCATGCTTGGACTTAAGGGTTCCTTCCTTTCTACTTTGCTTGACAGTGCACAAATTTGCTCTGCTGTGACTGTGGTGTAGCACTCTTCTTCACTCCTCTCATTCACATTCACACTTCTCCTTTTAAAAGCTCTCTACTTTTTCACATCTCCAAAAAAGTAAATGGAGTTTGTTCCTCTCCATTCCATCCCACAATCATCACTTCCACCGCCCATCCTCTGAAAAAAGCTTCCATCTTCCCAATTTCTCTGCGACCAAAGGTTTCCAGCTTTGGGGGAGGCCATGGATGGAGGAGTTTCTCTCAACAGAAGGCTCGATCTAGCTTTTGCTCTTTTTCTGCTTCTTTTGAGTGAGTACCCAGCTCTAATTTGTTGCTTTGTTATGTGGGTTCTTTGCTGCTTTAGCCTGATCTATTGAGTTTTCCTATCTGGGTATGGTAGCTTGTTCAGTTTTGGGTTGTCATTGGATTTACTGTCCAAATTTGTATAGCTTCACTTGCTGCTCTGCTCCTAAATTCGGTCTTGCATTGCTAATTCTAGTTGCATTCACTTAAAGAGTCCTGCTTTATGAGTTTTGCTTGTTAGTTAGGGATGAATGGGTTTTAGTCGGATTTGGGGTTTCCACCTGTTGAATTGAGCTCAACCTAGCACAGACTGGACTCGTTTAGTGATTTGCAGCCAAAATAAACGTTAAAGTGAAATGCTTTGGATGATCATACTTGAGGAATTGTAATTTGTTATAGCTCATAGTGGGCTAGGTTTTCACTATGCTATGGTGCCCCTATCACTGATGAGTTCATATGAGTCATTATATGATGTTTTTGTTGACAGTACTTCATGAATGGCTGTTGCAGGTCCGCAAGAATGTTATTCTATGGACCCTTGGCTGCCTGAGTTATCTCCTAATGCTGCTCCTCAGCCATTTCTTCCTGATCTAGCACCTTCACCTTTGTCCCCTTATACAAACAGCACAATTCCAAGATTATCAGGTTCGATTTCGGGTGTCAATAGAATAACTATAACTAGTGTCCCAGTTGAGTTAAGTTCCCTTTCTTACCGTTTAGTTTGGTTTCTGTTTCTTATAGGAGAATGCATGTTGAACTTTACTGCTGCTGAAAGTTTGATGACTACAACATCCATAGACTGCTGGGCCTATTTTGCTCCTTTACTTGCCAATGTCATATGTTGTCCTCAGTTGGAAGCCACACTTATCATTCTTATGGGCCAAGCAAGTAAAGCCAGCAATTCGCTTGCATTAAGTAGCAATGCCTCAAGTTACTGCCTTTCAGACATCGATCAAATGTTGATCGGTCAGGGTGCCGCGAAAAATGTGAGAGATATTTGCTCCATTCATCATTCCAACCTCACCGAAGGTTCTTGTCCGGTTAAGGATGTGGAGGAGTTTGAGAAATCTGTGGAATCTTCAAAGCTTCTTGCAGCTTGTAAAAATGTTGATCCTGTCAAGGAATGTTGTGAACAGGTTTGTCAAGATGCTATTTCTGAAGCTGCAGCGAAAATCGCAGGAGAATCTATTGAAGTTTCCGCTCTCAGTGCTCCTAGTCCCTTACCTAGGAACTCAACCAAAATTGGTGATTGCAAAAGTATCGTTTTACGATGGCTTGCAAGTAAACTGGATCATTCAAGCGCAAATGAGGTTCTTAGGAGGCTAACCAATTGCAATGTCAATAAAGGTGATGTGGGAACTATACCTTATTTCACTTGTTAACATTGTTTTCCTGATAATGTCAGTAGTTAACCTACTTAGTCTTAGTCATCAGTCGGGGATTAAGGTGGCTTATTCTTTGGAAGGTTCCTTAATGTGTTGCTTTCATGGGTGCAGTTTGCCCCCTGGTTTTCCCCAACATGAAACATGTTGCCAAGGGCTGTAGCAGTAGCAATCAAACAGAATGTTGCCAGGCCATGGGAAGCTACGTGTCTCACTTGCAGAAGCAGAGTCTCATCACCAATCTGCAAGCTTTGGATTGCTCTACTACACTTGCCATGAAGCTCCAGAAATCAAATATCTCTGCCGATATTTATAGTCTGTGTCACATAAGTCTCAAAGATTTCTCACTCCAAGGTTTGTTTCCAAATTTCTTGTTCTTGAGAGATACTAGGAGTACTCTAAGCTCATTCAGTTTGAAGCACTTCCTAACCCAGGGTTTTTCCTCATTCTTTGCCATGCTCTGGCTCTGTGGATCAACTTTTCTTCATGAATCAGTTGCGAAAGAAGGTAACTTGATTTTCTTACTGGACTCTTTGAAAACTTCTTTCTTTCTTGTTATTCTGTTAGTAGTAAAATAGTTCTTACCTTCAATCAATTCATTGAACTTCTTCTTTGCCTTGAAACAGAATCTGGATGCCTTCTACCAAGTTTGCCATCTGATGCAACTTTTGACCAGTCTTCAGGGATCAGTTTCATCTGTGATCTGAATGACAATATTCCAGCACCATGGCCCTCTTCTTCATCCCAATTGTCGGCATCATCATGCAACAAAAGTATGGTTCATTCACTAATCATATTCGTGTGACGTCTCGATTCATGCTTTCTCTATCTAAAGCTTCCATAGTTTTACTAATCCAACCTTTTGATTCTCAGCTGTCAAAATCCCAGCACTTCCAGCTGCAGCATCTTCTCAAAATGGTTAGCAAATTGTCAACCAACCTCCACTTAACATTTGAGAATACTGAAAGGACAATGCCTTCTGAGTTCTGATTGTTTGACACAAACATCCATCTTTTTGCAGGCCTTTACCACATTGGAGTGTCGTATCTTGTGCAGCTGTCGTTGCTAGCTACAACGATCATTGGTTTGTTCTTATGATCTCTGATCCGACGAGCTACCTTGCTCCTACCCTTTTGTACATCAAAAGTCAGTTCCTTGTGCCGCAAAACAGTACAGTCCTACATAGTACAAAAAATTGAAGACTTGAGAAGAGGCAAACAGATTGAAGCTGTCACTGCAACAAGAGGACACCTTCCAACTGCAAATGTGATTCTCCACCGTTCATCTTTAGTAGTAAGTAGTGTTGTAGCCAGTAGCCCTCAAAAATGAAAAGTTCCAAATTCAATTTCCTCTCATCACATTTATTCATCAATTCTTGCAAGCTTCTGTAATAAGTTTTTTTTTTTTTTTTTTTTTTTTTTTTTTTGTGGGTAATGAAATGCTATTAGATAGCCTATTTGTGTGATATGAAAGATTCCTGCTTGCTCATATATAGTTGGATATAATCGAGTAGTATTTGTAGCAGTATTATTTACGTGTTATTTATGTGTTACTTGTGTGATACTCATATTCAGAAATAGCAGAAGAATAACACAATATATTCACGTGTTAATTGAGATAAAATAACACACGAGTAACACATGAATAGTGCTATCACAAATAACACTTCAATAACTCCCATAATATATCCACCATCGCGGTGGATAAATTGGCCATCGATGCCATTTTTTTTTGCACATATGATAACACCAAGTCCTAATACAACATAAAAGTCAACATATGATTAGGGATAGCAAAATTTATTCAACACTTGGATATTTAGTCCATTTAACCTCTGTTAGATTGGATTGTATGTGAGCCCACTTAGAACTGAGCCTTAGTCCAAAACCTCTAATAATTAATGGATCTATTTTTTAGCCCACTTAGAACTCAGGCTGAGTGAGTTTCAGTACTTCCGTTTGAAATGACGGTTAGGGTTCCTAATGTCGACGGTGGGTTGAAATGATCGATTAGGATTTCTGCTCGATGGTGGTGATCTTGACAGATTAGGACTGCGCTCGACGGTGGATTGAAACGGCCAACTTTGATTTCCCGCTAGCTACCTGTTCCCTCAAGATTTGTGTTTTTAACAATCATTTCTACCAGAACTCATAATATCAAATACCATTTTCAAAAACACTATTTTCATCAAACACATGTTTTCAAATCTCAACAACCAAATAACCCACAAGTATCTACACATTACGACCCGAATATCCGATCTTAGCTGTGTACCTATGTAACCTCTAATATAAAAACGTGGTAAGAATTTAGATGGGCATTTCTCCTTTAACCCATATTTGGTTATAACTTTTTACATGCAAGTTTGGGTGTGTGGTGGCGATGCATACCCTCAACCAGTTGTTCTCTCAAATGTAACAAATGAAGATTGGTTGCGTGATTGATCATATACTTATCTACCGTCCATTGATTTTGCTTTCTCTAAAGAAGACACAGTTTTGGAACTTGATTCCTCTCTACTTTAAAAGCTGTGTTCTTGCTTCACTTGGTAATTTGATAGACAATCATATTAATTCATCCCATTTTGGGTATATTCCCTGCATCTCTGTCCATGATACGAAACTGTTCTATTTAGACGTTCACTAGCTCTATGGTGCTCTTCATCTGCCTCTTTCTCGACTTTCTTAGGTACTTGTTACTCGTGTACACATCTTTTGTCCTATGTACACGTGCTTTTTATTCGTGTACACGGATGTTGTACACATTCCCTTGTATTATTTTATTATAAAATATTAAGGCCCCGTTCACTATAAATTATCTTAAATTATATAATCAAGTGAATTATATAATTTAAATAATTATAATTCATAATTGAAATTCTGTTTACTTGGTGTTTTATAAATTATGAATTTAAATAATTTATAATAATAATCTTGTTCATTACTTAAAAGATGACTTACAAATTATGAATACTGCTAGAATACAATGGAATCACATATAACACTCACCAACACTCGACTAATTATTAGCACATTCATTTCCTCGAGCATCGTGTCAAACAGTAAATTTTCTTTGACTGGAGACCATACCAATGATCCACCAATCTCCACATAGTCATCGGATTGTTGTGGTTCATGATTCATACTAAATACTAATTAACACCAACAATCTAATTAAAAATAATGCTCGCTAATGTAATGTCACCAACTAATCATGGGAGAGAAAGAACACATAATCAATATATAAGTTACTTTGAATTGAAAATTCACTAATCATAGAGCTCATACATGGTACACTTGAAAATAACTATGTATGAAATGTATATGGATTGATTTGATTAGTATACCTTTAATGGTGACTTCTTAGCACATTAACAATGGAGTTTAATTTCATGGATATAAACTTTGCTTCCTTTACTTATCCACCAAACGCCACGTGTGGGGTTATATATGACATGTGGATGTCAATTTGATAAGTAGCTGGAGAGTAAGCTCATTCCAATTTTCATTTCCTTATCCGCATTTTGGGAGAATAACTAGAGAGGAAATAGGGCAGAGCTTCAAGCGAGATAAGCTCAAAATGATGTTATCCCTTTCGATTCACACCCTGCCCCCTATCCTATCTGATCTCGTTGGTTCCTCCGCTATATACGCCTCATACAGAAGCATCTGATCTCGATCATCTACCGTCGGCGGCAACGTCCCATAGCGGTGATGAACAGAGAAATGAAATCAGAAAACAGAGCCTCCCTGTCTTCTTCTTCCTCCTCTTCTTCAATTACTAATTAATTTCGTTTTAGTTTTGGTGATTTAATAGTGATTGATGCAGAAACAACATGATTCTGCAGGAGCGCGAGTTTCATGAGCTGGCTGAATGGACAATTCACGACCTACAAGAGAGATTGGTGGTTCGAATGCGAAAGAGTTTTCCATGGTTTGTTCGAATTGGATTGATATGGATGATGGATCATTGGTTGTTGTGGTGCTTTGGTGGCAGGAATATGATGATACGGTTCAAGTGGATGGATTTGATATAGGCAATGGGGTAAGCAAATCTCTAATCAGACACAACATTTGATAAGTATGAGGATGAATTTAACAGTGAATGTATTTTATAGTGATTGTAATTTATATTGATGATTAGTTGGTGTTAAGTTATGCTAGAAATTAGTAGGGTAGCTGAGATTGCAGTGTAAATAAATCTGCAGAATAGTTAGTTGGTTGAGGTATATGTGGAAGGGGTTGTTAGGGATTGAATCGTGGGCTAAATTCAAGGAAGAGATGATAATTCCCTGTCTCCTAATTATGAAATGCATATTTTTTAATTTTCATAAGTTACTTTTTTTTACTTTTATAATTCAGCCGAAATTATGTTTGTATTATTTTATTGCATTTTTTAATTTCTAACTAAACAGTATTATTAGTATATTATGACATTATTTAATTTGATTATATAATTTTTAGATTATTAATTGATAGTGAACAGGCCCTAATATTACGCGTATTAATAATATTGAGTAGCATAATGATAAAGATTTAAACTTGAGAGGAGAAGGTCATATACTCATGGTTTTAAATCCTATTATCGCCAAATTTAGATTATTTTTACCACTGGATAGGTGCACCGCCGACCAGAAGCGGCCGCCGCCGCCAATTTGCGGGTGATCGAGTTTAGCGAAGGGTGGCGATCGGTGACAGCTGGTTGAGGGCGGCGATGGAGATTGACAGCGACCACCGAGAGGAGGCGGTGGAAGCTGACCGCACGTCTATTGAGTACGACATATGATAGACATATGTTGGAAGGAGTAAGTCGACGGGTGGTGGTAGATAATTTGTAATCTCCATTCCATCCTTGCAATATGAATTGTTAGATTAAAGGTATTAAATTTAACGGTTGAGATTGCTCCTTGATGTAAGTAAACGATTGATTCCTTCAAAATTGCACAACACATGTTGATGGGCATGAAGTAGCCCCATCTCAGTGAACCTCTTTAACGTTGAACCATTACTTGGTTCCCCAACACTAGGTAAAAGTGAAGATACACTACCTTTTGGTTCTTCATCCGGTTCCTGTACTCGTTTAGCACGATTGAACCATGTCTCACTAACATCATCCAAAACACAAGATGCATACGTGAACATTTCATCTTCAATCCAACCTTCAGTGACTGAACCTTATGAATGTGCCATGTTGCCAAAACCTCCTTTAATTTTCATAAAAATCTTTCTATATGGTACATCAAACATTATTGAACCAATCCTTCAAGTTGAACTCCTTCGATCGTTCATGAAAAAAAAACTCCTTCGACCAAATGAAAATGCAAGATAAACCATCACCATGAAGAAGAATTTGGGAGATAATGTTGTTAATGGAGGAAATGCAAAACCGAATAACGTGTTGGGCAAACCAAACGACAACTTTTTCAAATACTAGGTTTTTCAGATATACAACCAACCTTCCCAAACGAACGACCCCTTAATAATTTGTAGAATTATCCTAATAAACAATTCAGACATATTCATAAAAAATTTGAAGTTAAAAAAGGCAATAAAATGAAAATTGATCTTATTCTATTTTCTCATCTCACACCTTTTGAACTTTATACCTATTTGAAATTAACATAAATGGTACACACAACATGTTATCTTTTAAACACTCTAGTAACCTATCAAGTCATGTCATCCAAATAAATGAGATCGATAGAAGATCTCTAGCAACCAATCTTTGTACTCGAACTCTTACACATACCATGTTGTAAGGTATCTCTTCTTTCTCATACAAAAAAAAAAAAGGCACAATCTTTTGATGGATATAATCAATTCCTTTAGAATGTTTTAACAACTTTCTGTTATGCTTTATATACCTTTCTGTTTCTGTACTTTTTTTTTTTTTTATGTATCCTACTTGTACATAAACACTATCATAGAATGTATGGTAGGGGCATATTGCATACAAATTCAATCTCATTTTCAACTTTTGTTGCTAGGTTTATGATGAGTATTCACGGTTTCAGTATATGGCATATCCACTTCTCATCCGAAATGGGTATCGGCTCATCGGGTGAACTCCAAATCTCTCTGCATCTAGATTGCAAAGAGATTTTCGAGATGGAGTTACGGGTTGCAGAGCATTAGCGTTTCAAACGATGGACTGCTCGATTAGTGATTTGAAGTGAAGAACTGATTGTCTGAATGAGAAATTAGGCATGGTTAAACATAGATGATATATTGTGGCTAATACGATGGCGTACATATCGGGTACCCATTGGGTTAAGTATGAGGCGCATACCTTCAAACCCATCCCTACCAATTACCCGCGTCAACTTTACCCGTTCAATGGATAATCACTACCAAATCAGCCGAATTTTAAGTGGGTACCCAATTTCCGTATACGAGTTGCCAAGCCTATTTGTTGCCTATATATACACGACATGCCCTAATCTTTCTTTCTCGCGCACTCACCTTCAAAAGAGTTAATATCCACATGGATAACACAGAAGCCAAAACCAGTGAACCCACATTTAGTCATGAAATTAAGCCTACACATGAACCAAGTAAACTTGAACAAGTATTATCCGACACAGAGATGTCAAACTTCCGGCGGCTTCAAAGGGCAACCTCCATCGAGCTTAGAACACTCTTCCGCCTAGCAGCACCGTCGGTGGTCGTCTACCTCCTGAACTATCTTGTTTCCATGTCCACACAAATGCTCTGTGGCCATCTCGGCAACCTCCAGCTCGCCGCCGCCTCCCTTGGAAATGCCGGCATCCAACTTTTTGCATATGGCCTCATGGTATGTATTTTTTTTTTTGCCAAACAAGACTGATTAAATTAATCAACAGAGAGCACCAAATACAGGCTGAGAACACAGCCTGCACAAAATGAGAGTTTCATGACAGTATTTCCCAAAAAATTAGTCTTGTACATGGTATGTATAAGATCCAAAAAAGTTACATTTTTTTCAATTGATTGATTTTACCAGGGATTTCCCTTACCTACTAAAGTTAACAAACAGTTTTCTTGTACTATAAAATATTTATTTTACTCTCTTTTATTTTGGCCACTTGAAAATTAGTCTCTTCAGTTAAAAATTCAATTCACTTAATTAACCTTAATTTCTGACAAAAAATGTTATGAATAATAGTCACAGTTGTGATTACTCAAATTATTATATATTTTGAACAAAAAATTATCCAGTACCTACTTCATATACTATAAACATACAACCTACTTTTGTACTTCATGTGCACCTACTAATTTACCAGGATTCTCAATCCATCAACAATCCTTGAACCACTGACAATATCTCATTCTAACATCATCTAACATGACATTCTTTTCCGTAAAAGGTTAACAACAAACATACTGAATTTTTAATAAAAGAAATTAGTTTTCAAATGGGCCAAAGTAAGAAGACGGAAAAAAAAACATTTTATAATAGAAAAGTTTGTTTGTTAACTTGGTAAAGTAAAGGGGAACAAAATATAATTATTTGACTATATGACGAAGGCTTTCATGTCTTTGCAGTTAGGGATGGGAAGCGCAGTGGAAACACTATGCGGGCAAGCATACGGAGCCCAAAAATATGAACTGTTAGGACTATACACCCAAAAATCAATCATACTCCTCACCCTCACCGGAATACCTCTCACCATCCTTTACATCTTCTCCAAGCCAATCATGATTCTACTAGGTCAATCCCAGCTATCGCCTCCGCCGCCGCGCTCTTCGTGTACGGCCTCATCCCTCAAATATTCGCCTACGCCATCAACTTCCCCATGCAAAAATTCCTACAATCGCAAAGCATAGTGCTACCCAGCGCGTGCATTTCCCTCGCCACACTCGGGCTTCACCTCATACTTAGTTGGGCCGCCATTTACAAATTTGGGCTGGGCCTCTTGGGCGGGTCGTTGGTGTTAAGCTTCTCGTGGTGGGTCGTCGTGGCGGCCCAATTCGTTTATATAATTGTGAGCCCACGGTGTAGGGAAACGTGGGCCGGGTTTAGCGTGAAAGCCTTCTTGAATTTGGGCGTGTTCGTGAAGTTGTCGGCTGCTTCGGCTGTAATGCTTTGTTTGGAGATTTGGTATTATCAGATTCTTGTCCTCGTTGCTGGGCTCCTCAAAAATGCTGAAATCGCCTTGGCTTCCCTTGCTATATGGCAAGTATCTATAGCCTACATCTAATTGTTGACATATACGTTCGTAAAATTTGTTATAAATATATGGGTTTCGTGGGTTCGGGCTCTAGAGAATGCTAAGTTCGGACTCATAATAGACCTCATCACCTCCGTCACGGCACCATGTCTATCATGTTATGATTCATTATTCTAGCTCAAAATTCTGTGCTAGTAGGAGATTAACTATGTCTAACAACATGTTTTTTTTGTTAATGCAGCACAACAATATCAGGATGGGTTTTCATGGTGTCAGTGGGATTCAACGCAGCTGTAAGGTTAGATTTGCAATGCGTGTCTTAGATTAGCAATTAGTTAAAATTGGATGATCATAATGAAATATGGTGTATAATTTGTGTAGTGTGAGGGTGAGCAATGAGATAGGAGCAGGGCATCCGAGATCAGCATCATTTGCAGTGTGGGCATCCACTATAACCTCATTCCTTATAGCTGCAGTCTTGGCCGTTATTATAATGTCGTTACGCCACGTCATCAGCTACGCCTTCACCGGCGGCACAACAGTTGCCACTGCTGTCTCCGAGCTCTGTCCTTTCCTCGCCGTCTCCATCTTACTCAACGGTGTCCAACCTGTTTTATCCGGTAAACTAATTACATGATATTACTTTGTGGTCGTTTTGTCGATGAAAATTGGTCGATGAAATTGAATCAAGGAATTATGTTGTTCATTAATAATTAGGAGTGGCGGTTGGGTGTGGATGGCAAGCATTTGTGGCCTATGTCAACGTGGGATGTTACTACGTGATAGGTCTTCCATTGGGTTGCCTTATGGGATTCAAGTTTGACATGGGTGTCAAGGTAATTAATTAGAGGGTTATTATTATTAATCTCTGATTACCTTGTTTATTATTAGTTAATTGCTTACTCATGATTACTGAAAAAGGGATTATGGTCGGGGATGATTGGTGGAACCCTAATGCAAACTCTTATTTTATTGTGGGTCACCTATCGTACGGACTGGAATGTTGAGGTATAGTAAGTAAAAAAAAATTGTAAATTTTAATTTCAACAATCCACCTAACATGTAATTTTACCGGATTCTAAATGTATTTCTACCTCAGGTGAAAAAGGCGAAGAATCGCTTGCAAAAATGGGAGGATGATGGCATGCAAGCATCCCAAAGTACAAAGGAATGAATCTTACTAAAAAAAATTGTTGCAAATTAATCTAATCCTAAGTTTAACAGGAGAAAGAGGGTGTTAAAGTTCCATAGCGAGGATTACAAATTGGTTAAAATAAGTGTTTGTAAATTTTTATTGTGTCGGATCAATTAATCAAAAAAAATATCCTCGATGAATAGCATAATATCATTACATCGAAATAGCAATAGGCACGAGACTTCTATCCAAACAAACAAGAGGAAAATCTAAACTCTATACAAAAGATCAACTAACTAAGCTCTGAAAGTGTTCCGCTCTCGTCGCCTGGAACAATGATGGAGCCGACCCGGTCGCCTAAGTGACTCCGAATCGCCTCGTAATAAGAGAGTGGGGGCAGTAATCAGAACAAAAGGGGTGAGGAATGAAATGAACAATGATGTAACAAAATGTACCTAGGGATTTGCTCCCAGAATTTGGTCGTGTCCTGCAGTCTGTCCATTCCTTCTGTATTTATAGCCTGGCAGGTCTGCCAAGACCGTTGGGCAATGGTACGGCGCCCAGCAAGTATCGCCACGTGTCACCGAATCCTAACCGTCGCTTGGCGAAGACGAAACCTTCAGGATTGCTCCACGCGTCCTTTTAGGGTTTCCCAGATGGTAAGCGCATAACATCGCCTCAGGGCTTTTCCTGGGCCGCGTCTGGGCCCACTCCTAGAGCGACCTTCAGGGTATCTAGCTGGTCAACCTTCACTCGACATGTTGACTGTTTCCTGGGCCATATCTGGGCCTGCCTTCCAGGCTTTCTGGATAGTCGCCTGGTCAACCCTTACCAGAGGCGTTGACCCTCCTTTCTGGGTGGACCAACTCGCCTACTGGGCTGTCCTGATCCAGGGTGGCCCATCATGAGCCCCCTAGTCCGCTTGTGTGCTTGTCGCCAAGTACACTGGCGGACTACTCTTTCTCGTCGCCCGCTGCGTTCCTCGAGGAACCCTACTTTCGCCACAACCGAGGGGTCGTCTAGTCTTTTCCTTCCTCTGTAGCCCCCTAACTCGATCATTGCCTACGAGATAGCCCCCTCCTTTTATATTCCTTTTTATGGGCCGTGTTGCCCAATCACCACCTCTCACGGCTTGCGTTTCCGAGACGCTTTCCTCTTCCCAATGCCAATAGCTCCATCCGTCCTTTCAACTGTCGCGTCGTTTCCGTTTCCGATGTAACCACTCAAACGTCTCCGCCTTTCCTTTATAAAACGCTCCGCTCCCATCACTGTCTTTCTCTTCTTTCTCCATCACTTTGCTCCTTCACTTGCCCCTTGCTTTCTTCCTCAACCGTTCCTGTCTTTCCTTCGCCTTTCCTACTCCAATTTCCGATCTCTTTTTTCTCCAGATGTCCGACGACCTTGACTATCTCCTCAGCTGTCCTGGTATGTTTCTGCTCCCCGCTTGAATCTTTCTTCGTTTTTTTCTTTTATCTTTTCCGACCGCCCTCTCTGTTATCTAGCTTCTTTCTCCCGGTAAAACCCCCTGTATATTAAGGTCCAAATGACCTCATCATCAACCGATTCGGAGAGAACTGCCTCCGACGATTTTCAAAACTCTCCCGACCCTTCAGAACCCCGAGAATGGGGAATGCATCAGCTTGGATTCGTTCCCGGGTTTCGCCCCTGGTCCGTGGATATGACAGCCCCCGTCTCTAACCAAGGCTACACCGTCCGAGCTTGGAGAGACATGTGGTATGACGGCATTGGCCGGGATCGCTACGTCATCGGGCCAGGCTATTTTCCCTATCTCTCTGCTACCACTATATGCTCCTTTCTTCCCAAACTTTCCCTTCCGACCTGTTGGGACTATGCTGCTCCCTCGTTCCTGTCGACCATTGGGAACTGTCCCGGAGGCTGGCATGGTGTGTGGTCAGAAAGCTTTACCAACGGCCTGCGCCTTCCTCCTTCTCCCTTCGTTGTATCATTACTTCAAAACCTCAAAGCGTCGCTTGGCGCCTATACCGCGACCTCATGGTCCGTTGTAGCTAGTTTCGAGATATCTTGCCAACGCGAGAAAATTACTCCTACCCTTCGCCTTTTTTCCCTTTTGTACAGTGCCAAACATAACACCAACGGCCTTAGCTTTGTAAAGCGAGGTCCGTATAGGGATGTGGGGATGCGGAGAACAGTTAAACCGCATCCCACATGGTACCATGCCTTTTTTTTATTTTAAACCCTCGCCCGAAGATACCTGGACGACGGCCCTTCCGTCTTGCTGGTCACAAGGCGACGCCAATAACTTCCCCCGTGGTCGCTCAGCCACTGAGGTCGAACAACAGCTTTTGTCGTTTATCAACAGGGAGAACTTCAACCTGAACGACCCTTTCACCCTAAAACAAGTCCTGGTGATGCTGCCTGGAGGTAGATGGGACTATCTTCCCCCACTTTTACGTTTATTCCTGCTTTCTATTATCTCGCGTCGCGTTCCCTTTTGCTTCCCTGTTTCTGACCTCTCTCTACCCTCTTGTGCAGGGATGACAAACATTTCTAACGTGTTGATCAGCACGTCAGCTCGCGGGTCAATATCCACGACTCAACCGCAACGTGAGCCGCCACCGGAAGTTGAGCCACCACCTCCTTCGCCTCATGGGAAAGGAAAGAAACGGGGGGCGCGCCGCTCCCGCGAAAAAAAATCATCGCCTGCGGCAATGCCAACAAAGCGACGCAAGTCTTCTTCCGCCGGTACGTCAGACCCACTTATCATTGTGGAAGACGATCGGGCCGGGACAGCGGATCCCCCGCCAATTACCACCGTCGCCGATCCTGAATTGCCTCCTAACACGGAGCGTCACGACGCTTCTGTGCCTGAGCCCCCTCCTCAACGCCCCGGAAAGGAAAGCCAAGCCCCTACAGAGCGGGAATCCATATCCTTTATCCAGGACGACTCACCTTTGTCGCCTCATAACGACGAGGAGTGACGCCGCACTTTATCTCATCGCGTCCTGTCAGATTTCCTGGCGCCAGACTATGAGAAGCCGGAGGGCTACTTCCCCGTTGTTTATCCTCAGCGATCACAACTGTCGGCCGACGTGGCTCGTGACATCGCCGAGGAGGTGACCGCTGGGGTTCTGAAGGGGCTGGACGATGTGAAGGTCGGCGATTTCCATCCAGCGATGGGGAACGTCTATGTGAAGCATCACGAGGTTGGTTGCCTAGCCCTCCTCTCTTGTTTTATACATAATATATGTATTTTTTAGAATATTTTGTCAACCGTCGCTTATCAACATGTTTTGTTCTATTCCTTATCCAGATGTTGCTGGCACTAAGTATCGCGGATAAGTCGCGTGACCTATTGATGCGCAAGGCCCGGGAGCTTCGTGATGATCACGCGGCACTCCAACGCCGCTTCGACACCGAGGAGGTACGCAGAAACTTGATGATAATGACCTTCTTTTACTTCAAGTTGCCTGTTTGCTCATTTTCCCTTTCCCTTCTTGTTATTGTTGTTGACTTTTCTTTTTTTACACAGTCTGACCATCAGGCCGCCAGGAATGAGCTCGCCCGCCTGACTGAGGCGCATTCCCAACTTCAGCATGACTTAGGCGAGGCTACCTCTGCTGTAGAGCGCCTAACGCGAGAGTTATCAACCAATCAATCCTCCATCACCAATTTGGAGAAGAGCTGCTTCTTTATCTGCCAAGAAGCTCCAAGATCAAGAGGCTCTACAAAGGCAGATACAGGTTTTAACGAAGGAAAGGGATGAAGCGAAGAAGTTGGCTGAGGCGATGACCGTAGAGAGGGATCGTGCCGCGACTATCAAGGAGGAGACTGAGGCGCTCAGCGCTCGACAGTATATGACCGCCGTGTCACTGATCTGAAGGTCCATCCCTGTGATCATGACCGCCGTCCGTCAGAAATTTGTTGCTGTTGTTGGGCCTTCACCTCCTTTCGTTCGACGCGAATTTCTCTCGGCTTCCTTCAGGGCTGTGAATCGCCTGTTGAATGGTGTGCCCGATCCCAATACTGACGTTGACCCTGAGTATATCAACGTGATGAGGAAGTTCAGGCGGCGGATCAGGAGTATATAGCGGCTGAGAAGGCCAAAAGGGCTCGGGCTAAGGCTGAGGCAGCTGCAAAGGCGAGGGAAGATGCTGGCAGAGGGGAAAAGGCGTCCGAAAAGAGCCTAACATCCTCACAAGGCGATCGTGGGCAAGGCTCGGTGCATGGGAAGAAATAAATGATGACTGCAATCCCACTTTCGTCCTTTGTATTCCTTTTCTCTCTTTTTTTTTTTTACTTTTAAGACAAGCTGCCCGCGATCCACTTAAATTTTATGCAAAATGCCTTTTTATTTTGCCTTTATCTTATAAGGTAGGCTCGTAAGTGATGCCTTACTGGTTTGAAAGACTTAGCGCGATTGTTTTCAGCCGTCATAGGCGGCACCTTAGTTCTTTTTAGCCTTAGCGATTGGTAATTTGCTAATGAGCGACGTTTTACCTTCTTATAATGCCATTTAGGCGATGCCGTTACTTTAGGCCTTAGCTAAGTTTGAAACTTTGAGGCCTCGTAGGCGAGATGAATCCATGTCTTGCGGGAATTTTTGTGGCGATTATGCGGCTTCTTAGCTCATGATAAGTTTCAGGTAACAACAATAGCGATGGTGAGATAGAAATGATAAAAAGTGAGTCATCCAGCGATATTGCTATCAGATGCTCTTTTTCATTAATTAGCAAAATGGGAAATCGATACATGCCGTTGGGCGACTACTCATGATACTTTCAGAGATGCATTGCGTTCCATGTCCGCGGGATCTTTGTTCCGTTCATTCTTGCTAATTTGAAGGTGTTAGCCCCCATCACCTTCCTGACCTGAAATGGTCCTTCCCATCCGGGGTCGAGCTTTGCGGCGCCTTCTGTGGGGCGAAAGATCTTTCGTAGCACCAAGTCATTAATCGTGATGTGATGTGGCCTTAACTTTTTGTTGTATCGCCTGGCGAGCATGTCCTTTTCCGCTATTAACCTCATCTGGGCAGCCTCGCGCTTCTCTTCAACCATATCGATACTATGGACAAGGTTTTGCTCATTTTCCTCTGGGTTGTAGCTATTCAAACGGACAGAAGGTATCGTTATCTCCACCGGAAGGACTGCCTCTGAACCATAAGTCAATGTGTAAGGCGACTCGCCTGTTGACGTCTTGTAGATTGTTCTATGTGCCCACAGTACATGATCGAGCTCCTCAACCCACGTGCTTTTTTTGCCTTCGATCCGTCGCTTTAAACCCCGCAATATAAGCTTGTTTGCGGCTTCAGCTTGCCCATTGGCTTGTGGATATGCAACCGAGGTGAATCGTAGAAGGATTTTATATTCTTGGCAGTACGCTTGAAAACTCTGACAATCAAATTGGGTGCCATGGTCACATATAATGCTGTGAGGAATACTGAATCGCGAGATGATATGTTTGAATGTGAACTTCTCAATCTGCTTAGCAGTGATGCTGGCCGTCGCTTCAGCCTCAATCCATTTTGTGAAGTAGTCGATGGCCACAATTAGGTACTTCCGCTTCCCAGAGGCTTCAGGAAAAGGTCCCAGAATATCCATTCCCCATTGGGCGAAGGGCCAAGGGCTAACGATCGCCTGTAATGCCGTGGAAGGCAATTTATGATAATCGACATATTCTTGACACTTGTGACATTTTTAACCAACTCCGTCGCCTCCCGTCGCATCGTCGGCCAGTAATAGCCTTGGTATAATAAATTCTTCTCCAGACTTTTAGTGCCCAAGTGTGTTCCACATACTCTAAAGTGTACCTCTCGGAGGCTATAATCAGCATCCACTGGTCCGAGGCATCTTAAATAAGGTCCTGCGGCGGACTTCCTATAAAGATCGTCGCCTATTAAGGTACATCTACCGGCCCGTCGCCTTGTTTTTGTAGCCATCGCCTGATCCTCCGGAACTGTTCCATCCTTTAAGAACCTAATAATGGGGGTGCGCCAATCATCTTGTATGTCTTCATCTTCCTGAGTACCGTCGATCTGAAAGCATGTGTTTAGCTTTACCTCTTTCTCCACCGTCACCATTCTTGTTTCCTCAAAATCAACCGCCGTGGCTAGCTTTGATAGCACGTCAGCGTGGCAATTCTCTTCTCGGGCGATTTGCACGATGTCCACTTTAGTAAAATCTGCTAGGGCTAGCTTTATCTCATCAAAATATGGCATTAATGACTCCTCTTTAATTTCAAACTCCCCATTTAACTGGTTGACCACCACCGCTGAATCGGAAATTTTTTCACATATTTGACCCCCATACTTCTTGCAATCCTGAGTCCTGCCTCCATCGCCCCATATTCGGCAGCGTTGTTGGTTCTAGGCGACGCGAAGCGCAGGGCGACCTCATGGATAGCTCCCTCTGGGCTTTTTAACACTATGCCGGCTCCCGAACCATTTTTACTGGAGGCCCCATCCGTGAAGAGTGTCCAAGTTTGGTTCTCCCCTTTTTCTTCCTGCACTGCCCCCTCTATAATAAAATCGGCGAGAACCTGGGCTTTGATTGTTGTTCTTGGTTTGTATCGGATGTCATATTCGCTGAGCTCAATGGCCCATTTTGCAAGTCGCCCAGCCACGCTCATTGCCCGTAGGGCGTTTTGTATTGGCAGGTTGGTTAATACTGTTATAGTATGAGCCTGAAAGTATGGTCGGATCTTTCTTGCCGCGCATACCACAGCATAGGCCATCTTCTCGATGGCAGGGTACCGAGTTTCAGCGTCGACCAACGTTTTACTTGTGTAAAAAATGGGCTGGTCGCTTCGTTCCTCCCGTCGCACTAACACCGCACTTACCGTTGTTGGTGATATCGCGATGTACATAAATAACTCATCGCCCTCCTTGGGTGAGGCCAGCACCGGCGGAGTGACTAAAAATTGCTTGAGCTCTTCAAATGCCTTATCACACTTGTCATTCCAGGCAAATTTTGACGCGTTTTTCAAAATAGAGAAAAACGGAGCGCATCGCTCTGCCGCCTTTGGAATGAACCGATTGATAGCAGTTATTCTCCCGGCTAGAACTTGTACTTCTTTAACCGTTTTGGGTGGTGCCATGGCGGAGATGGCCTCCAATTGTGCTGGATTCGCCTCTATTCCCCGTCGAGTGACCAAGTACCCTAGGAATTTGCCTGATGTAGCCCCAAAAACACACTTCTGTGGGTTCAACCGCAACGCGTAGCGTTGTAACGTTTCAAACGTTTCCTTCAAGTCGCTTAGATGATCGTCGCTCTTCTTACTCTTTACCAGAAGATCGTCGACATATGCTTCCAGGTTACGTCCTCGTTGTTTAGCGAAGACCATATCTATCATCCTTTGATAAGTTGCTCCTGCATTTTTGAGGCCGAAGGGCATAACCTTATAACAATAGTTCGCCATAGGAGTCATGAACGCCGTTTTCTCCTGATCCTCTTCATTGAGTGGTATCTGATGATACCCAGAGAACATGTCGAGAAAAGACAATACTTCGTTATTTGCTGTGGCGTCGACTAGCTGTTCAATGTTCGGAAGTGGGTAGGCGTCTTTCGGACAGACATCATTTAGATTTGTGAAGTCGACACACATCCTCCATGCTCCCGATGATTTTTTAACCAGAACCACATTTGACAGCCATTCCGGATATTGAACCTCCTTGATAAAACCTGCCTCCAGTAGTTTGTCTATCTCGTTTGTGACGGCCAGCTGTCGCTCACGGCAAATATTTCTTCGCTTCTGTTGAACTGGGCGATAGCTTTTGTCGATGGATAAGCAATGCTTCACAATTGTTGGGTCTATCCCTGGCATATCGCTGGGATGCCATGCAAATAGATGTGAATATTGCCTGATTAATGTCATCATCGCCTGTCTGGCCTCTTGGCTTAGGTAAGACGACAGCCTCACCGTTTTCTCTTCGTCGCCTTCCCACAAAGTTACAGGGACGTCAGATTCCGCTGACTGTAGTCTTTCTCTATTCTCCGTTCCCTCCTCCAGGTCGATTTTATAACATGCTCCTTTCGTTGCTGCCCGATAGCATCGCCTAGCCACCCCTGGGTGTCCCCAAGCGACTCCGACGCCGTCCTTGGTGACGAACTTCAGCACCTGATATACTGGTGAAGAGATAGCCCGAAAAGCAGCAAGCGCCGGTCGCCCCAAAATTATATTGTACGAGGATCGACAATCCAGCACATGGAAATCTACGGACTGCACCGCCTTAATTTGCTCGTCGCCTATCATGACTTGTAAGGTAACGATTCCTTTAATAGACACTTGGTGGCCAGAGAAACCTGTAATAGTTGTCTTTGTCGGCCTTAGGCTTGAGATGGGGAGTTTCATCTGCTGGAAAAGATCCCAGAACAGGATATCAGCTGAGCTTCCTTCATCCACCATTACCCGCTCCACTCTACTCCGGAGCGTTACAATCTGCATCACCATTGCTTCCAGGCTGGGCCCTCCACTTTTAATCATGTCGTCCTCCGTAAACATGATGGGAGACCGTCGCGCCCCGTTGTTTATGATCAACACCTCTTTGCAATCGCCTGACTGCTTTTTGTCGGACAACTTTCTCCTCCGAATATAGTTTGATAGACCTTTGTGACTTCTTCCGTATCATTTGCCTTTTTGGGAGCATCGCCCTGCGGTTCTTGCAATCGGGCGAAAACTGTTTTTCTAGGTTGGTCGCCCGGGGCTGGGCTATCTTCTTTATCATTTGAACTCCTTTCTTTTCGCTTGGTCTGGAGAATAAAGTCTTTCAGGCGACCCTCCTTAATCCATCGCTCAATTTCATTTTTGAGTTGTCTACACTCTTCTGTGGTGTGACAGTGCGAATCATGAAAGTTGCAAAACTTCCGGGGGTTACGCTGCTCTGGGTCGCCTCGCAGCGGCTCGGGCACTGAATGTGGTGATCCTTGTGCTTCATGTACAGAAATACCTCCTTCCGGGATCGGTTGAGCGGAGTGTATTCTCTCCTGTCTTCCTGATACGTGCGTCTATCATTGTTTTTCCTGTCATCCCGATACTCCCTTATTTCAGGGGATCGCTCAGCTCTCTGCCACCGTCCTCGCCTGTCAGCGCCATCACGCGACGCATCCGCCTGTCCGTCCTTTCGGCCTTTTCGGCTGTCGTCCCCTCCAATCTCTGCCAACTGCTCTTCAATGAGAATTATACTATTTATTCTGGCTTCCAAGTTGGATAGAGTAGTAGGCTTTTTCTTTACTAACGCCTCCTTCAGTCGCCTATTATGCGTCGCCTGGATCATACTTGCAGTAGCAATGTCTAAAGTCACGTCTCTAACGGACTGTACTGTGCTGATCCATCTCTCAAAGAAATCTTTTAGCGACTCCTCCGGCCACTGCCGCAAGTTAACTAGGACCTGTACTGGGACCTTTCGGTGTCGCCTACTCTCATACTTCATCAAAAAAACCCTAGCAAACTCATCCCATGTGTGAATAATTCCTTCTGACAAGCTCATGTACCACTCTCTTGCTGCCCCTCCTAAAGTAGCTGGGTAGGCCCTGCAGAATGCTGCATCGCTGGCGCCCTGCATTTGCATGGCAATTTGAAAATTTTGCAAATGTTCCTCAGGATCGCCCAACCCCAAATATTTTTCCATGTTTGGTGGGACCAAGCCAATTGGTAGTGCTTCGGCGAAGATAGCCCTTGCCAGAGGTTGTCGAATGACCCTTTGCTCGGCTCCGGTTTCGACTAGTGGTCAAAATGCCCGTAGCATTTCTGCGTGGGCGTCATTGTCCGGGGCCTGTACGTTCTGAGCTCTGGGTGCCTGCGCCTGCTGAGCGATAACCGTTTTTAATAATTGGGTAAGCTCCAAATTCTGCTTTTCCAGAACCTGAAAACGCTGTTCAAGGACTTTGTACGCTTCTGAGTTTGGTGCTTCCTCCTGTAGTACACCCTTTCCTCTGGTGTCACGAGGGACATATGAGGAGTCGGTGTCTGTGTCTCTAGGCACCCCTTCTTCCTCCAGATCATTTCTCAAGTTTCTTCCCTCAAGCGGTATGCTTTGGGCTCCAGGAATTCACGTATTTCAGTGGTGTTTCCTCCGTCTCTCCTTCGGGCCTTACGTTCGATGCTTCTCCTCTTATCATTCTTCCAATATTTCCTTGCTCCATTGTTCAGCCTCTTCAGTTCTTGATTAGTCCCCTATCTGGCGCGCCAATTGTTCCGCTCTCGTCGCCTGGAACAATGATGGAGCCGACCCGGTCGCCTAAGTGACTCCGAATCGCCTCGTAATAAGAGAGTGGGGGAAGTAATCAGAACAAAAGGGGTGAGGAATGAAATGGACAATGATGTAACAGAATGTACCTAGGGATTTGCTCCCAGAATTTGGTCGTGTCTTGCAGTCTGTCCATTCCTTCTGTATTTATAGCCTGACAGGTCTGCCAAGACCGTTGGGCAATGGTACGACGCCCAGCAAGTCTCGCCACGTGTCACCGAATCCTAACCGTCGCTTGGCGAAGACGAAACCTTCAGGATTGCTCCACGCGTCCTTTTAGGGTTTCCCAGATGGTAAGCGCATAACATCGCCTCAGGGCTTTTCCTGGGCCGCGTCTGGGCCCACTCCTAGATCGACCTTCAGGGTATCTAGCTGGTCAACCTTCACTTGACATGTTGACTGTTTCCTGGGCCATATCTGGGCCTGCCTTCCAGGCTTTCTGGATAGTCGCCTGGTCAACCCTTACCAGAGGCGTTGACCCTCCTTTCTGGGTGGACCAACTCGCCTACTGGGCTGTCCTGATCCAGGGTGGCCCATCAGAAAGGTATGTAAACAAAAATGCTTCTTCGTAATCAAAGAAATAAGATTAGCCACCGAACGAGACCTATCTCCAAAAAATCTAGAAATGCTTACCATCCAACAGTCAATCTTGATCAATAGTTCGAGTAAGACGATCAAAGAGGAAATACATATATTTTCATCAGTTTCTTCCAAACCCAAGAAGAAGAAGCAAAAGAGGTATATAATTCCATAAGTCCAATTTCCAATCTCTTGAATTTGTAATACTATATACCTAGGCAACTCAGAGAGAGCCGCTGCATAACAATATTTCACCATTTTAAATTACAAATACCAACATTTACCTCAGAATGAGGACTAAAAAGTTTATTTCAAGACACCCTTACTCTTTTCTTAACATCTTCCTTAGGATTCCAAAGAAATTGGGAACACATTTGTTCAACTGCTTTCACAACACTAGCAAGGAGTATGAAAATACTCATCTAGTAGGAAGCCATGATATGAAGAATAAATTGAACTAATTGAATTTTCTCGGGCTAACTTGAGAATTTAGCTCTCTCCAACCCTGAATGCGACGAGTGATCTTATCAATCAGACTCTTACATTTTAAGGCCTTAAGTCTTCCAAAAATTAGAAGCACACCCAAATAACGAACAAGAAAATTCTCAAGCTTGAAACCAGTTAGGGTTTGCATCTACTTACGAACAGTCATAGGAATGCTTACATAACAGAATAAGAAAATTTGAGGGGATTAATCTTCAAACCAAGCAAACTGTAAAAAGTAATAAGAAGTTGAAGAAGCTGAGAGACCCCATGAGCAGTCCTGTTAGTGAACATCAAAAGATCATCAGCTCAAATGAACTAAGCCTAACTTTTTACAACAATGATGCAAATAAATATACCCAACAACAGCAGCTCTTGAATCCAATAAGTTGCAACAATAGAAAATCACTTCAATAAACTGAATAATCCTCAATAACAATCAACGGGTTAGAAACCCATCATCCACACAAATCTTCCCTAGAGTTTCATCTAATCTGAACAAACCAAAGAACTTTAGCTACTCATGATTTCGAGAAAAATCAAAGAAACAATGGAGAAGAATACCGAAGAGATGGTCATCCTGCTTTAGGAGAGACTAATCATTTGATCTAATCAAACCTCTGGTCAATTCTTAGCTTCCTTCTACTCAATCATGCTCCGAAAATTACAAAAAATCTTCTCTAATGGTGTTTGGTTCGTAAAAAATTGTAAAAATCTAATCTCCCCATCAAAAACCTTTTCCTAATTAAAATAGACAAATGTCTCTCATCTAGGTAGCTTACACGGCGTGTAATCTAACAATGTGTAAGCTCTAAAGCTCAGCATTTGAAGTTTTCTTCAAAACCGGTCATTTCCTTGTGGTTGAGCCTTCTTCCTTAGACCTGGATTACTCCATGGGGTCCAGAATCACACGTCACTCAGTGCTCCACTCCCAGTTCGATTCCCTAACGTCGTTTATTACCTGAAATACATAGGGAAAAAACGTACAAAATGACGTAAAACGGTCCTAGGACCGAAATGGGACTAAGCTTACTTAAACTCACCCAAACGAGATAAAATAATCAAGAAAATGTCATCAAATAAAGAACTGAATACACCAATATTTAGATGCATCACTAACATGATTTGAACCAATAGTGTGGGTCTTTCATCAATAATAATGACAAGAAAATCGACAAGCGAATCAAAGATATGATTTTGAGTATAACGTGTACCTATTTCTCATCCACAACTAATATATACGTGGGCTAATAAAACACATTGTAATTATAATTCCCAACTCAAAGAATCGGTGCCCAAGAATTCGCTCCACCGATCCCCTACTAGCTCGCAATATGAGGCCGGGAGACGTCTTAAACAACGTAGGACCTTTGGATTCAGAGACGGCGAAAACGACGTAACTCCACGGGAAGACAACGCCGGAGGGGGCACGACAAAGGTCTTAGAGCGACGGGAGCTTCTTAGAAGATCCAAACTCACCATAATATACAACTATCCAATTCATCATAATGTACTAACCTTCGTAGAAGAACCAACTCACACTAATTAATGCGTATCACACCTTCATTATATATATATCATCTCCAGGCCACATATCCTTCCTTTGCTACCGACATCAGTTTTGTAGTCCACGAATTTCATCTATTTGTATGTTTCTGGAAAGGGGAAATAGCATTTTGCCCCCTCTACTTTTCCAACTTAACACATAGCACCCATATATTATAAATAGCTCTTTATATCCCTCTTATTTGGGCCTGTTTGCCTTTTGGGTTATTTCATTTCCACTAACATCAAATATGGACACATCCGCACATCAGAGGTAGGAGATGAATAGCCGCCCAAAGAGGTAAATTGGGCAGGTATCGAGAAGGATTTAAAAAATGCACATTATAGTTTGCCTAGTAGATCCTTTTGGGTAGCCTGGATGTACAAATACAGTATCAAACACAAAGCTATAAGTGACTTGAAGGGTTCTACTAGCTCATGGACATGGAAGAGAATCCTCAAAATGAGATCTTTTGCGAAGGATTTCATTCAGATGGATGATCTGGGTGGCTTGACATGGGATGACAATCCAATGGAGGTTTTTAAGCTCTGTGGTCTGGGAATCCATTAGGCTGAAAGGGCATAAAGTAAGTTGGTATTATACACTTTGGTCTGGATTTGTCATTCCTAGGAACAGCTTTGTTGCTTGGATCTTAGTTAATGGCAAGGAGACCTGGAAGTCTGATATGGTCAGCTGGGGATTATCTCAAGACATTAGCTGTGTTTTTTGTGTTGATAGAGTTTTTTTTTTTTTGGCTAAGAGTGCTGATGGAGTTGATTCAAGGGAACATGTTTGGAAATGCTCGTTTACCAGACAAGTATTAACTGCAGTGCTACCAGTAGCTAAGAGTGAAACTTGGGGGGATGTTTTGAACACAGTCTGCAGAGCTGCAGGCGGCAGGGGGGGGGGGGGGGGGGGGGATGTCTTGAGGTCTATATGGTGCAATGTTACAAGTACATTTTGGAGGGAAAGATGCAGGCGTTGCTACACAAGACAGAAGAGGGATATAGAAGATATAGTTTTTATGATTAAGAGTGATACCAACTATAGCTCATGATAGAGTGCATGGGAGTGTTTTGTTTGAGCTCCTGTATATAGGTTTTGCATAGTTTAAGCTTTGCTAAGAGTGTTGGTAATCCGGAAACCTCTTTGAGGGATATGGTGACCGAAGCTCCTAGCGAAAAGCTTTGCAATGAAACTAATTATTCATAAAAAAAAATATATATTTTATATTCTCAATTTAAAAAATGTTTAGTAAGTTAATGCATGGCTATTTAAGCTAACATGGTGTACTGAATGAGCATCAATTAACGTCATGAAGGTGAAAGTTGGAACGGAATTGCTCAAAGGGCATAGTGATTGAAGTAGGAGGGAGTAAAAAGAACGATTTATAGTATAAGACTCTATCTATTAAGTTGACAAAAGTAAAGGGGGAAAATGTGGAATTTTGTAGCACAATTTTAAAAAATATGTACCGTCAGTAGCCAAACACGTAAAAATGTCCAGAAATAGCACAATCTGACCCGCAGCCAGCGCTGCGCCAGCCAGCCACGTGCGCCACAGCCAGCGCGCTGGACAGAAAGGAAGTTCTGCAAATGTTCTGCAAAACAATTGCAAATATGGGAAAAGAGCAAATTAGTCACTTTTCTTTACCTTTTTGTAGATAGATTATTATTATTATTATTTTGATAATATAAGTCGGCCTTGATAAAATAATAATATATATAACTAGGATTAATTAAGAAAATTGTATATTAGCCGTCACAATCTTTGAATTACAGATCCCGATGTTACGTTTGTTGAGACACAACATGAAGGAGAGAACAAATTGCAATAATTTTTTTTAACATGGAATCAATCAGCGCATAGCCAGACCAGCAGGACACGACCTCGGTCACGGTTATTTTAACTTTGAATTACGGATCCGAAGTCACGTTTGTCGTTTCTCTCCTTCATTGTTGTGTCTCCAACAAACGTGACCTCGTGATCCGTAATTCAAGAGATTGTGGCGGTTAATAATTTTTTTTGTCATTAATCCTAGTTTATATATATTATTATTTTATCAAGGCCGACTTATATTATCAAAATAATAATAATAATAATCTATCTACAAAAAGGTAAAGAAAAGTGACTAATTTGCTCTTTTCCCATATTTGCAATTGTTTTGCAGAACATTTGCAGGAACTTCGCTGGCTGGCTAGCGCTGCGCTGGCTGGCTGGCGCAGCGCTGGCTGCGGGTCAGATTGTGCTATTTCTGGACATTTTTACGTGTTTGGCTACTGACGGTACATAAAATTTTAAATTAGGCTACAAAATTCCAATTCCCGGAAAAGTGCTATTTGCCCTTCTAATAGAACCATTATGTTTTTTTCTTCTTCTAATCACGTGAAGTTCATTTTTCGCGAGTGTCATGTCTAGTGGTGTAGATTACTTGGTAGTAGTTAGGTGAAATTTTGTCTATCATTTATTAATATTGAAAATGATCAATTGAAAATGATCATTATTCAAACTCGAATGAAAGCATATTGGTTTAAATTTAATTATTTTCCCTCAAGAATAAACAAATTCTTTACTCGAAAATAATAATGACCATCAACAATTAGGTTATATTAATAGTCAAAGTAATTTACAATAGTTTGGAAGAGCCCAATTGTAGTGAAAATCACATGCAATAGTCTACATAGTCTAACTCTAGAGGCGTAACATGATTATTAATAAGTGAAATGAATATTAATAAGTTGGCATACGCGTGTATATAATAATTATATATGTATTGAAACGTGCTTAAAGACCGCTCATGGTTGAAGATCTAGTGATCTACTCTATGATGAAGTCGTGTTATAGAATGTTTGAATTTGGTGGATTTTTTTTTTTTTTTTGTGTAAGATACTTTTATCTTTGCATATTCCACTCCATAAGGATTTCGACTTGTTGACTTCTTTGCGGTTGGCTTTTGAGAGATTCATTTTTCACTTGCTCCTCTTCATCTTCATAGTGCAATTGTCTATTTCTGATTTCATCTAGGTCTCTCCTCAATGATGGATCAAATGCGTGGATTCCTTCAAACAAGTACTATTTTGATGAGCAATATATGATTCTCATATCAAACTTGCTTGGTTGTAGCATAATTTTTTCCAAAAAAAATGTACAACTTCCACAAGGATGCGACGACCGTGGTTAGCAAGAACATAAATAATTATTAAGATGTGAGCCAAATGAATCTGATTCCTCCGGTGATGACGGAGCCCCGAGTAGACGGTTCCTTGTCGCCGCAAAGGTCATCGCCTCATCGTGGAGGTAGCTGCTGGATTCTATAAGGGTTTAGGATAGTGAAGAGGATGGTGGTGATTGCAATGCCGACGAGGACGTTGGTGAACTGGATTTTAGATGTATGTCTGTTGATATTCGTGGATTTTAACAATTGAGTGTTATTTTTGTTGTTGTTGTATGATAGTGTTAATTACATTTTAAGGCTAAATATTGTGTTATTTGGTTCAAATAATATGCTGTCACATAACTAATAAATTATTTTCCAAAAAAATTTGTTGAAGGCTCTCTGAAAAATTTACCAGAGACTTGTCGTCTGATCGTCAGAGACTCATCAGTGGATCACCAGAATGATTGAGTTTTTTATTATTAAATATTAAATTAAATTGTGTATTAAATATCATAATTAGTCCTAACAATCTAGAACATTAGATTAGTAAAAGAAAAATTAAAAATAAATTAATGATTGAGATGAGGATTAGATTACTTCCAATCCTTCAAAAAGGTTGGAAACATTTTTTTTTCCTGTTACACTTCATATACCTTTCTGTTACTAAACTTATTTTCATGTACCATACTTCTACATAAACACTATCATACAATGAATAGTAGGTATGCTACATACAAATTCGAATTCCTTTAAGAGTCCGCTTGACGAAAATTGAATTCCTTATTTCATTAAGTAACAATCTCATCCATTGAACTATTTTAAATTTAATAGTTGACGGAAATTGAATTCCTTATTTCATCAAGTAACAATCTCATCCATTGAATTATTTTAAATTTAATAGTCTTAATTAAAAGGAGTAAAAATATCATTACAATTAATTTATTTCTTTATTTTGATTTCCAACTATAAACTCTAGCCATTGGTATGGAGCTCCAACGACTTTATTGGTGACTAGAGCTTCGATTTAGAAAAAAAAAAAATTCAGCCACCAGACCACAGTCGCCAGGCCTATTTTTTTGATGTTTTTGTCACGTGTTGTACACGTTTCTGTTTGTATGTGCATGATATTGTGTGTGCACGTTTCTATAAGCGTGCATATGTTTCTGTATATACATTTTCGTACTCGTTTGCAGTAGCACAGACTTTGTATACGTTTATATACATGTGTACATGTTTTTGTACCCGTGTTCACATATTGTGTACATGAGTAGACTTATCTTGTACATGTGGACACATATATATTTTGTACACATGTACATCTATTTGTACATGTTGCATATACTAGTCTTTGTGTACCCGTGTACACACTTTTTTCCCACGTGTACACCTATTTTATACTAGTGAACACGTACTTTGTACTCGTGTCCATATATTTTGTACACGCTATGTGCACACTCCTTAATAAAATAATTTTATTATTAAATAATATTAATAGTAATTTCATTATGGTAAGAGCTTAATCTTAAAAGAAGGAGACTATGGGTTAAAACTCCACCATCACCTAATTTTATTGTTTTTATGACTGAGGAGATCGGTCCCTTGGCCATCGATGACAATAAGCTGGGTTAAGACAACTTTTGTAAATTTCTATTTTACTCTTGTCATCTCAGTTATTAGATTAAAGTGATTAGATCTAATGGCTAATATCGTTCCTCGATGTTATCATGTACTTGATGGCAAACCGGTCTCCTTTGAAACCAACCAGCTGTAACTTCTGTCGCCTATATATTTTCCCGACATGCCCTAATCTTTCTTTCTACAAACACTCACCTTCAAACGAGTTTATATCCACATGGATAACACAGAAGCCAAAACTAGTGAACCCACATTTAGCCATGAAATTAAGCCTACACATGAGCCAAGTAAACTTGAACAAGTATTATCCGACACAGAGTTGTCAAACTTCCGGCGGCTTCAAAGGGCAACCTCCATCGAGCTTAGAACCCTCTTCCGCCTAGCGGCACCGGTGGTTGTAGTCTACCTCCTAAACTATCTTGTTTCCATGTCTACCCAAATGTTTTGTGGCCATCTTGGTAACCTCCAGCTTGCTGCTGCCTCCCTTGGCAATGGTGGCATTCAAGTTTTCGCATATGGCCTCCTGGTATGCATATATATTTTCAGGTTTTTTTTTTTCCCCATATATTTTGCAAGACAAACAGAAAACCTTACGGATTAATCTTAAATAATTTCTTTCATATTTCATGGAACAAAGGAATGACTAGGCATTTTATGTGTAAATAAATAGAGGGTATGAGGAATTATTTTCGATGATTATTATGATAAATTACATAAATTAATTATGATAAATTAAATTAAATTATATAAAATTATCATAATAATAATATTTTTATGATTATTATTATGATGATAAATTAAATAAAATTAGTTTAAGTAAATTTGTTAGAAATGTTGCATAAATTAATTACGATTCTTTTTCAATTGTTTGAGTTAAAATTATTAAGATGAAAATATATATTCTCTACAATAATAAAATTTGATAACCGTAAAGAATAAAGATGATTCAAAAAAAATTTATGCTTAAATAACCTAATTATATCGGCGGGCCGTGGCCTCTATGCTTAAAGAAACTAACAAAATTATGTTGAGTCTTGGACGACCAAGCCAATTGCACCGTCCAGGTGATTGCTCTGTCAACGTACATTTATCTTTAGGCGAAGACGCATGTGAGTGAAAACAAGAGCGCATGGCGGGGAGGTGAATGAGTGGCCATTGTGACATGGTAAGGGAGAAAGGGAGGGTTATTGAGGTCATGGATGTATTGACACTTTAATGAAGCCAAAGAATATTAAGAATAATTGAAAACCACCCAATTACGAGATTTTTCCACATGCTCCATCAATTCAACACACACCGTAGTCTTAGAGGCTGGTGATCATTCAATCTAAATGGACATGGTTTAGTAACCCAAAGTTGAACAAGCATTTCCTTATTGTACAAATATGTTAAGAAGAATCTTGATCCAAGTTATAAATCCCTATCAACATTGTGCATGATCCAAGTTAGAATAATATGAACATGTTATTCATTGACATATGATTCTCTTTGTCACAGATAGGAATGGGAAGCGCAGTGGAAACACTATGCGGCCAAGCATACGGAGCCCAAAAGTACGAACTGTTAGGATTATACGCCCAAAGATCAACCATACTCCTCACCCTCACAGCAATCCCCCTCGCCATCCTCTACATCTTATCCAAGCCAACCATGATTCTACTAGGCCAATCCCCTAATATCGCCTCCGCCGCCGCACTTTTCGTGTACGGACTCATCCCTCAGATATTCGCTTACGCGTTCAACTTCCCCATTCAAAAATTCCTACAGTCACAGAGCATAGTGATGCCTAGCGCGTGCATTTCACTTGGGACGCTCGGGCTTCACCTCTTTCTTAGTTGGGTCGCCATATACAAGTTTAAGTTGGGTCTCTTGGGCGGGTCGTTAGTCCTGAGCTTCTCATGGTGGGTCATCGTGGTGGCCCAGTTTGCTTACATAGTTGTGAGCCCAAGATGTAGGGAAACTTGGGCCGGGTTTAGCGTGAAGGCCTTCTTGAATTTGGGCGCATTCGCGAAGTTGTCGGCTGCTTCGGCTGTAATGCTTTGTTTGGAGATTTGGTATTATCAGATTCTTGTCCTCTTTGCTGGGCTGCTCGAAAATGCTGAAATCGCCTTGGCTTCCCTTGCCATATGGTAAGTATCTATAGCTTACGTTGACAGATTCAAGCTCAGCTGTAAAATGTTATGCTAGTAGGAGATTAACTATATCTAACAACATGGGTTTTTTTCTTATTGCAGCACAACAATATCAGGATGGGTTTTCATGGTGTCTGTGGGATTCAACGCAGCTGTAAGGTTAGAATTTGCAATGCGTGTCTTAGATTAGCAATTAGTTAAAAATTGGATGATCATAATGAAATTTGGTATACAATTTGCGAAGTGTGAGGGTGAGCAATGAGATAGGAGCAGGGCATCCGAGATCAGCATCATTTGCAGTGTGGGCATCCACTATAACCTCATTCCTTATAGCTGCAGTCTTGGCCGTTATTATAATGGCGATACGCCACGTCATCAGCTACGCTTTCACCGGCGGCACAACAGTTGCCACCGCTGTCTCCGAGCTCTGTCCTTTCCTCGCCGTCTCCATCTTACTCAACGGTGTCCAACCTGTTTTATCCGGTAAACTAATTACATTATATTACTTAAGGGTAGTTTGGTCGATGGAAATTAGTCGATGGAATTGAATCAGGGAATTATGTTGTTCATTAATAATTAGGAGTGGCGGTTGGGTGCGGATGGCAAGCATTTGTGGCGTATGTGAACGTGGGATGTTACTACTTAATAGGTATCCCATTGGGTTGCATTATGGGCTTCAAGTTTGATATGGGTGTCAAGGTAATTAATTATAGAGTTATATATATTTTTTAGAGTTGGTTTGGTTGATGAAACTGGGTCTGGAAATTTGATTTCAATTACCGGTCCACTGAGAACTATAGTGCAATTATTTGGGTCAATTCCCAGTGAGTCGGGAATTGGAACCCAATTTGTGGAATTGTTCCAATTACCGAACCCGATTCCATCAAACATACTGCCTTTATTACCTTATTTATGGTTAGTTAATTACTTACTTATGATTACTAAAACAGGGATTATGGTCGGGAATGATTGGTGGAACCCTTATGCAGACTCTTATTTTGTTGTGGGTCACCTATCGTACAGATTGGAATATTGAGGTATAGTAATTAAGTAAAATTTTATTCCAATAACAATCCAAGTAACCTGTAATTTTACTAAATTATAGATGTGTTTCTACCTCAGGTGAAAAAGGCAAGGAACCGCTTGCAAAAATGGGAGACTGATGGCATGCAAGGATCCCAAATAACCCCAAATGAATGAACCTTAAGAAAACAACAAATTTGTCAAAACCCAAGTTATCAATCTCTTACATTTACAAATCTCTGCTATTTAAATAATACATGTTGTTATTTAGTGTGAATAACAACAAATAATCTCACTTGCATTTCTTCAAGCTTCAACCTCATTACTTGAAGCATGCTCATCTACTAATCAGCTGCTAAATACAAATTAATCAGACGCAAATTTGCTAACAACTTCACTTTCCAAGACTAAATGGAATTGACCATGGAGCTTTAGCCACTTCTCTGAACTTTACCTCAATATCCACCTCATCTACTTCCATTTGTCCATCTATTCTTTTCATTCTTTTGTGCCTAATTGCATTGTCACAAAGGCTCATGAGCAGCCTCAACCTAATGAGTATGAACTCAACATTCATTCCCAACTTCTCAAATGCTACCAAAGTGTTCTCCCATGTCACAAAGTCCTCCTTCTGTTGTGTATTATAAGAAGCTCCACTGAATTCTGAAGCTCTTATTGCATCAGCAATGTTTATGGTCTCAGAGATGACTCCAACGATAAGTTTACAGTTAAGGCCGTTGAGAATGCGTTCATGGAGAAACAACTTTTGGCTGCTGCATAGTTCATAGTACTTTAGCTGAAGGTGCTTGGAGAGCTCACAGTTTATAACTAGGCCGTTTGCCACAATGTCAAAGTCATCAAAGCTTTTCACTTGCTCGAAATCAATGGCAGCAGGTTCACACATCCGTATGCCATCTGAAATGGAGAATCCAAAACCGTCTTCTTCTCCATCCTCAGACTCATGTCGTTCAGATCTAACGTTACTACTTTCATTGTAACCTTTGGGGAGATTCTCTGCATGAACTAGCACAATGAGGACATGAGGTTTCCTAATGAGTACACATGCTTCCACCCTTTTGCTAAACCTTCATCTACTTAAACTTAGTAGAACCAAATCAAAGTAAACTCAGTTTCTTTTTGAAATAATAAGAACAGCATATGCACATCAAAAGTACCATCAACTTAAATGATCATGATTCCAAAACTAAGAATAAGAACAATGCAGAAACTAATGTTACCAGATTGCAGAAGGTCATGAGCAACATCCCCTTCATATGAGTCACTTGCCCTCACAATGTAGACCTGAACAAATGGCAAGACACAAATCAAATGTGCTTACTTGAGCTGTAGCTATTCATTGGAAGACTTGCAAAGTACCTTGAACTTGGTTAGCTGAACTAACTGAAACACCAGAACATCTCCACATACTAACTTGTGATCCATGGCAAATGCTGTCCATCCACCACTAAATCTGTGCTTATTAACTAGATACTTTATGGGATAAATTTCGCCATCCTCGTCTTCCAAGTTGATCATTGTGTCCTCATAGGTAAATGCTTGGGGCCAAACCCTTTCACAAGACGCTGCCATGCCAGAATCATGTTAGGTAAGAGCAGTAAGCAGCCAACTTAGGAAACTGAGGTGATTATATTTGCTTACCACGCTAGATCCATTAGAAACATGTGAGGGTAGCATTACTATTATCATGGTAGGGAAGTTTTTTGGTAGACTGGCTTCAAGCTCCTGTGCTTTTAACAGTAGTTGATTCTCAGCTTGATCACCATTAACATGTGGACTCTCTACGGCGATCCTCTTTCGTGTCTTGCTGCAATGTGTTGTAGTGGCATCGTCAAGATTTATCCATCAATTTGAACTTATGAAGCTGTAAGTTAAAAGGAAGGAAGATGTAGTGCAAAAAACGAAGCTCATCCAGCCAATTGGTAAAACAAAGGGTTTGTGAACCACAGCTGAAGTCATGAAATTTTGACCAAGAAACCACCCAATCAAACCCAGTTGAAATTCAGCATCGTGTAATCTCATTTCGATATCTAAACCATCAAAAGTAGTGATCTTTGATTCATTTTTACTCAACATTTCGCGAATTAGAGAAAGGGTAGAACTCGCAAACCAAAGAAATGCCGCGAATTGAAATCTGAAAGAGTGAAAGGGTGGTTCTAGCCTGCTTTGTGAAGAACAAAACATCGTTGCTCTTCAGCATCCGTGTCTTTCCCTTTATATCCTGCAGCAGAATCAGAAACAAGAGCGGTAATGATAATAATGACCACCAGAAAAGAAGAAGAAGAAGAAGAGAAGGGGACTATTGGTCTGTCTGATGCTGAAGTTGATCCGACGACTGTTAACCCATTTATTGTGTTCATGATGCATGATGTGATACATTGTGCACTGCAACATTAGCAATTCTATTTGCAATTGCAAAGTGGGTCCATGTGTATGAATAATAGTATTCTAATCTAGGATTTAATGATTAAATGATAATAAGATATATGTGAATTAGTTACATAATTTGATTATATAATTTGTTAACTTTAAACTAAACAAAAGATTAGTTTGTGAGTTTAAATATAAACCTTAAATAAATATTGAATATATATTATATATGTATTAGTTAGATTTAATAAATTTCATACATAAATAAATAAAAATAATACTAAAACCAAATATATATTAAATATATCACACCCATCTTCAAATATAAATAAACAACAAACTACAATTATTAATACTAACACAAAAGTCACTACAGGCTTTTACGCGGAGTATCTTCGAAATCATACAAGGATACGTAGTAAGTCAACAAATAGTCAACTTCAAGCAGATTTGATAGAAGAGCTATGGAACCAATTTGGAGACGAGGAGGATGATGACTAATATGTACTTGTATTATTCGTATGCTATTTATATTTGTGTTGTATGAATATTGTGTTTAAGTTATTAATAAAGTCACAGACTCGTAAAATTGTGAAGTACAATATTTTTATTCGTAGTAATGTTAATTTGTATGAATAAAATAAATTATAAATGTCATCATTTGTAAATAAATATTATAATTAATATTTATTAGTTTCATTAAATGTATAATTAACTATAAGTAAAATAATGAAGATAAAAGTAATTGATTGAAAAGAGAGTATGGTCCCACCAATTGAAATTGCAAATGAATTGCATTGGTGTAGGGTGAATGAAATTAAAAGTGAGTAGATTGCAAAAATGGTTAAGGTGGCAGTGGGGACCATTTTTGCAATTGCAAGTGAATTGCATGAGTGCGGATGGTCTAAGAACTGGACTGTGATGTGATTTTATTTTTAATTTTTAATGAACATAATAAGATTTTATTTAAGGCAAAAAATTCCTAGTAAATCACGGCATTTTTTTCTTTTTAGTATTACTGATATTTATGTGTATTTTTGGAAAATATTTATGATATTTGGTATCGAGATTGTCATGCCGTCACTTTTCGTCAAAGTCTAGTAGTTTAAGCTGGAGCCATTAATTTCATGAAGTAGAGATGATAAATAATTTAATTGTGATTGCCTATTTGCTAAATTCATTGACAAGTGAGCTGCAATAAGATAAGAAAACTCATCACTTTCACATTTGCGGCAAACACAAATAGCATAGTGAAAAGAAAACACAATTACAGACTGAAAGGAGGAGTCTCAGGCTAATGTTAAGCCCCCCCCCCCCCATTGTTCAACCTACTAACGTGGGGGAAGCTTGCAAACCCTAAAGTTGATAATAAAGCCTTACTATCATCATGATTAAGGCGAGTCTCACAAAGAAAATTAAACTTAGAAACATGGAGGCGTACTAAACTACGTAGTTCTAAACTGTCGATTCTCCTCAGGAATGTTGCAGTGTTCCATATACTGATATTTGTCCTCTGCGGGTGGGAAGAAAAGATCAAAGTACTATAATTCGATATGTGGAACATCATGTACTTGAGCAAATTCAAGTGGGATGATCTGACGATGAAATTGGTACCGAACTCAATTTTTCCAAAGTTGAATTCCCTTGTGTATCTTTAGGGCGTTACTCATTTTGGCAAATGCATTTATAAAGAGAGCCACTAGAGAAAAGAAGCTAGCCTTAACTTTCTGTTGTCAGGAGGGAACGAGATTTCTACCTCTCAAAAGAAGACTATTATGAGCGATAATTATCTTCAGATTAGCAACTTTTCTACATCATAATAACTGAGGAAAACCTTTTGTTCCTGATACATGTTCATTTCTTTCTTTCTTTCTGCTGTAGAAGCAAAAGGTACCCACCGAAGAACATCTGTGTGCTAATGTCAACTAGATGTTGATCATGATGTTTAATTTTCTTCTCAAAATCCATTAGACAGCCAATTTGGTAGCGCTACAACGAGCACAAGTTTTATCATTTCAGGGGCAAAGTTATAGTAATGACCTTCTATGCTTCTAGCCTTGATCAACACTACATAATGAATCAATTCAACTTAGGGCAGAATCAAGGAGGCTTTTGAATTCTTCCAAACTTCTCCAAATTTAGGATATTCCAGCTGAACCTCCAGTAGTCTAGTCATTCGAATACCTGCTCTAACATCCGCTGGAACATCTCTGGGCCAATTTGCCTATGATACATCTCATTTATGTAGTTACAACGTCTTTTTCCTAACATTTTCTCTCTCTCCATACCTGATGAATAACAGACAGCATGCATCGACACCACCGATAACACAATTGGTATTGGAACAAGAAATTTAATAACCCAGAAGATGCCAGAAGGAGATGGTGTCAGAAGATTCTGCTTGCTAAGATTAGGGGGGGAGATGAACTAACCTCCGACGATGGCCTTCAGAACCCAGGAGTAGGTAGAGTCTGCTTCATATTTGCAACAAAGGCTAAAAAAGGCTAAAATTTTCTCATTTCTGCAGTTACAACGTCTTTTTTCTAACATTTCTCTCTCTCCATACCTGATGAATAACAGACAGCATGCATCGACACCACCAATAACACGATTGGTATTGGAACAAGAAATTTAATAACCCAGAAGATGCCAGAAGGAGATGGTGTCAGAAGATTCTGCTTGCTAAGATTAGGGGGGAGATGAACTAACCTCCGACGATGGCCTTCAGAACCCAGGAGTAGGTAGAGTCTGCTTCATATTTGCAACAAAGGCTAAAAAGGCAAAAACGGCTAAAATATGAGATTTTAAAATCGCCATTGTCGAGGATCGAACCCAGGTCACCCACATGACAGGCGGGAATACTTACCACTATACTACAACAACTATGATGTTTGATTATAACATTTTCATAATTTTACACATAATCACTTGGTTGTGTTACCGAAAATATTTCTTGGAAAGTGGGTGGTGAGAGAGAGATCTTGGGAAAGTCAAATGATGGGTTTGTTTACCGAGGTTAGTATTCAGATTAATTTGGGAGGGGGGAGTTAATCGTGTTACGTGTAACGGTTGGATGAGTGAACATGTTTGAGTGGAAATTAATCTGACGTGGCTATACTAAGTGACATGGACAACATGTTGGCAAGACCACATAGGCAGTTGGACGGAAAAATTGATGCCCCTAGACGCCAGTGGCCATTTTGATTATGGGCCAAATTCCTGTAATGGAAGAGAAATTTTATTGAGGTCGGTGACTTCCGGGTTATTTGGCAGAGGAGTTTGAGCCTTGGTTATCATTCCCTTGGAAGTTCTGATTTTGATTATCGTTCCAGTTTCCTTTATTCTTCCATTGAGAATTCTAGTTCTGATTCTCATTGTACCTTTGATTACTCTTTTGGTTCTGATAACCTCTCCTTGAAACCGATTTCCAGAATAGCCCCATTGATTGCCTTGATAGGAGTTGTTGTTGAGTTGGTTGCTCCAATTCTGGTTCTGGTTCTAGCTCTGGCTCTGATAACCACCATAATTCCTAAAGTTGTTGTTCTGAGAGTTCCCTTGGTTCTGACCACCAAGAAAATCAATCTCCTCTTGTTGCATTCCACAATCACTCTCATAAATCCACTAACAGTTTTCTGCAAAATGACCAATACCTCCACAGTTCGCACAAGCAGATGAAACTACAGCTACAGTCTCTACCTTCGCAATCCGAGGAAGGGTTGATATCGTAAGCAACTTAAATCCCTATAGTGGAGCTGTATGAGCCGCCTCCAGCTCATGACGGAGACGTTGCACTTCTATCTCTAATTTTGAATTCTCTAGCTCATACTGATTCTTAGCCTTGTCTTCTGATGCACTAACAGTGGGGACTAGATACTGAGCATCACTTCAAATGAAGAATATTTATGGCCGTCTGACTTCCACCTTCATAGGATTAGTGTGGATGAGTGACCAGGTCTTAATTGCAAAGTTTCTTGTAGGAAGCTAGAGCTTGAGTTGAGTCATATCATCCAATTCTCCATTCACTTGCAAGACAAGTCGTTCTTCTTCTTGAAATCTAAGCCTCTGAGGAATGTAAAGAACATGAAATAATCATCTCGGCCATGATGAGGACATGCTCGGAGAAGTCCTTGGAATCTCTGCCAGACTTCATAGAAATTCTCTTCTTGGCCACTATGGAAGGCTGAGATCTGCGCCTTTAGTGTTTCGGTCCTAGAAGGAGAGAAGAACTCCTATAAGAATGTTATATCCAAACCGTCCCAAGTAATGAAATGATTGGTAGGATGCTCATATAACCATTGTTCAGCCTACCCCTTCAAAGAGAACAAGAATAAAGTTAGCTTGACAAAGCTATGATCTACCTCGGTGCTGGAGATCGTATTGGAAGCCCAGGTAAAATTCTTGATGTGAGCATTAGGATCTTCATGAGCTTCCCTGAGAAAGTATTCACATTCCCTTGGATCATATTGATCATGTGAGGGGGAATGGACATATTGTGAGCTCCTCCAGCAGGAGGCTAGATACAAGAGACAGTTCCTTCAATGGTCGGGCGACCATATTCCCTAAGTAGTCTCTCTTCCATCTTGAATCCTTTTGGCTCAACAGGGGGAACTACAATTTCGATGACAGGAGGAACTGAAGTAGCAATTATGGATGATGAAGGCAGAGAAGTAAACAAATTATTTTTTACCTTAGGGGCTTTGGTGGTGTTCTTTGGAGGTATTGATGTAGGGTCGGAATGAATGTAGAAGACCCTGGCCTTGTATGCTATGCACTTACTAGATCGTCTATCCTCCGTAACTGCAATCTTACCTGAAACATAAAAAACAAGAAGAAACCGAGTAATATAACAATGTAGGAGGTAAAGAGATGATAAGAAAATGAAGAAAAGCCAATGTCTTTCCTAGACCAAGAAAATATTCCCCGGTAACGGCGCCAAAAACTTCATGTGAGAAATAACGCACACCAAATCTTACTAACTAGATTGCTCTAGCGAGATCGTAAATCTCAAGGGTCTTTCCGTTCTATTACTCAACAATTGTGAATTAAGTTATTCAGGTTTCAAAGGTTTGGTTTTTGATTTGGTTGTGAACTAAATGATCTAAGAATGGAAAAATAAACAAGTTGGGGTTTCGTAGAATGACTAAGGTGTTTGTCCAGACTCGAATCTGCTCTAGTACGATTAAGACGGAATGATGCAATGCAATTTCGGCTACTCAGACTGACGACTCTACACTTTCTAAGGTTCTCTACTCCTATGTCAGGTCGTAAAGATACTATCCTATCAAACACACAAGTTCCTATGGTCAAGTTAACTTGTGAATTGTCAAGAACGCAAGCATGGTGTTCGGTAAATTGCCACAGAGATAATGCAAAGAGATTAAGTCTACTGGTCCTATGGTCAATTTACCGGCAGAACTTAACGACTTCATAGACTCTAGAATGATTAACGTTCTTGGCCAGATCCGCAAAATCAAAGATAAACTAGAACCTGACAATAGGTCAGTCAATCAGATTCAAAACATTTAAATAAGGATTTAGGAGAATCACATAAAAAATCTGAATAAACCTCAATTAACATCAAAGGGTTAGAAACCCAACATCATTCATACAAAATCCTCACTAGAGCTTCATATAATTTGAACAAACCTGAGATTGTAGCTGCTCATGGTTTCGAGAGAAATCACAGAAATAATAGAAGAGAAATCCGAGATAAACTAATCTTTTTTATCCGATCGAACCTCTGACCAATCGTGACTTTCCTCCCGCTCAATCGTGCTTCCGAACTCCCACAATCGCCTTTCTCCTCTCTCTCGTTCATCAAAAATCAAATCCTAAAAAATCCGTAAAACAGAAAAAGTGCACCCAGAGAACACTAAGAAGTGCGTCGGCACTCTTTTTCCATGGTTGAGGCACACATTTCTCTGATGTTGAAAAAAATTCCAGTTTCGCTCCTTCGATGATTTTCGCTCCGTCCGAACTCCAAATTGATCATCGTTTGAAGTGTCAAACTCGTGAAAAGGTCCTTCACAATATGGTAACCTGAAATCTCATAAAAAAATTGAAACAACATCAAACGGTCCTAGAAGAGGGCCAAATGACAGTAATACGCAATTTGCACGAAAATTCCTAGAAACTAACCCAAATCGGTGTAAAATGATAGGAATGTCGCTCAAATGTGGAAAGATACCACGGTAAATCTAGTATCATCGCCAAGTTTAAATTATCATTTTTTATAGGGCCATATAGTAAATTTAGAAAAGTGCCTCCGAAATTCAAGCAACGACCCTGCTAGAGAGCTTTCTGGCGTACTCATGATATTCATGACCAATTCGATCAGTAAAAAATTTGGTCAAACTATTTATCAAACTTGCGTTGAGCCTAATTTCATGTGAGGAAGGAAGCTCAACTATAGCATGAATGATTAGATATTTTTATTACGTTATTTGCTTTAGCTAAATGCGTATTATTCTTAATGAAAGTCTGCTTAGGGAATTTGATTCCTCTCTTTGCTTTCTAAACCATGGTTGTGGCTCTTGTTAATTTTCAATATTCCTTCCTCTTAAGGTAGAATCCACTGTGTTTCCTCTTTAGGTATACATTATTCCTTCTTCTTAATCTATTATTATGACATAGTTGAATGACCTAATAAGCTTTGCATAGCACATTATTCTTTCAGTAATGGCTAACTGAGCCAGTTCTAATACATAAATTTGTGTTCTTCCACTATGCAAAGTTAACAAATATACCCCTCTACTATTATTCAATCAAATTAAATCTCTCTACTTTAACACGTTTAACAAACGTGCCCTTCCGTTAACTTTTCCATCCGTTCCTGTCGATTCTTCCTTGAATCTGTCACTAAATTTTCTTGTCGGGTTTCCAATGATCTAATATGGGTTTATTTTCACGAGACTTCATCTGTTTTAGTTGAACTACTAAGCGATTGAGGTATGATTTTATCCAATTGGCAAAAAATCAGAGTTTCTTCGTTGATTCAGTTGAATGCAAGTTTTGTCCTTTCTTCTGTCAATGTTTTGGGATTGATCATCTCCTCCTTCTTCTTGTTGGGTTTTCACTGCTCTATATTGGGTTCATTAATATTACTTGATTGATATGTTTCGTTTATCTCGGTGTTCATCCTTGATTTCGGCGGAAATGGACATAAAAGTTAATGGGAGGGCATATTTGTTAAATGTATTAGTAGATGAATATAATTTAATTGAAAAATAGTATAGGGGTATATGTGTTAACTTTACATAATAAGAGGACAAAAATGTATATTAACACAAAACTTCTTTTATAAAATTCTTGGTGTATTAACAATGTGGTGAATCTTAGGGCTGGTTTATAATTGTGATTAGACCAGACCTTATGGCTTATATATCCTATTTAAACGAATATCAAAGGACGTGAGTGAGCTAGCTAGCACGAAACTTTATGGTGCCTATATATACACTAATATACACACATCTCCTAATTTCGCAAATACTATTATAAGCCATTGCAAAGAGTGTACTTTATCATCAATGGCGGCCACTTCTGCAGAAGAAAAGCAAACCCATGATGATCAATATGTAAGCCTTGAACTTGAACAAGTGTTATCCGACACAAAGCTATCAAGCCTTGAACGTTTCAGAAAGGCAACTTCCATGGAGCTTAAAACTCTCTTCCACCTAGCTGCCCCCACCGTTCTGGTATACCTCCTCAACAACGTTGTTTCTATATCAACACAAATCTTCTGCGGCCATCTCGGCAACCTCCAGCTCGCCGCCACCTCCCTTGGCAATTCCGGCATCCAACTTTTCGCATATGGCCTCATGGTATGTATACATTCATAAACAGATCTCGATCTGTACTATAAAATACTCATTTTACTTTATTCTTCTGTTTTGGCCAACTTGAAAATTAGTCTTTTCTGTTCAAAATTTAGTTCACTTAACGTTAACTTTTGACAAATGAGTATATCATGTTATCAATATAATATTCACATTTCTGATTACTCAAATTATTACATATTTACTAAATATGATATATATTTACCAAAAAATTAAACAATACGTACCTACCCCGTGTATTTTATATGTAGTCTACTTATGTACTTCACACACCCAATTTGTTATTACTCTCAATCTACCGGCAATCCTTGAATCTCCAACAATAGCTCAATATTCTAATTGTCTGAAATTTAGTGATTCTTCGTCAAAAGTTAACGACTAAATTTTTAACAAAAGGGGTTAATTGTGAAATTGGCCAAAATAAAAGGGGAAGAATAAGTATTTCATGAGTCTATTTGTAAATTTGGCAAAGTAGAGAGGGGAGCAACAATACCATTATTTCATAACTACAAGAAAAAGCATTTTTAGGGATCGTACTTTTGGGAAAACGGTCACTAACTTGATTGTGGCTAAACTATTTAGCAGTGTTGTCAAGACCGGACCGGTCATCGAACCGGTCCAGTGAGAGGTTCAAGGGTTTGAGGTTCAACCAGGATCAAACCGTAAAAACTGGCATAAAGAACCGGTTACACTATTACTTGAAAAAATTAGATATCATTCTAGTAATTACCTAAAATGTAGGTATCAATTTGTAATAATGATTCATATATATATGTATAATAATTGGAAACCCTAATTGTTCCCTCAATCTCTCTTATTTCCTGACTCCACTCTCCAGCCCCACCCACTTCTTCCTTATCTTCTTCTCTCATCTTCTCCTCTCATCTCTTCTTTCCTTCTCTTTTCCATGAGTCCATGCCATCTACCCTCTTCTCCTCCTTTCTTAACTACTCCATCAGTTCATCACAATCCTCTTCTTCGATATGCTCGAATCCCAAACCAGATCTAGACTCGAATCTAAGCTTGAGGATGATTGAAAACTCGATCTGGACTCAGATTCCAACCCGATGAGGATGTTGCGGCCGTTGAAGCTGCTGACGATAACAAAAGTGTTTGGTTGTGATGGCCGGAGGGGCGCCAGACGCGATTGTGGGTAGGAGGCGACGATTCATTCCTCAGCTTGCTACATCCATTGAGCGAACGATTTGGGAATGATAAGATAAGAACAGATGATTTTGGAACGAGTAATGATTAATGAACGATTTGGGGAAGTCGGATCATAAATCACTTTTCAGATTCACTTAGGTCTACTTTTTTCTCTCTCTATCGTTAAACCGCCTGAAACCGTCCAACACGGTTCGAACGGTTTACACGATTTTTACGAGTCAGACCAAGATTTTGAGCTAATCAGACCGCTGTGATTTTTTACTCTGACCAGACCGGAAAGATGGCTGGTCACCGGTTTTATCGGTCCGACTGGCCGGTCCGGTCTGGTTTTAATAACACTACTATTTAGTGATCTTTTGGTGTTTTAGTGATTGTGGCTAAGCTTTTGTGTCTTTGCAGTTGGGGATGGGAAGCGCGGTTGAAACACTATGCGGGCAAGCATATGGAGCTCAAAAGTACGAACTGTTAGGACTATACACCCAAAGATCAGTCATACTCCTCACCCTCACCGGAATCCCTCTCACCATCCTCTACATCTTCTCCAAGCCAATCATGATTCTACTAGGCCAGTCTAAGGCGATTGCCTCCGCCGCCACACTCTTTGTGTACGGCCTCATTCCACAAATATTCGCCTACGCTGTCAACTTCCCCATGCAAAAATTCCTACAGTCACAGAGCATAGTACGTCCCAGCTCCTACATAGCGCTCGCCACCCTCGGGCTTCACCTCTTGCTGAGTTGGGCCGTCATCTATAAATTGGGTTTGGGCCTTCTGGGCGGATCGTTAGTGTTGAGCTTCTCATGGTGGTTCGTAGTTGTGGCCCAGTTTGCTTACATAGTGATGAGCCCACGGTTTAAGCAAACTTGGACTGGTTTGAGTTGGAAGGCATTTTCTAAGTTGGGAGAGTTTGCAAAATTTTCGGCTGCTTCGGCTGTAATGCTCTGTTTGGAGTGTTGGTATTATCAGATTCTGGTTCTCATCTCTGGGTTACTCAAAGATGCCGAGATCGCCTTAGCTTCCCTTGCAATATGGTAAACCTGTTTATTTTGTCGGTAAACACAATAAGATATTTTCAGAACTTTCTCTCAACAATTCGAGTTATTGGGATACAACAGTTCATGACATAGTATCAGAGCCTTTGATGTCCGAAGAGTCTTGGTATCAGATCCCGATAGCCCCCAATATAACAATTTATCTTGCATAAGGTTGGCTGGACCTTTGCAAACTTAAATCCGCTTTCATGGGATGGGATGAAATTGCACTTTTCGATGTTGCACATTTTAACATTCTAATAGTGATTACTTCTCGAAAAAGAGAAGAAGAAGGAAGACACCAACCATATCAAACCGGATCTACTAAGGTGACGACATTTTTTGTTGTCACCGTAACAAAACTGTTAAAGTATCAATTTTTTATTTTTAGGTACCAATTTTTCATAGTAGGTACATGATTTGAATTCGCAAGTACCATTTCTTATAACAGACACTTGAGTTGTTTAATTTTTTTTTTTTATGAAAACTTGAGTTGTTAAATTTATGTATCAGTTTTAGCTAACTAACATAACCATCTACTATTTTCAATCGAATTAAACCCATCTACTTTAACACTTTAACAAATGTGTCCTTCCTCTAATTTTTCGTCTATTCCTTTTCTATTATACTGACCTTACATGCCACATCAGACTATTTATTCATGTGGTCTCTAAAGTAAACTTTAAACTAAAAAATCCGAGAATCTAAAAAATCTAAGACTTAAAAAATAAATGGTTAATACACATTTTTGCCTCATTCCCTTTTCTTCTTTCTAAACACCACCTCTACAAATTTCTTATTCTCTCAGCATCCATGTGTACAAAATAGCTCATAGGATATGTCCAGTCAACAAATTTATCAGGGGACGAATGAAAAACTTAACGAAATGACACATCTGTTAAAAGTGTAAAAACAGATAAATTTCATTCCGCTGATAAAAAGTAGATTAATATTATTGTTAACTTTGCATGACACGAGAGCAAAAATGTATATTAACCCTTTTAAATCATAAAAACACCTGAGGAAAAGGTAATTAATTTCGATTATTTGATCTGGATGCAGCACAACAATATCAGGATGGGTATACATGGTGTCGATCGGATTCAACGCAGCTGTAAGGTATTTAGTTTTGCAGATATAATAAATTGCAACTAATTGTTTGATAATTTGATCTTAATATAACAATTTAACAGTGTGAGGGTTGGAAATGAGCTAGGAGCAGGACATCCGAGGTCAGCATCATTTGCTGTGTGGACAGCTACGATATGGTCATTCATTATAGCCACCATGTTTGCTGTTGCTGTCCTCATGTTGCGCCACGCCATCAGCTATGCTTTCACAAGTGGTTCGGTCGTAGCCGCCTCGGTCTCCGACCTCAGCCCTTTCCTCGCCGCATCAATCTTACTCAACGGTGTACAGCCTGTATTATCCGGTAAACTAATTACATGACATTACTTAGTGGTTGTTTGATTGTTGGAATTGGACCCGAGAATTGAATTCTACTTCCTGGACCACTGAGAATTAGCTCAAATAACTGTACTATAATTCTCAGTGAGCCGGAAATTGAAACTCAATTCTCAGATCCAATTCCATCAAACAAACCACCTTGTAATCGATTAAGTAGGTAAAAGAATTTGCGTTGTGATTGATAATTAGGAGTGGCAGTTGGGTGTGGATGGCAAGCATTTGTGGCGTATGTCAACGTGGGATGTTACTATTTGATAGGTCTTCCATTGGGTTGCATTTTGGGCTTTAAGCTTCATATGGGTGTCAAGGTAAATTAATTATATAAGTTACGGTTAGTAAACATTATAAAATCGATTCAAAACCCTCTCTTATCGAGTTATTGGGATGCAATGGCATATATGGTATCAGAGTCTTTGATGACCAAAAGGTATTGACATCGAATCCTGATAGCCTCCAATATAACAATTTATCTCGCATATAAGGCTTAGCTTGGTGGATTTTTGCAAACTTCAATTCATTTTCATTTACTTTCGTTAATGTGGTTGATGGTAATCAGGGTATATGGACGGGGATGACCGGCGGCGTACTTATACAAACCCTCATCTTGTTGTGGGTCACGTGTCGGACTAACTGGAACGATGAGGTACAATTAATTTAAATAAAAAAATTATAAAATTATAAATGTAAAGTTACTAAGGAAAAATAATTAAATCAACAAATTATAACTCTATATATAAGTTATTTTATACCAGGTGAAAAAGGCTGAAAAACGTTTAAAGAAATGGGAGCATGGGATCCAAGGGTCGTCAACGAATGGAGCCTAACTAATCTATTCATCAATCATCGAATAGTGGTGGGGCTAGTTGTTGTAGGCTACCTTAGGCCCGTGCCCAGGATCCCGGATTTTTTCCAAAAATAGGCTTGGGCCAAAATTCAATTCCCAAAATAGGCTCGTTCTACGGTCAATTCCCAAAGTAGGCTTGTGTGTGCTGACTGGACGCGTACATCGCCAAATTAAATGGCGATCATTGTTTATCGCCAATATAAAGGGCGATTTACACCATCTGACAACAGCACCAAAAATCGCCATTTATATTGGCGATTTCAGCACTGAAAATCGCCAATATAAATGGCGATTTTCAACTGCTGAAACATCTGACACTTTACTTTGTAAATAGAGTGAAATAGCACTTTGGCCTCTCTACTTTGTAAACTTAACAAATAGCCCCCTATTGTATAAACTGCTCTTTTTATCTTTCATTTTTTGATCAATTTGTATTTTGGGTCCTTCCATTTCAACTAACGCTTCATGACGTTAAATATGTGCACATAGATTCTATTTTGAGATTTTTATGTTCGTATTTCAAAACAATGGCGAAGCTAGGATTCAAGCATACCCTGGGCCCGATACATAAAATACAATAGGCCGAATATATTTTCGTACGAAAAAATACATATATTTTAGCTATTTGGGTCAAGGGGACCCTGGGCCCGGGCCCAGGGTAGCCACCCCCTATCTTCGTTAGTGTTTCAAAAGGTGTTTATAATTGACTAATGTTACTCGTATAGTACTCATTAATTTAATTGGTGCGCATTACTATACGAGTAACATTAGTCAATTATAAACACCTTTCGAAATACGAACATAAAAATCTCAAAAAAGAATCTATGTGCACATATTTAACATCATGAAGCGTTAGTTGAAATGGAAGGACCCAAAATACAAATTGGTCAAAAAATGAAAGATAAAAAGAGCAGTTTATACAATAGGGGGCTATTTGTTAAGTTTACAAAGTAGAGAGGCCAAAGTGCTATTTCACTCTATTTACAAAGTAAAGTGTCAGATGTTTCAGCAGTTGAAAATCGCCATTTATATTGGCGATTTTCAGTGCTGAAATCGCCAATATAAATGGCGATTTTTGGTGCTGTTGTCAGATGGTGTAAATCGCCTTTATATTGGCGATAAACAATGATCGCCATTTAATTTGGCGATGTACGCGTCCAGTCAGCACACACAAGCCTACTTTGGGAATTGACCGTAGAACGAGCCTATTTTGGGAATTGAATTTTGGCCCAAGCCTATTTTTGGAAAAAATCCCAGGATCCCTGAGTCTAACTATAAACTAAAGTCTTAACTTTTTCTAATAAAATTGACTGATTAGTATAATTACTAATTATATATTTAATTTGGTGTACTGTATTTTATATATCGTGCTCAATGGTTACAAGAGTTCAAACTTCATCACTGTTATTGGGATTATGTAAAGTGAGAAATTGTTGAGATTTCTTATATAAGAAAAAGTGATAGTATCATTCGTTGTTAAATTGTACCATTCATGAAATAAATAAATAAATAAATAAATTGAGTAAGTTAATACTGAATGATATCACACACAATAACATTGTGATCGTACTACTTACATAATATGCAAAGACTACAATTTTTAATAATCAAAATAATAATAAAATTCTTATTAATACATGACGAACATGAATAGTATAATTACTATAATCCCAATGTATACTGTAAATTTACTAATTTTTGCTAAATTTTACCAATGTATGAATGGTACAATTTAACAATAAATGGTACCACACATAATACCAAATGCTAAATTCTTCCAATATATGAATGGTACAATTTCACAATAAATGGTACCACACATAATACCGATAAGATCATATTAATGTGAAAAATAAACAATTAAAAAACGTTCGTGGTTATGTAGAAAAACTACTAGAATAGAGTCAACATGAGTTAATGGGAGGTTTTTTTAGAATATAAATATAATTAAAATTGTAAATTACTTAAATATTCTTTTGAACTCTTGGGAGCCTATTCATTAAAAAAAGGTCTTTAGTACATACAAGAAAATGTTGTAACTTTGTTTACAAAAAGCGACCCCATAAAGATATGTATTTAATAATGAGTAAGTATTGACAATTTTGTAGTCCTACAAGACTACCAAAGTTGTATATTATGTATTATTTTTTATATACACACAAAATAATTTAACATTCAAACACATAAATTTCAATTGTATGAATTATTAATACATGAATTTCAATTATATGCATAAATTTCATTCAAACACAAAATTGTTGGACCGGTCCGGTCTTGACAATACTGAATAAAACTTCTTCCTATTTCGGCCACGGTGCCTTTTAGGTCCTTCCGTTCCAACTATCATCTTCTTAACATTAAATTTGGACATATCGACACACCGACAGAGAGAGATATATATCAGAGGTAGGAGATAAAGAGTTGGTCAGGAAGGTAAACTGGAGAAGTATCTCAAAAAGTATGTTGACTCCTTGAAGACGAAAGTTGAGACCGAAACAGCAAAATAGTCCAAGTACGAGAAGTAAAAATAACAATTTATAGTATCAGGAACTATCCGTTAAATTGACAAAAGTAGAAGGACCAAAGTGTTATGTAGATGATAAATATCGTTTGCGATTCTACATCGAAATAAAGATGGGTGCAGGCAGACCGCCGGCGGTATCTCCGACAACTAGTTGCCGGCCAAAGAGACGCTTCCAAATCAGCCTAAGCTGCTTGTAGATCCTGAGCCTCGCTGCGGAAACAGTGAAGAAAGTAGACTTCCGCAGCTTCTTGCCGAACTTGATCTTCAATCTGCACATCCTGATTCTGAGGAAGGAAGGCTTGTGATTCTCATCCGCTTGTTGCAACGCTTTGTAGATCAGAAACTGAGCTCGACGATGGATTACGTCTTCTGGGTCTTCCTTGTCCAGCTTGGAGTAGCCGTTTGGCCGCCGCCGTTTGATCGTTCCCATTAACAGTATTATAATTGACGGAGAAAATTGGAGATGAAACTAACTATGGAGGGGTTTATATTATATATATATATGCTGTATGCATATGGTACCAGGTACCTGGATCGGTTGACTTTTGTCGTAATTTTACTGAATCGCGAGACTACTTTTATGTTTTTAATAGAGAAAATAGCATTTCACCCCCTCAACTTCACCAACTTAACAAATAATCTCATATACTATAAATGGTTCTTTTTTACCCTTCCTACTTGATCACTTTGTATTTTGGGTCCTTTCTATTTCAAATATCGTCTTTATGATGTTAAATTTGGATACATCTGCACACCGATAGAGAGAGAGATGAAAGGGTTTTAGAATCATACATTTTATTCGTCGATTTCATCCTATGTAATTATATATATACTTATATTCTCAATTAAAAACACTTAGTAGGCTAATACATGGCTATTGGAGCTAACATGGTGTACTGAATGCGCACAAATTAACGTCAAAAAGACGATAGTTGGAATGGGAGAATCCAAAATGCAAAGGAATCAAAGTATGAGGGGTAAAAAGAGGGATTTATAGTACATGTGGTTATTTGTTAAGTTGACAAAATAGAGGGGGTAAAATTACTATTTTCCCATTTTAATAATCGTTGTGGTTTTAGTTAAAATTACTATTTTCCCATTTTAATAATCGTTGTGGTTTTAGTTTCATTTTCAAAATTTTAATTTTGAATATTTTTTTTTTTTTTGTTCAATATCACTTCTTTCGGAGAAGAAATAACGATAGCAAGAATGGGAGAAAGGAGAGGAGAGGAAAGGGAAAAGAGGGGGAGGGGTGAAAAGGGGGGGGGGGGGGGGGCGGGAGTTGAAAGTGGGGCTTGATTAGTTTTATTCTGGCGAATAATCAAGTTCATTCATGGACAAGAAATTTGTAAAAGAGCTCATATCCATTAACTCCGAGAAAAATGGAAAATGTTCAGTGGCCTTTCTAGCGATGACAAATGTTGTCCAGGCCCCTTTATGATTAATTGTGATGTTATGATTGAAAACGACCACCTTAGTAATTGTCTTGTCTCATATATAATTTCTCCTACCATTGCATGAGCTTTTCATTACAGTTTCTCAATCGTTCAGAAGGGTTGAAATGGGGGAATTATTTTACGGGAAAAGGATTATAATTCAAAGATTGGAAGAAAATTGTAAAGATTGAAAACTGAGAGGGAGGGTTTGGGATCAGCATTATGATGATGATGGTTCTGGAGATAGGAATCAAAATGGAAAGTTATGGGATAATCAAATTAAGGGGAGAAACAAACCATTGTAAGGTAAGGGGCTTGAGCCCATGCGAGTTTAGATTTATGAGGCACATCACTATCAAAATAGTGGAGATTTATTCATATCATGGTCACATTTGTTGGAGGTTTACATGTGACTCATTGACACCAATCTTGTAAACTAGAATATCACGAGAGAAGAAGCTTAGAAGGGAATGATGATGTTGATTTGAATATGAAGAATAAAGGAAAGTGTTTGTTGGGATTCGAAGATGGAGACAGAGTTACTTTAAATGATGCTTGCGTAGAAACGACACTGTTAGCGTTTATTACGCGTGTATAGCTATTTGAATTTTGTTAGAAATTTCTTAATTTTTCTTTATTGTGTATAAGCCTTAATGGTTGTATAGTGCGATATAATTCATTCATTCAATGAAACAGTAAATACACTAGTACAAAATATTGAATAGTATGATATTTGCTCATTACGCTCCATACAAAAAAAAAAAAAAAAAAAGCAAAGAGAACAGAGACACCCCAATACTTCTCTATTTCTCACTTTTTTTTCTTAAACACTTATCTCGCATTCTAACCTCGCATACTTGCATTTCTCACTTTACGCCTTACAGTTACTATGCGTTTGTCAATTAAGGACATCATGAATACGAACTCTAGGAGACAAATCAGCTCACATGATTACTACATTTTAAGTGTGAAACCTGTATTGGACTACCCGGTCCTCCAAACCAAAATAGTTGTTAGAATTTCAATTATAGTAGTTAAATGTCGTGCAACTTGGACTAATGTGAACATACTTTGTGACTTTACACATATACAAGAAACCAAAATATTCCTGCATAATGAACTGTTATGATATGGCATGGGACCATAAGCAGACCAGAGAGACGGCTGACATAAGTCGCAGGTTGTACTGGCGAGGCACCAAGTGTGACCATTTCTGCCTGTTGGAGACATGGTACAGATCGAATACTACTGTCTATTTTTGCTTATAAATAATTTACCAAGAGAGCATCAAAGTCAAAACGACAACCAATTATTAGTTCCATTTCCCACAGAACATCTGTATAATAAACATGGGGTTTTGGGGAAGGAATAATATATATATATATATATATAGGCCGTAACATGACGCCGTTAGAGTCAATGATTTGATTTGAGTTGTGTACAAGGTCTCCTTAAAAGAAATGCAATGTACAGTGTAGTTGAAGTTTGTTGAATTCTTGATTTTGGATCACTTTGCTTATTTTACAAGTGAAAGGGATGTTTTACGTACTCAAAGTCTGACCATGTCATTACTGTAGAGATTTGATTGGAAAGGTTTACCCACACCCAACCGTGTGCACTAGGTATTATATTTATAGTGGTTTGTGTATACAAGGAAAGAGATAAATACAAATATTAACAACCTATAAAAGAGGTAACTAAATATCTTTTAATGATCTATCCTTATCACCCTCCCGCAAGCCAATGGGAGGTCTCACATTGAGCTTGAGTCGAAGTTGTGTGAAGCGTGGTGCTGGCAGAGACTTCGTCAAGGTGTCCGCAATCTGATCCTTCGTCGATATATAGGCAATGTGTAGTTGTTTTGCCGCCACTCGCTCTCTTACAAAGTGGAAGTCGATCTCTAAGTGTTTGGATCGGGAATGGAATACCGGATTCTTTGTCAAATAGGTAGCCCCAACATTGTCACACCAAATAGTTGGAGCTGTGGACAGTGGGCAGCCGACTTCCTTGAGTAAAGATGTTAGCCACAGAACCTCTGACGCCGCCATTGCAAGCGCCCTATATTCAGCTTCCGTCGAGGAACGGGATACAGTTCGTTGTTTTCGGCTCGACCAAGATATAATATTAGATCCGAGATATGCAACGTAGGCACTAGTGGAGCGTCGATCCTTATTATCACCTGCCCAATCAGCATCTGTATATATGGACAAAGTATGAGCTGTGCTTGGTTTGAGATATATCCCATGAGTCGTGGTACCTTTTAGATAGCGTAAGACACGCTTGAGTTGCATCCAGTTAGTCATCGTCGGGCTGTGCATGGATTGTGCTAGGCGGTTTGTTGCATATGAGATATCTGGACGCGTCATGTGGAGATATTGTAATCCTCCAAGGAGTTGCCGATAGAGTTGCGGGTCGTCGAATAGGTCTTCATCATCATCAACTGGCTTGTATAATGGTGTGGCTATTGGTTTGGCATTGCTGAGATTTGCTTTGGCCAAGAGCTCCATTATGTACTTCGGTTGAGAGAGATGCATGCCCATTGGTTGCGGCTGACCTGAACGCCGAGGAAATAATGGAGGGGTCCCAGATCTTTTAGCTGAAATCGGGCAGCCAACTGGGTTATGATTGCACGTACCCTGTCCGTCGAAGCTCCTGTGATTATAATATCGTCGACGTAGACTAAAACAAACAGATGTGAGTTCGTAGCGGTATAAAATAAGGAGTGGTCAGTTTTAGAAGTACTGAACCCGAGAGCGACGAGGGCATCACGTAGGCATGCAAACCATGCACGTGGGGCTTGCTTTAGCCCGTAGAGAGACTTGTTCAATCGGCAGACGTGATTTGGCTTTGACGGATCTGTATATCCTGGTGGTTGGACCATATACACGAGCTCGTCCAGTTGGCCATGTAAGAAAGCATTAGAAACATCAAGTTGGTTTATCATCCAATTATTCGAAATTGCAATAGAGAGAATTAACCGAATAGAAGCTGGTTTGATTACCGGGCTAAATGTCTCTGTGAAGTCAAGTCCCTCTTGTTGGTGGAAGCCCTTTGCCACCAATCGCGCCTTGTAACGAGCAATTGTTCCATCCGCATTTTTCTTGATCTGGTATACCCATTTATTTCCAATAGGCTTCTTGTCGGGTGTGTGCGGCTCTAGCGTCCATGTGTTGTTGTCGAGGAGAGCGTTGAACTCACTATCCATAGCTTCTCGCCAGTGTTTATGCGGGTGTGCTTTAGTGAAGCACGTGGGCTCTTTCTCATCCGGGCTTGTAGACGCGAGGAAGGTACGTGGTTTGAGATTCCCTGTTTGGGAGCGTGTGACCATTCGTGGAGGGTTCTGACTTTGTACTGGTGGCTGCTGCGGCCGGTGGCTTATGGGAGGTCGCGTTGGGGTTGTGGCTTGGGATGGACGGTCATGTGTAGGTAGTAGGAGGGGTATGGGCAGCGTTGGAGTTGGTAGGATAGGAGGTTGCGGCGCTTCACTCTGTATCGTAGACACCTGAAAAGGAAAAGTAGACTCGTCAAAAATCACATGTCGTGACACTTGAATTTTCACGGTATTTAAATTCAAGCAGAAATATCCTTTATGCTGCACACTATATCCAAGAAACACGCTAGGTGATGATTTGACATCTAGCTTGTTTGCCACATAAGGACGAAGCCAAGGGAAGCAAAGACACCGAAGGTCTTAAGCAATGAATAGTCAGGATCAACGCCAAAGAGATAATGATACGGTGTGTCATTTCCTTCAAGTGTGGTAGTTGGCAGCCGATTTATGAGGTACACCGCTGTCTTAAATGCGTAGCTCCAATACTTCATCGGAAGTTTTGCCTGATGTAATAACGTGCGCCCCATCTCTGTGACCTGGCGATGTTTTCGTTCTGCACATCCATTCTGCTCTGGGGTGTGCGGACACGAGCTTTGAAATATGATCCCTTCTTCTTTCAAGTACTGTGACAACTTTTGGTATTCACCGCCCCAATCTGCCCTGAATGTCCGGATAGGCCTAGCAAAATAATTTTCAACCATTCGGCGGAATTCTTTGAAAATAGATAACAAATCAGATCGATAGCGAACAAAGTATATCCAGCTGTACTTGCTATAATGATCAAAGAAAATAATGTAATAGCGTTGATTATCAATAGAATCAATGGTCCCCACACATCACTGCAAATCAAATCCAACGGTCCAGAGGCCTTATAAAAAGAAGAATTAAACGGAAGCTTGTGCATCTTGCCAACACAACAGTCATGACAAATATGTGGAAGACGCTTATTTGAAAAGGAAGAGCATATCGACGTAATAACTTTTTGACGCTATCTAGATTAGCGTGACCCATTCTCCGATGCCACGTAGACAATGTGACATTATGCACACTCGGCTGCCCCCTTCTGGTTTCGAACAATGCCAACGGGATCGGGTAGAGACCGTCCTTACTCCGGCCTTTGTATATTGTCTGTCGGCTGCCCAAGTCTTGAATATCAACCCAATCACGATAAAACAATACGACAATGTTGTTATCACGTGTTAATGCACTTATAGAGAGCAGATTTTGACAAGAGCGTGGCACATATAGCATATCACGTAAATTCACTTGTGATCCATTAACATCCATAGTTGCAGAACCAAAATGAGATATAGGTAGGATATTACCATCACTGAGCTCGACATGTTCGGTGCCTTGATATTCAGAGTGAAGCGCCAGGTTTTGTAGGTCATTGGTTAGGTGGTGTGTGGCTCCAGAATCGATGGTCCAGGTATGGTTCGGATGGGCCGGCGAGGTTAGGTAGTTGGCTGACGGGTTCGGAGGCATCTGTCGAGGAGAGGGGCACATTCTGTAATGGTGCCGGTGCCCTTGCAATTGTAGCATATCATGGTATTCGTCGGAGGTGGACTTTGCATCGGCGGTGGGCGGGGGTACTGACCACGACTCGGCTGCCCAGTGTAGTTACCCCATTGCCCGCGGGTTGGCTGCCCGGTGTAACCGCCTCGGTAGGATCGCTGACCTGCATCAATAAAATGACTGCCGCGGCCACGATCTATGCGACCGCGTCCGCGGGGATTAGCATTAGGGCGACTGCCATAGTTGGCATGGGGTACGATAGCAGCAGCAGCCTCCTCCATTGACAAGTCGAGCTCCTCCGATATGAGCAACCCGTGGAGTTCTAAATATGTAACTTGATCTGTCCGCCCGTGAATGGATCTCGCTAAGGGTTTGTATGCAGGAGGTAGGCCCTTAGTTATGTGCTCCACAAGGTCTGCTTCTGGCACCGGCTTCCCTAGAGCTTGAAGGCGGTCATATATGGACTTAGCTTTCTGAAGATAATCATTCATGTTGTCATTAGCCAAACGTAAATCAATTAATTGGTTTCGAAGTGACCTGATTTGTGAAGGGCTGCCCGAGCCGAAGGCAGTAGCGAGAGACACCCACGCCTCGCGAGCTGTAGACACCCTACCAAGGTGTGGATCACGGACGGAGAGAGAGTTTATTATCCAACCGAGGACGAGTTGGTCCTGGCGAAACCACTTCACATACGCAGCATTGACATCGCCGGCAGCCGTGGTGCGAGCTGGGGCTTGGCTCATTCCATCGACATGTTTGAGTAGATCGTAGCCGGCGAGAAAGGTCGAGTTGGGCTTCAAGAAAGTTTGGAGGTTTGACGAGAGTTGGGTTGAGGAATAAGTTGGAAAGGAGAGGGATATTTGAATACAAGAGTTGGTGGGAAAGTTTAAGGTCGAAGCCGCAGTGAAGGTAAGAAGGAGGAAAAAAAAGATATTATTTATGACTTCTTGCATACCACAAGAATGGTGGGTAAGTTTAGCACACCAACGTGTGCACTAGGTATTCAGAATTAGTAGGTTGTTCAAGAACTTGCAATATACAACTATAAGGTCGTATTCTTTTAGATCTATCCTTACAATTAAGATAGGTGATTCTAATTGATCAAATGGATATACCGATTTTTGTCAACGAACTTGCATCACCATAATGTTGAGTTGTTAGAAGTTGAATGAATTTTGATAGTTAAGATTATACGTCCAAACAGATTAATTGACGAGGGTTGCAAGGTTATTCATTAGGTATGAAACAATAGTTATGATGGTGAATTTCATAATAGATCGTTAATTAAGTTGAGACAACGGTGGCTGATGATGCTCCTTAATTATTTGGCCACATTGATGTTATAGTTTGAAAAAATAAACTCCGCTAAACTTTTCAACCGATTGATAATTGTGATCAAATCTATATTAAAATCTAAAATAGTGAAAAAGAAAAGACAGTTTTATTGAGAATGACGGGTAAATGCTGCTCTTATTACTATGCTGAAAAAAATCTAGTTTTTTCCTCCAAGTCTCGTTAGCTAGGTTGGATTCGTCGTAATAAAAGCGGAGCCTATACAGGAACCAAATGAATTTTTGTCCACTAAACCAAACTAATCCTAACCAATCATTTAACATAAAATATTCATTATTTAATTATATAATTCATATCATTATTACAGATAATTAATGAATGAATAATTATGGAAGTTAATTATTTAGAGAATCATTATGACAGATCCTTATTTCCCTATTCCAGCCGTTTCATAGTAGGCTCAAAAAATAAATTTCTTGTCCAACGCCTTTGTTGGATCTTCTTAGGCCGATTTGTTCTGACTTTTTCAATCCCGCAGCCAATATAATAATCAACTATCACTACAAGAAAAAAGCATATTAGTCACGGTTACTTAGTCACAGTTTATGTAACCGTGACTAATTAGTCACGGTTTTATAAAACCGTGACAAATTAGTCACGATTTACTAAACCGTGACACATTTTGTCACGGTTTTCATACAAACCGTGACAGAGGTATTTCGGTAATCCAACACCATTTACATCTCTTTCCTCCCATTCTTCTATCTCCATTCTTCTATCATCTTTCCAACACCATTCTCATCTCCATTCTTCTATCATCTCCTTCCCATCTCATCATCTTCTTCCCATCTCCATTTTTCTATCGCCGACAACACCACTTCCTTTCTTCATCCTCACCTTCTTCTCTCCCCAAACAACACCACTTCCCCCCACCAACACCACCCACCCTACACCACTTCCCCACCGACACCACCCACCCTTCCTCAATCACCTCCGCTATCCCACACAAGACCACCGCCTTCTCCATCTCCACTTTACAGGCGGCGGATTAGAGGCGGCGGCGGATTAAAATCGAGAGGCAGCGGATTAGAGGCGGCGGCAGGTTAAAATCGCGAGGCGGCGGCTGGTTAAAATCGAGAGGCGGCGGTGGGTTCAAAATCGCGAGGCGGCGGCGGGTTAGAATCGCGAGGCGGCGGAGATGGAGGATCTGGAGATCTGTCGATGCCGTCATCCGGATCTGGAGGTCCGTCGACGACTCCTTCCTTTGTCGCCGTCGTCGAGGACTCATTCCTCTGTCGCCATCGTCGACGACTCCTTCCTTTGTCGCCGTCGTCGACGACTCCTTCCTCTGTCGTTGACGTCTTCTCATTCATCTGCCAGAAAGCTGGGGCGGGTGGCATTGGAGCACGGGGTCGACGGGAATCGAGGTGGCGCTACTCACGGCAAGGGGAATTGAGGCGGCGCTGCTCACGGCAAGGGGAATCGAGGCGGCGGCGATTGCGGCTGTGGAAATCGAAGGCGCCGGCCGAATCTATTTATTATTTTGTAATTTTTCATTTTTTATATTAGTTAAAATTGTAATTGGTTATTTTGATACAATAAATAAATTGAGTGACTGGTTTGCAATTAATTGGGACATCTTGTTAGCATTTTAATTTTATGGATCATTTTGCATGACGGAAAAGGTTCAGGGTCTGGACCTGTAATTCATGAAATTAACTAATGGGTCACTGGAAAATTTCAATATAACACTTTGGTCACCTGATTTGTCACGGTTTTTAGGGAAATCGTGACTAAAATGACCACTTTTTGTCACGGTTTCAAGGAAATCGTGACTAAAATTCAGTCACGGTTTCATAAAAACCGTGACAGAAAATTTAGTCACGGTTTCACTTGAAACCGTGACAAAAAGGGGTCATTATAGTCACGGTTTACTGAACCGTGACTAAATTATTTAGTCATGGTAAAAACCGTGACTAAAAGTGATAAAAACCATGACTAAAGTCCTTTTTTCTTGTAGTGTATGTTTAATCATCATTGCATGTTATACACCCAAATAGTTTTGAATGTTCTAGTACACCAAAATTCTTGATAAAAGTCTTTTCACATAAAAAAGGGAATCATCTCTTACAATAGAAAAGAAACTAATGTAGATTATTCAGGAATCGAAGTCAATTTTCTTTATAAAAAAAGATGATACCAGCAACTTCTATCAAATAATTTCACAAGTAACTGTAAAGTGGTTCCTCATACGGTCACCTTAGATTGCCCCAGTTCTGGTCGAATTCCAATCTAGTCATTTTCATAAGCTTAGGTCGCCTTAGACAAGTGTTGTCCAGCACAAGCCCCTTGGCTCATGCAAATCATCACAAGGCCCATCCAATTATTAGACCATGATAAGTATTTGGCCCATGGAATTAAGATTGGAGAATTATTAGTGAGTCCACTACTTACTACTATGTGGATAGCTATGACAAGTAATAATCATAATATAATAATAATTAATAATCACAATATTTGATTATAAATTATCAAGCTTGAAAAAAATTTCTAAGCAACATGTAAGTTTGTTTTTATATAATTTTATTTAGTGTTAGATTAAAATATATATATATATATAAACGACTACAGTGTTCCTGGTGTACCACATGCTCCCTCTGTTTGAACCATTCAAGGAGAATTTCATTCGTTCATTTTGGAAGATCTAATCTGAGGCATCCATACATAAATTAATTTTATAATTTAAATAAATAGTAATTAAAATAACTAAAAGGTCACTCAACATTTTTCATATGAATAATTAATCATAACTCTTTATTTTATGTTCAAATTAAGTTCTATCGAAGCCATTTTTTTTTATCATCATAATAACATTAAATACATAGTAAATACAATTATTTTGTAACTTTATAGGCTTAAATTGAATCACTTCACTCTTTCTAAACATCCATCCATAATCTAACGAAAACAAACTCACCCATCTCACTTGAGTATTTGATTTTATCTGCAAACAAACTCGAACCAACTCACCCAATCCTATCGTTCATGCAACCCGAAAATCGAGATAAGGGCACTATTCAAAACTCTCAAGAACCCTAAAATTCGATTTTCTTCGACACTCTCAGGTCATTATCCTTTCTTCTCCTCACTTTCCCCAATTTTTTCACATCTAAACCTCATCCGCTGGCGTTTGTGGAAACTCCCCTCTCTGTCGATGCTTGTCGTCGCTGCAGTCAAGATTGGGCCGGCCGGCCGAGTAGAGAATAGGTGGGGGAATGGGAGGCGGGAGTCAACCTCCCAAGCTGAAGGTTTTCTCGAAAGAAATAGAGAGAGATGCAATTTGGGAGGAAGGTTCAGCCAAGGGAAGCTTTCTGGCAGGGCAACGAATGAGAGAAAGCGAAGAGAGTACTGGGCCATGTCAACGAAGAGGGAAATTTCATACAGGTCGTGGATTATCTCGAATTTCAGGTGCATTCTCTCCTCAAAATTTCATATTAGCTATGTATTTAATGTTATTATGATGATCATAATTTAATTTCGCGTGGATAAAACTAATTTGAACATAAAAATAAAGAGTTTGATTATTTATTTATATGAAATATGTTGAGTGACCTTTTAGTTATTCTAATTACTATTTAGTTAAATTATAAAATTAATTTATGTATGGATGACTCAGATTAGATCTTCCAAAATGAACGAATGAGATTCTCCTTGAATGGTTCAAACAGAGGGGAGCATGTGGTGCTCCGGGAGCGCTGTAGTTGCCACCATATATATATATATATGGCGCACACTTCGGTGCTCGTGGGTATCGGTACCCTACATAGTATAAAAATTCATATTTCTATACTTTAAAACTCAAATAATGAGTCTTAAACGTATTGCAATAAACCCTGAGCGCTACTTAATAATGTTAACTCCCTAAACGCTAAATCTTAACCCTCAAACACTACATTATAGACTCAAAACTCTAAATCGTATTCCAAACTCTAACATTTGACGATAAGTCCAAATTAAAAGATCATAAGCCCAAAAAATAAACTCGAAACTCCTAACACTATATCCTAACCCCTCAATACTATATCAAATCCCTCAAACTCCAAAGTTAAAACACCAATATGGCAGTATTTTAGTGTGATAGGGTACCAATACCCCAGGGTACCGAAGTGTTACCCATATATATATATATGGTGAACACTCCGGTGCACCCAGCTAGGTGGGTGCATTTAGTGCACCGCTTGCGTGTCGCGATCTCATCCGTCCGTTCAATCAACGGATCTCAAGCCTTTAAATTAAATATGATTAAATTAATTAATTTTATTATTATTCTATTCCACACATGACATATTACATTTAAGTACCCATTATAATAATACCAATTACGGATTGGTTCAATTTAGCATCAACCTTTTCAATAATATACACAAAAATTATATTTTCAGCCATCCAACGTCTATCGTCAACGTTGTCACACCAATTCATTTGTAGTCACCCTCCCTTCACCGCCATTGCCTTTGATTTTAGCCGTCATCTCCTCAGCAACTCCGGCGGGCCCACCACCTCATTTGAACGATGATGATGAGATCACAATAGCAACTCTGGCGTGCCCAATCGCCTCAGGAACTTCTCAGATTGGGAGATATGTGAAATTCGGGAGATCGCAGAACCTTGTCTGGGAGGAAATTCGGAGACCTTGGAGATTGTTATAGTCATTTGAACGACGAGGTGGAGGCATTCCACAAAACGGATGGTGGGAAGAGGTCATCACGGAGGAGCTCACCGACGGGAAGTTCACGATGTTCTTCAGGGACTCCAAGCAGTAGATCGTGTTTGGGGAGAAGGATTTGCAGCTGCATAGTGGAATGGATTCAGGGGAAGTGGAATCCGCCATTCGGAGAAACTGTGTCTGGAGCTGTGAAGTTCTGAGTGGGAATCGAAGTTGAGATGACTACAGAGGAAGAGGGGTTTGAAGGTGCTTGGTTTGCTGCAACCATAGTGGAAGTAAAAGCTTCAGGAGAGGATAATAACAAGAAGTACCTTGTGGTTTGTTCAGTTCTTGACCTTGAGGAATGAAGATGACACTGAGTTTCTGGGTGATGAGATACATGTTTGGCAGATAAGGCCTTCCACCAAATATCATTGTCGATGGTTCTTTCAAGTTGATGGAAGAAGTTGATGCTTACTTCAAGTGGGTGGGGGTGATTGTGAATGTTTTGTCTGAGAATAGCAAGTACCTTGTCTACTTAAGGCCACATCGTAACCGGATTAATAGCAAATTGATCATCCCTTCACAACTGTTGTGGTGATAGTGATTCCTACTATGATGGTCAAAATCATACAATATGAATTCTCTCTCTTTCTTGTTTTGATTTAGGATTGTACTAATCCTCTAAGCTGTTCAAATACCCCTTCCTCGGTAGCTAGTTGGTCCTGCAAATAAGCTTTGATGTAATTGAGTAATTCCTTGGTGTTTATGCTTTGAGATTCTCTTGGATTGACCTGGATTCATGGGTGGGTTACCTTGTATGCTATTAGGTACTTGGCAATTGTTTCACGGGGTTACCTTGTATGCTATTTGATACTTGGCCATTGGGGTCAGTTGAGACCTTATCAGTTTACTTGTTACACCTGTGCTATGCTGTTAAAGTATTGTTCTTTCCAGGAAACGCAACAACTTTTCGCTAGAGCCACCACCTCTGCAACTAGGGAAAGGCTAAATGTTTTGCTTCCAATCCGAAAAAATGGTAAAGGAACTCCAAGGAGAGTGCGTCAAGTAAATTTTTTATCTTTCCATCTCTACTTTGAGCTATCTTCCTTTGAGTATTTGTGTTTCTGATTACCATATCATGCCTGGTTGCGAAGCTGAGAACTGGTTTCACCGTCAGTTGTTCGAGCTTGTAGGTTTAATTTAATTCCTTTATTGATTATGTTCATGGAGCCAGCTGTATATTCGATCTGATGTTTTTTATTTGGCCATCCCTGTTTTTGCAGACTCTAAATCCGAGGAACCATCTTTGGTTACAAGAGGTAAATATAGTATACAAATTTGATGAATTTTGTATCTCTGTATTATTCTTAGTGTATATTTATGACAACTTGAGTAACTACAATAGGTGTTACCAGTGGAATCATTAGTAAAGCTGTAATGAAATGAAAATGTGGACAATTTTTATGTCAAAGGTTTCACTAGCAGATTGTATTTGCTGATAAGATAAATGTTAAACTTGTGAATTAGGTCGAAGGCCAACCAGTACCCCAACTCCTCATTGATCCAGATTGAAGGAGTGAACACCAACTCTCGAATCAAGGAAGAATGTGTTGGGAGCGACTTTAAGGAGGAGGAAGGTGACTTTAAGGTGTTGTTGTGAGTTCCTTTGTTACTGCCTGTGCTTTTAACTCCTTGTTTGTGTGTTCTCTGTCTTGTTTTAGTGTTAGTCTTAGCTCCTATGTCCTATGTCATCTCCAGGTGGATGAATCCTCCACTTGGGCAGTTGGAGATGTCACATAAGGATAAATTTGGTACTTGTTGCTTTAATGGAAGTAGTGGCTTTGTTCTCTATTTCAGAATGAACTAAAAAAGGCTGATTATATGTTAAGTATCAGTAGCTTTATCTTGTCCATCACACTTTGGTCTTATAAAGGTTAGTAGGGATTTTTTTTATGGCAAAGCTATTCCAACCTCCTGTTTGAGTTACTAGTTTAGGGTTCAATTTATATTGGTTTATCCTTCATAATGCTTTGTTGGTTACTTTGGATGTGGTATTATGTATGTGTGGACAAATAGCCCCATCATTTTCCTCTCACTTGTGTTACTGAAGCCATTTCTTGAAAGTTGAGTCTCGATAGTTTGAGTTATCCTGATTGAGTAGTTATTATTCTTAAGGCTCTAGAAATAGATCATGATTTATGAAACTTGAAAGAGTGTTTGTTCTCTCTACCTTGGTGAGGAATAGAAGGGCTAATATCCAGTCATAAAAGTGGACCTTTGTCTCTCATTTGGCTTTTGGTTTATTCAGTTAGTTATGAGTTAGGGTGACGTCAAGATAGCTGAAATAAGCCACACCATCCTCTATCTATCAGTGATAAGTATGTGAATTGCTTGATTATATTAATATTAGCAATAACCATGTCAGGAGCTTGTTGTTCTTTCATATAAGTGCTTTTGGGCCTTGATTGCTCTGTTGATGGATGTTCTAGTATTTTCTCATGAGAATTTTATTGTTTTTAGCAGAAGTGGAGCTTGAAGGAGTAGTGCATGGTGCTGAATGATTTGTGAAATCTCTTCCTTGCCTATGAGGATTTGGACCCGAAAATTTTATCAAGTTAATCAAGTTAAATCTTCTCTTACGTGTTCGTGGGATGACTACCTATCAAGTTTATATCCAATCAACTAGATTCCTGCATTTCTGTAAAGGATTGGTTACTACTTCAGTTCCTTTACTCTTCCTCTCGAAGTTGGTGGTAGTTGATCCTAAATGATATTTAAGTTGGATGATGTAGCAACTCGAGATTAAGCCAATTAAGCTATATTCTGTTTTTATTGATTAATTATTTCTCCAAATCAACGTATATTTACTTTTTATTCGAAATCCACATAGATGATTTCTAATACCTAAGCAATACAACAAATGATTAACAAATTCTAAACTATATCACGCATAATATATAACATAAACATTATTAGCTCGTCAAAAGCTTGATGGGTGGGATTCTTTTGCTACATAGCCCACACTTGTGTCATTAAGAGACTACAATGCAATTTATAACATACACCATCTCCATTTTTCTCTTTTTACCCAATGTGGTATATGTGTTTCTAATGGTTTAAAACCTCAACAAGAGCATTATTTTTTAAATACACAACCACTGTTTCGTTAACTTCAAGTCTTAAAAAATTTAAATGGAGGGAAAGAATATGATGAAAGAAAGAAATTGAGTGTATAAATGACGCTGAGAAAGGAAGTGTGTGTTTGCGTAAGCAAAGCACACGATAACCCTAAATTGAATTTCAGTGATATAAAATCATCATAGAAGAACACAATTACTAACCTTTTTATGATCACCCACCTCATGCTCAACTGCATCACCAATAGTCCAATAGCAATAGCACTAGTTGCAATCTATCAACAAACCCTAAGCCCTACAATGCACAATATATTATGTTTGAATGTGGAAATTACATAGGTGGTTTGGGTTGGGGATTTGAGTAGGTGATTTGGGGGATCAAACCATCTTGGTAGAGATTTGGTTCCAAATCTACTATTTGGACAACAAAAACCAAGTCTTCTAATAGGTTAGAAGTAGCTCGTCCAAAAGGATGAAGTAGATTGCTCCAAACATCCTTGGCGGCTTCTCCAACATTGGAGCGGGGTCCAGGGATGAATTAGGTCGAGTGGGGTCTAGGGACCCCGATTGGAGCCCATGGCTTCGCCCTTGTGGATGACTATGCCATCAATTGTCTATAGCAAGTAGCAGTCCATGTTCTTTGAAGGAGGCAACAAAGGACAAGTAGTAGTTCTCAACTCTGCATCCCAAAAAATATTTGTACAGTAGCACTGTAGCAGCATTAGCATAGGAGGAAGAATCGCGTGGAAGAATAAACCATTTCAGAAGCAGCAATCAAAGAATGAAGAACAAGGAAACTGAATGGCGATGATGGTTGTTGTCCAATCAACGAGGACTAAACCAGATTAATGTCTTAGAATGGAATCATTCTATTTTGTTCAGGACTCTTCCTCCACCGTGCTACGGATACTTGGTTAGTGGTAAGTCCAAAGCCGTGTAGGATGCATGTTGTCCAATTTCAATTGAATTGTAAATGTTGAATGTGGCTTTGCCAGTTTGTACACCACCGAGTCATTGAGTTTCCTAAATCATGTAGACTATGAGTGTTAAAAGAACTGATGGAAAGAAATGGAGTTTCTCTTCTAGTGAATATCTAATTAATCGTCTTAAAAAAAGGTTTGGATTCTCCAGATGATCGAAAGCAGTGCTCATAGCGATGAGTATGATGGTGTGATTTTCTCTCAACTCGTAAGTGGTTATACCATTATTTTTAGAATAGTTGATACTATAATCTTCTAGCACATGTTTCATCTTACTCGCTTTGCCTTCCCCGGAGCCTAAATTGATTGAGATATGAAGCTCAACAACAAAAATATCCGGGATAAGGAGAAAAGAGGGATCGTACATTAACAAAAGTCTTCTTACTCTTCGAATGGTAAGTTACTGAAACTTGTTCTTGTACTACTCTTTCGATCATTATTTTAGTGTAAAGTGTGAGTGTCTGAAGAAAAATTATGATTGGTTAATATTTAGGGAAATATTAGGAATACTATATTCATAGGGAAAAAACAATTTGAAGTTCGCTATACGGCCTATACCACATCGAAAGTCAAAGTGAGGGAGGGAACTTGTGAATGCTATAAAAAACGGCAAATTTCCTTGAAAATGAAAGTGGTTGGTCTATAACCCCATAAAGCTTCATGTTGATCTTTGTTTAACTAGCTAGTTTTGGAGCTGATATATTCTTACAGTCCTTGAGTCTAATATCTTAAGAAAATTATCTATCACCATCATTTAAAGTAAGACCCAAAACTATCCACATATTTGACAAAGTTAGGATTCATAGAAGGCAAAACTTAGCTTCAATAATTTGATTCTTTTATTACTGCTAATTATAAAAAGATGTGGTACAAAAGCACATATTAGTTACTTTTCTTGCAATGCGCAACAGAACCTGGTAAAGCTGTAAGTTGACTATTTTGGACCTGTGTTTATACTTCAGCTCTCATCATCACTTCAGTTTGAATACTGGAAATTGTGTGAAATTGTTATTTTATTGATCATGTTACATTACTGGGTTCCACACTCGCTATTAAGCTACCAAACAATTCCAGGATTGAGGATGCAAGGTTTGGATATAGATAAAAAGTTCAATTCATCTTCAAAGAATAACACCTTAATCAAACAAGGTTTCGAAATGTTCATCCACTATCCTAAACAAACAAAACTGTCTGGCAAAAGAGGCACTTGCCATCTACAGAATTTGTTCATCCATTAAGATCGACTTGTAGAACTGATTGACTTCATTTAGTGCATTTTGAGTCTATGATTGACCTATGAAATGCCCATGTTCGATCGTGAAATGCCATGACTTATATGCTTTTATTGACGTTTTGTGCAAAGTGTCCATTTGTTGTCCGGTTGCCACTTTGGAGCCAAATTCGTGGTCTATTGGAGTTGCCTCTGTACATTTTCAGGTTATTTCATCGAAGTATGGATGACAAGGAGCACATAGGAGCAAACAGGAGGTCATTTGGAGTCCGGACGAGGGAGATATGAGCATTACAAGATCGAGTTTTATGCAGAGTGTAGGGGTGCACACCGTGCAGTGATGCACGCCGTGCACTGCCCCCTGCACTATAAATACCCGCGTTTTTTGCCATTTTGGGGCATTCTTTAATCTCTCTTGAACCCCAAACACATACCACGAACCCTCAAACCCTAGAACACATTTTTGGAGCAATTTGGAGCCATTGGAGCTAGGATTGAAGCCAACAAACCTTGGGAGAAGTGCTTACAAGTGGAGAAGTGAAGATCATCTCAAGGATTCATCCATGGTGTTCTTGGTGACCATTCTTCCTTCTTTTCTCTTTACTCCCTTGACCATGTGTGGCTGAGTTTCTAGGGTTCATCTTGGATGGGTAGATTAGTTGTGCTATGATAGAGGGATGATTGTATAGAACTTGCCATGATTGATCTTGGTTGTATGAGGATGATTCCTAGACTTGTTCTTAATGCCATTTTATGCCATGTTTGCTTGATTTGGTCCATTCAATGTGATTTGATGCATGAGAGTGCTTGGATTTCATAGATTGTAGGTCTAGGGATTGAAGTGAGTGTGTTCTAAGAGATTAGATCATCTTGTTTCAACCATTTTCACTTGATTTCTCTCTTGGGCATTTTATCGAACACTTGGTGTGCATGTGGATTTTCATTCAATTGAGTTTTGAAAAGGATTTTTGGTGAATCTCTTAGTGTTAGGGCATTGATATGAGAGTGTTGTGCCTAGCCTTGTGGTCATAGAGTCTTAAGAGAGGATCTTGTGTCTTGGCATTTCATCAAACACTTAGAATGCATCCTTTTTCACTTAGCTTGAGAGCGAGAGCCTAAGTTGAGTGGTATTAGGATAGGGATTTGGTGCTACGAGAGTGCATTGAGTCTATAGAAGTGAAATGCATGGTCATCCGAATGCAAACTCGATTTTGATTGGCTGTTTGTTCAATTAGTCCTCTTGAGCATGATGAAACTACCCACCAAGAGAACCCCCTTTGTCTTTGATTTGAACCACCTTTCTCTCTTGCTTAATCTTTGTTAGTATTGCATTTCTTTGCCTTTGTTTCTGATTTTCTCAATCAAACCAAACCAATTTCAAATGTCTAGACCGTCTATGAGAAGTGTGAGTATTGGTTTATGAGAGGACCCCGTGGAATACGACCTTGGTAAAATCCTTTTTATCAAGTTTTTGGCGCCGTTGAGGAAGTAAGATTTGTGCAAGGCCAAGGATTCTATGGAAACTTCAACCCTCAAGGGAATTACCAAGGTGGTAAGCACAACCGTCCTTGGAACCAAGGAGGTGGTTACAACAAGCCTAATCAAGGAGGATTCCAAGGTTATAAAGGGTACAATCAAAGCAACCAATGGAACCAAGGGGGAAATCAAAGTCAATGAAACCCAGGAGGAAACCAATGGACTCAAGGTGGTAATCAAAATCAAGGTAACCAAGATGGTGAGCAAGGTTCTAATCCACCGGGGATGTATAATCATAAGGGAAATGGACCGCCCGGCTTCAACAAGCCTTCTCAACACAAAGAAAGTGGTTCTTCAATCTCCCAAGAAGACACCAATGCGGAAATGATTCAACTTATCATGAATCAACAAGCTTCAATTACCAATTTGAATACTCAATTGGGTCAAATATCTAAGGCACTCTCGGATAGACCAAAGGGTAGCGTACCCTCCAACACCGAGGTCAACCCCAAGGTTCCCGAGGAGCTTATGATGGTAACATTGAGGAATGGTAAGCAACTTCAAGATTCCACACCTAAAGCGGTAAGAGCTCAAATTGATGACTATGTTCTAGTTGAAGATTTTGTTTCCGATGATGATACGGACAAAATTGAAGTCATAGTGAAAGAGGCGAAGATTAAAGAAGCTTCTAAGACTACCACCAAGGATGAATCCCAAGAGGCTACGACGAGTGCTACTCCAGTCTCTCCTCCCGCACCGGTTTTGCCTCCGTACAAGCCTAAGCCACCTTACCCTTCTCGCTTGAAGCCGGATTCCATGGAGAAAGATTTCAAGAGGTTTGTTGAGATTCTTGACAAGGTGCAATTCACAATGCCTTTTGGAGAAGCAATCACCAAGATGCCTCAATATGCGAAGTTCATGAAAGAGATTTTCACCAACAAACGCAAGCTTAAGGATGTAACTTCGGCAAAGCTCAACGAACAATGCTCCGCCATTCTCTCTAAGCAACCACCGGAGAAGTTTAAGGATCCAGGTAGCTTTACTATTCCTTGCACTATTGGTGAGCATGCAATAAGTAGAGGCTTAGCCGATTTGGGTGCTAGTATCAATGTTATGCCATATTGCATGTTTAAGAAGCTGGGCCTAGGAAAACTAAAACCAACCCTCATGAATGTTCAATTAGCGGATAAGTCCATGAAATCCCCTCGTGGTATTGTTGAAGATGTGTTGGTTAAGGTCGGTGCTTTTGAATTCCTTGTGGATTTTGTTATTCTAGATGCTATGGGTGGTACCGATGTGCCTTTGATTCTAGGACGACCTTTCTTAGCAACCTCTCGTGCTTTGATTGATGTCTACGGTGGTAAACTTACACTTAGGGTCGATAATGAATGTGACGAGGTTTTTAGGCCTCAACACCAAATAAACCTGAGAGATCTCAGAGTCGTATTCCCACGGGTCTACTCGAGCTACCTTACTCAGTTTAGTTCTGCTAGTCAGTGAAATCGTTTTGATTGAAGATTTGATTAATAAAAAATGTAAAAACTAACTAATAACTAAAAAACAAATAAACAAGTAGGATCAACGATGGTGAAAGGTCTTGCTTGGGTTTGTATCCTTCTAAGAAATTATGAGAAAATGCAGCTACAGAACTGGCAGGACATGGATGACAATCAGTTTCAGGTTCTTAAGGTTGGGTCGTTCAACTCTACAACCAAGAACCACTTGCAACACACCCTAACTCGCATTCAACCAACAATCCAATAGCAAACTGAACAGAAAACCCTAAAACAGGTAAACTGCAGGAAACCTCGAATTACAGGGAAGTCTAAGAACGGGGCGACAAGATAACAAAATAGATTATCAATCATCATTAATCCACAATCCAATTCAACGTATCAACTCATAATCTCAAAGAATTCAACAAAACCCATGCAAGAAAGAAAACCTAGCTACTCATTAGAGAAATCAGAAAGAACGCTGCAAACCGCCGATTCATCAAGGTTGGCCTTGATTCCTCCGCTATTGGGAGCTGCTCTTCCCAATTAATTCCAACGCTGCCATTTTCATACTTCTTCCCGATGTTGAACTGGGAATTAAATCCCAGCCCTTCTCTTTTCTTCCCTATCTGCCGAAATTCCTCTCTTTCTTTTCTTCTCTGCACGTTGCCCCAACTCTGTCTCTTGCCAATCTCACAACCTAATAATTCCTCTCTCTCTAATTGATGTGTTCTGGGCTTAATTAAGAAGACGGCCCACTTTTCCAAGCCAAAATCTCATACACGTGATAATGATGGTGGGTTAAATTAACACCATACCCAAACTCAATTTTAACTCTCCTTTGTTTGGGTAGTTACATACAGCCGTATGTATTTTGACGTCATGCTTTGAAATATGCCTTCAATCATCTCGTATTGAACCCAGTTCAATTTTTACCATCGTATATATCCTGAAATGCATGAAAACATACAAAACAACGTAAAATAGCTCAAGAGAACAAAGAAGAGAAACGATCAAATAATTATCAATTATCTCATCCAATCATGACAAAAGCACAGTGAAAATGTCGTCAAATGAGGGATTGAATACACCAATATTTGAGTGCATCAGAATGCATGATCTTTGACCGTTCAAATGGCATGGAGTTTACTTTGTCTTATGCTAGTCACCATGATCCTAAGAATCCGCATGAGCTTACTTCGGCTACTAATAGCACTAACCTTGTCCGTCATAGTCTTGCGGAGTTGTTTGCTCTTAGTGATGTGCAGGAGAAAAAGGATGAAGTAAAGGAGGCTCCACCTTTCGTGCTTCAAAAGACTCCACGTAAGGCTAAGAAGAAAGGTGTGGAGAAGCCACCCAAGAAGGGCAAGGAAGCCGCACCAATGGGTGAGACTAGCAAGACTAAGAAGCCACCCGATGAGAGAATTCACTCCAAGTGGTTTGGCCCCTTCTCCATTGCTCACACTTCATCATTCGGGAAATCCGAGCTCATACCTCCTGAAGTCGGTAAGGTTCAATTCAAGTTCCGTGTGCCATGCGAAGGTAATGACTTCGATTTCAAAGAGGTAATGAGTTGGGATGGTTTTACTTAGCTGGTCCGTGTGCTTCGTCGAGCTTAAGACGTTAACCAAGCGCTTCTCGGGAGGCAACCCGAGTGTTTTTCATGTCTTTTCTTCTTGATTTGATTGCATGATTGTGTGTTTTTGTGGTATTCAAAGTTCTTGAGTTGTTGTGGTGTCCTTTGTGGTCTCGTAGGTGTTGAAATTCTGAAGTTCGGGGTCCGTTTTGGGTTGATTTGACGGTGTTTTGGTCATTTTTCGTCGAGATAAAAATTTGATTTTAGGCTGAGGAGGTGCACGCCGTGCACCGTGCACGGTTGGTGCACGTGCTGTCCAGGAGGATTCAGAAAAATTTTCAGCTCCAAGGTGCACGTGTGCACCCTGCACGCCATGCACCCCCTCTGCACTTTTTTTTCCGCAATATTTTTCACTGTGTTGATTCGTTTGGGGGGGGGTGTTAATGAGGTATTGGGGTGATTATGATTTGGTTTTTCATTGGTATTTCTTGTGGTATTTGTTCATGACGGTTTGCTCATGAAAATTTGGCTTGTTGAGTTTGGCTAAGTGGTTTGATTGTTGTCATGATTGTTGTGCCATTGGCGTCTTCAATTGTGGTTTGTTGCTTGAGTTCATTGCTTAAAAAATTTTGGGACAGGGGTGGTTGATCATGAAGTGTTTAACTGGGATTCTTTAGTTGAGTAGGATTGGTGGTACTGATTGTTTGAGTTTGGGTTTGTGGCTTGTTCATGAGAGTTGGTTGTGTGATGTTTGGTTCTGGATTGCTGTGTGTCGATTTTGATGAGCTTGATTGGTTGTTTGTATGGTGTATGTCATTTTTTTGGGTGTTGCGGGTGATGAATTCAGGGGCTGATTTACCTTCTTTGTGTGAGGAGGGGTGTGTTTGATCACCACACATGGGTCTATTTTTGTACATCCCTCCTTACATTATGTGATTTCGTGCTCATATGTTGCTATTAGTAATATTGCCCGTTTTACATGCCTAATGCTTAGAGTGGTCCTTAATGAATTGATCTTTGCTAGCATAGGTTGTTGCTTTTGACTCTGATGATCTTAATTCATGCTAGGTGATATTTCCATTTTGATGTGATCGTTGAGCTGTGGATGTTAAATTGTTTGATCTTTGCTACGATCTTTCAGTTTTGGATTTCAAAATTGAAGGACACGTGATTAGTGATTTTTGTGTTGATCCTTCACAGTGAGATTTCCAGGGCCCCACTTCTATCTCAAGACCCTTGTTTTCTTTTTTTTGGTTGTGCTTGTGTGTAGATCAATCAGGGCTCTCTTTTGGCTTTATTGCACTTGTTTATGCACCCCATGTTATCTTTACTTTTTCGCTTTTAATTGTTGTTTGAGGTTTTTGTGTTGTTTTAGCTTTTTGAATAAGGTTTGACAAGCATTTTGGATCACTCTTCACCAAGGATCATCATGGAACTCTTTCACCACTATTACGTCCTATGCTCCTCTCTACCAACGCGGTAACTTCGTTCCACCTTACCCTCTCTCTCTTGATCATTGAGGACAATGCTCATGTTAGTCGTAGGGGAGTTTGAGGTTTGGTGTGATTATTTGTGGTAGAGATGTAATGCTATGCTTTGATGATTTGCATGATCTTGATTGTTTCCAAATTCCTCTATCGTAGAATCATTCGGTTCTTGACTTTTGGTGTTTAATTGACTTCAAGCCTTCACAATGATGTTTAGATTGTTCCACTTAGAACCTATAACCGGCATGTTAGCACTAATATCAAATGAGTCTAGGCCAGAACAGAGATTTTATCACTCTTGTATGTTGGTTGATTGGTTTGATACGCGTTTTTGTACCACTCGATAACACCTGTCTAAGATGATGAATGCAATCAGACTTTTCGCCCCTTTTCCATGCTTTTCTTCAACTTTTTGAACTTTTTGGTCCCTCGTGATTGTGGCTTGAGATTAGGCGGAATCCAATTCGAAATCTTGTGTTGAAGTTGTAAGGGGCTAAGGATCAAGTGGCTAGTTGTGAAGAGAAATGTCAAAAGAAAATGTTCAAAAGAAAAGAAAAGAAAAGCTAAGTTAGGCAAGCTCGGCACCTAAGTGAAGTGTCGGGTTGAGCACTAGCAGAGGCAAAAGCTGTGAGCTAGGCAGGTTCAACACCTAAGTGAAGTGTTGGATCGAGCACTAGTATGCAGTAAGAAAAAAAATGAAGATGGAAAGAAAGAAAAAAAAAAGAGTTCTCAAATGTAGCCCTTGATCCTATGCCCAAGTTTGTAAAGTGCGGATCTAGAAGCGGACGAAGTCGAGTCGATAGCCACATCGCGAGCACTCACTACTTTCCAAATTCTCCCTACCCCCACTTAATCTGTTCTTTTTCCCGAGTTCAAGTCCTTTTGATTAGAGTTGGTGTTGTCGTGGTCGGTTTTTCTGTATCTCAATTAACCACTACTTGAAGTGTGCAGATATTAGTGAGGTCTAGACTTGTTTGGTTGATGTTCTTGCATGTGTAGGTTAAGTTTGTTTGTGGAACAGTCTAAGCCAAATTGTTAATGCTTGAGTCTCAATGTGACCGATCCTGTCATTTGTGAACTTGGATGTTTTCTAATTCATTTGCTTGGGGACAAGCAAAGCTTAGTCGTAGGGGAATTTGATGTGACTTCATTTAGTGCATTTTGAGTCTATGATTGACCTATGAAATGCCCATGTTCGATCGTGAAATGCCATGACTTATATGCTTTTATTGAAGTTTTGTGCAAAGTGTCCATTTGTTGTCCGGTTGCCACTTTGGAGCCAAATTCGTGGTCTATTGGAGTTGCCTCTGTGCATTTTCAGATTATGGCATCGAATTACGGATGACAAGGAGCACATAGGAGCAAACGGGAGGTCATTTGGAGTCCGGACGAGGGAGATATGAGCATTACAAGATCGAGTTTTATGCAGAGTGCAGGGGTGCACACCGTGCAGTGGTGCACGCCGTGCACTGCCCCCTGCACTATAAATACCCGCGTTTTTGGCCATTTTGGGGCAGTCTTTGATCTCTCTTGAACCCCAAACACATACCCACGAACCCTCAAACCCTAGAACACATTTTTGGAGCAATTTGGAGCCATTGGAGCTAGGATTGAAGCCAACAAACCTTGGGAGAAGTGCTTACAAGTGGAGAAGTGAAGATCATCTCAAAGATTCATCCATGGTGTTCTTGGTGACCATTCTTCCTTCTTTTCTCTTTACTCCCTTGGCCATGTGTGGCTGAGTTTCTAGGGTTCATCTTGGATGGGTAGATTAGTTGTGCTATGATAGAGGGATGATTGTATAGAACTTGCCATGATTGATCTTGGTTGTATGAGGATGATTCCTAGACTTGTTCTTAATGCCATTTTATGTCATGTTTGCTTGATTTGGTCCATTCAATGTGATTTGATGCATGAGAGTGCTTGGATTTCATAGATTGTAGGTCTAGGGATTGAAGTGAGTGTGTTCTAAGAGATTAGATCATCTTGTTTCAACCATTTTCACTTGATTTCTCTCTTGGACATTTTATCGAACACTTGGTGTGCATGTGGATTTTCATTCAATTGAGTTTTGAAAAGGATTTTTGGTGAATCTCTTAGTGTTAGGACATTGATATGAGAGTGTTGTGCCTAGCCTTGTGGTCATAGAGTCTTAAGAGAGGATCTTGTGTCTTGGCATTTCATCAAACACTTAGAATGCATCCTTTTTCACTTAGCTTGAGAGCGAGAGCCTAAGTTGAGTGGTATTAGGATAGGGATTTGGTGCTACGAGAGTGCATTGAGTCTATAGAAGTGAAATGCATGCTCATCCGAATGCAAACTCGATTTTGATTGGTTGTTTGTTCAATTAGTCCTCTTGAGCATGATGAAACTACCCACCAAGAGAACCCCCTTTGTCTTTGATTTGAACCACTTTTCTCTCTTGCTTAATCTTTGTTAGTATTGCATTTCTTTGCCTTTGTTTCTGATTTTCTCAATCAAACCAAACCAATTTCAAATGTCTATACCGTCTATGAGAAGTGTGAGTATTGGTTTATGAGAGGACCCCGTGGAATACGACCTTGGTAAAATCCTTTTTATCAAGAACCCATGTAAACGATGACTGTTCCTTCCAAGACGATCAACTTGTCATCTACAGAATCTAAGGAAGAAGATTAAAGAGACGAGATCCAGCTCAAAAGGGTTACAAAATATCAAGCATGCATGATGCATCAACACTTCTAAAGGGAATAGAATAAGCTATTATAGAGCAAGTGAAACAACTGGTAGAGAAATAATGCTTATTAGTTGACCAACTGAAAACAAAAGGCAAGCACATAACAATTCAAGCCATCATAAACTATGATACCGTCAGAACTCTAATTTCAGATGACAGATTCATAAAATACAAAAAACAACTAAATCCAATTATAGACATTGAAAGTACCTTAGATATTTCTGGGTACATAAAGACTCTAACTTTGTCTCCCTGCAAAATGTGCGAAATCTTTACTAAGCCACAAATCTTACAACAAGTAGGAAAACTTAAAATAAAAAAGTCTAGCGACTTGGAAACCATCAAGGTACCATGGACTTGGGAGGTAGGTTAGAGGTGAACTTTGCTCTAACAACACCACTGTTTCCGTGAGGCCGGGTGACCTTGATGATGACGTTAGATTTACCGCGTTTATATCGCCACATTTGAACGACATTCCCCTTATTTGACTCCGAATTGTGATGAACTTGAATGACTTTTATGAAAAATATGTTTTATCTCCCGTTGGCCCTCTTTTGGGCAATTTGATGTTGTTTCGAGTTGTTTTTGTTGAGATTTCAGGTTACCACGTTGTGGATGACTTTTCTACGAGCTCGGCACTTCAAACGGGGATCAATTTGGAGTTCAAACGGAGCGGGAATCATCAAAAGAGCTGAAGGTCATTTCCAGGGGCAAAAGTGCGCCTAAATCCATGAAAAGTGCGCCGGCGCACTTTTCTGGTGCTGCCAGGCGCACTTTATTTTTAGTCTCCTGGAATTTTTCCATCGGCCACAAAAGTGCGCCATTTTCATGGAAAAGTGCGCCGGCGCACTTTTTAAGTGCCGCCGGGCGCACTTTTTCCCAGGACGGATTTCGGAGAGTAAAACAGGGTTTTCAAGGGAGAGACGAAGAGACTTCATTCTTCATTCTGATTTCGACGAACCAGACACTCTCGGAGGAGGATTTTGAAGCTTTGAAGTGACGATTAAGCGAGGAGAAGCGAGGATTAACTCAGGAGTTTCTGAAGATTCATCAGGATTAGGTTTTCTCGGAGTAAGATGTCTTCTTCTCCGGTTTTCTTCTTCTTTGTTTCTGCGATTTCTTCTGTAGCGATGTCGAGCTAAACTCCTTAGTTTGTTCAGATTAGATGAAACTCTAGTGAGATTTTGTATGGATGATGTCGGGTTTCTAACCCGTTAATGTTAATTGAAGTTTATTCAGACATGTGATGAGTTTTCTCTTAAACCCTAATTTGAAGCTGTAAGAATCCGTTGATTGACCATATCGTAGGATTTTGTTTCATCTTTGATTTGCGGTTCTGACCATGGACGTAGATCATTCTAGAGTTTAGGAGGTCGTTAGGGTTGCCGGTGTCTTGACCATAGGGCCGGTGAAACTAATCTCTTTACATATCTTTGTGGCATTTCACTGTTCTTCGTGCGTTCTTGAGGATTTGCGAGTTATCTTGACCATAGGAACTTGTAGGTTTGATAGGATAGTTTCTCTGCGTCCTGACCATGGAGTAGAGATTACCCAAGGAAGTGTCGAGTCATCAAGTCTGATAAACTGAAATTGCATTGCATCATCCGTCTTAATCGAGCTAGAGCGGATTCGAGTTTGGACAAACGCCTTAGTCTATATTCAAATCTCCAATCTGCTTCACTTGTTTGCTTGTTCAATTTGCATTCTTAGTTTACTTAGTTCATTTTTAAACCATTTCAAACCCAGCACGAAAACCCGAATTGCTTATTCCACAACTGTTGAGTAATAGAAAAAGAAAGACCCTAGGGAAAAACGATCTCTTTGGAGAAATTCATTGAGTTAAAACTAGTGTGCATTAATTTGCGCACCAAGTTTTTGGCGCCGTTGCCGGGGAACTTTTCTTTTTCTAGGAAAGGCATTGTGCGTCTAAGCTTTTCATTCACTCTTTCATCATTTCTTATCTCCCACATTTTTATATTACTTGGTATTTCTTGTTTTTGTTGTTTCAGGCAAGATTGCAGGTACGGAAGAAAGAAGACAGAGTAAGCGCAAAGCTGACAAGGGCAGAATTTTCTACACTCAGTTCGGCACTACTCCTGTACCTCCTCCTCCCGCCAAGACACCTAAAGCAAGGAAGAACTTCTTCACATCTTCATCTACATCTTCGCCTTCACCATCCACCATTGCTACTACTGATCCTCCCACAGATCCTCCTATCCCACCTGAGATTGAAGTTATGGCGGCGGAAAGGACATTGAAGGATTATGATCGTCCAACCATAGATGGGACAGCTTCGTGCATTCAGATTCCCAACACGGGAACTCGGAATCTGCACATTCCATCTCACTTGATCAACATGATTCAAGCAAACGGGAACACTTTCTCTGGAGGTGTTAATGAGGACCCGAATGCTCATGTGAGGAACTTCTTGAGGCTGGCTCATACAGTCTCCAACAATGAAGCGGATCATAATGCAGTCAAACTTCAGCTTTTTCCTTTCACTCTGAAGGGTCAAGCAGAACTGTGGTTGTATGATCATCCTGCGAATCACTTCACTACGTGGGATGGTCTGGCTACAGCATTCCTAGAAGAGTTCTTCTCCCCTTCCAGAACCGATGCACTCAGGGCACAGATAACAGGTTTCACAAGTGGTCCGGAGGAGAACTTCTATGAGGCTTGGCAAAGATTTCAAGGGCTTCTCCGAGCTTGTCCTCACCATGGATGGGATGACTATAACAAGTTCTCTATATTCCTCCGAGGCTTGGATTATGAGAAGAGGAAGGATTTCTCTTTACAGCTGAATACAGACTTGGATGATATGACCGCAGTCGCGGCTTTGGCTGCTTGCAAGGTCTTTGCCATGAGGATCAAGTCTCTAATGCAAGCTAATCCCTTAAAGGTGGACGACAGGAGTCTGGGGCAAAGGAGATTTTCTGCTGATGCCCAATACCCCGTTCCCACAGTTCCTGCACCAGTAGACCTTGTTCAAAGTCAGTTGGAGTTGGATAACTCGAAATTGGAGATGGAAGTGCAAAGATTAAAGCATGAGCTGGAAAGGGCTAAGATAGCTCCTTCACCGGGTGTTCCTTCAGCTCCACCGCCAGGGTTCAAGGTGCTTACTCGAACAGAGAATGTATCAGCTGTATCCGCTCCGTGTTCGAATTGTGGTGGTGCAGGTCATTCTGCAGAGGGCTGTACTTGGAAGTTTGAGAGTAACCAAGACCAACAACAAGAGGAGATTGCTTATGTTGGTGGCCCAAACCAAGGGAATAACCAGAACCAGGGAGGATATCAGAATCAGAACTCCCAATGGCAGAACAGAGGGAACTGGAACAATAACCAGAACCAAGGGGGTTATCAGAGGAATAATGGGAATCAGAATCAGAATTCCCAATGGCAGAACAGAGGAGGCTGGAATAACAATCAAAACCAGAACCAAAATCAGAACAATAACGGTGGTTCGAGCTCTTCTGCGCCTAAGTCCTACTCCGATATCATGTTGGACAAGATTCTTGCTGAGACTCAATCCAATAAGAAGGACATTTCACTCACCGAGGCCTCTGTCAAGAAGCTAGACGATCGGGTGACGGCAATAACCAACTTTTTGCAGGAGAAGGTAGTTGGTCTTCTTCCTAGCACAACTCCCTCCTCTTCATCTAACAATGCCGGAGGAGGCAAAACTAAGGAAGAATTCTGTGGAGCAGTTTCTCTTCAGGATGGCACGGATGAATTGGAGAAGCCAATGGAGCAGTTGTGTCAGAAGGAGCAGCAAAGAAAAGAAGCTACTCCACCAGTCGATCCTTACCGACCAAAAGCACCTTATCCTGCAGCCTTGAACAGACCTGTGCTAAACAAGGAGAACTTGGGGAAGACTCTGGTAACAATTAATAACCAGAAGATGGGAGTTGCTTTATTGGAAGAACTTCTTGCAAACCCGGATTATGCTAGGCATATGAAAGAAATTCTCTCCAAGAAGAAGAAGCTGAAAAATGCAGAAGCTGCTGCTGTGGTGGAGGAGCTGAGAAGCGTGATTCCTGATAAGAAGAAAGATAAAGTTGTCCATCCTCTTCCAAAGAACTCCTCTCAAAAGACGAAAGCAGACGAGATAGAGGAGATAGCCACAGTTACCCTCCATGGAGCTGGCGAGTCTAATCCGAAGCAGAGCCACGTGGTGCCAAAGCAACCTGATCCAGGGAGTTTTTCTTTTCCTTGTTCTATTGGCACATATTTGGTTGATAGAGCTCTTGCGGATTTAGGTGCTAGCATTAGTGTTATGCCTTACTCATTGTTTGAGCGTCTAGGACTGCCTAGACTAACTCCTACCACCATGAATATCAACCTAGCTGATCAAACTGTTAGACATCCTAGGGGTATTGCTGAAAATGTTGTAGTTAAGGTGCATGATAGCTACTTCATGACTGATTTTGTGGTTATTGATTGCATGGAGAGTGTTAACATTCCCCTTATCTTGGGACGACCCTTCCTAGCCACTTCTGGTGCACTCATAGATGCAAAGGCTGGGAGGTTGACCTTTCGGGATGAGGAAAAAGTTATTACATTCGAAATCCCTCCACCTGATCCTAATGTGCACTCTTCCGCTAAGAAATCCATGTCGTTAGTGTTTGAAAATGCTTCAGTTTATACTGTATTTACCGATATGGATACTCCTTATTCATCTTCATCTTTGCAGGATCAGGTAGCGGCGATAGTATCTACCAAGGATACAGGTGGAGTTAAGAAGAAGAACAAGCATCCTAAGAAAGATAAGGCGCCGCCCCATGAAACTACTCCTACCAGACCCCCAGATGTGGTCCTGGACAAAGTGGAGCTATTTGGACCCTTTGAGGTAGCTGGATTGCGTGGCGACGGTTCATTGGAGCTTTACCATGCTAGCGGGAAGAAATTTGTGCTTCAGAGTGGAGCGATGAAGGTATTCTTTCAGGACACGGATGCCAGTCTGAAAGAAGTTCTGAGCTGGGATGCCGCACGTTAGACCAGGTATCGTCTAGCTCAAAGACGTAAAATAAAGAGCGCTTCATGGGAGGCAACCCATGTCTGGAGTCGGTTTTGAGTTTTTGAATCAGTTGTTTAATTTTGAGTTTGTGTCGAACTGTTGCAGTTCTTGAGTCAGTGGTCTATTCTATACTTTGAATGCTCTAATCGTGTTGTGAGGTTCTCTCCAGTTTCAGGCTATCCTCAGCTCCCGCCATGACTGTCCCCTGTACTTCACTCTTGCCTCCACTGCATCCTCATGATCTACTTCTCGGTACCCCTTACACCCTTCTTCACCTTTTTGTGTGGTCCATTGAGGACAATGTCCAAATTTTAAGTGTGGGGTGGGGTGTCTATTTGCATGTTTTGATGGGCGGTGGTTGTGCTTTGTTTTGTCGCTCTTTCACACCTTCCCATTCTCGGTAGCAAGAAATTTTTCACATTGCTTAATAACTTCTTGGATTGCCTACTGTCTTCCATATGGTGAGATTGATGTGGTGCTTCGGCTTTAACCAAATGTGTGTGTGAGAACCTGAATTATGACCATCTCCCATTCTTCTTGCTCTTAGTAGTCTAGGAGCTTGCCCTTATCGTGTTAGTGAACAGTTGACTTGTTAATGTGTAAGACTTGGTCTGTCTGACGCTCGAATTCTCTAGTTCAATCCCTGGATCGAGTCTAGATAAGGGATCTGTTAATTTCGTGCTTTAAGTTGTTATTGATTTTTCCCAATCAAAGAAAATCTGAAAAATGAATGGTTTGGTATTGAAGTTGTGGGTCGATTCACGAGCTGGCATACGTGCCTGCCCATTGCTGTAGTCCCAAAGGGAAGTCTCAATGTGGCATTCTTCTTCTAACCTACTCCCGATCGTGGCTGGGGTCTAGGATAACGCGGAATTCCAAAGGTTTCCGGCTGCTCCGTACCCGGTAGTATCCACACTGTACCGCCCATTCGGGAAAAAAAAAAAAGAAAGAAAAAAATAAGATGAAGAGAAAAATGAAATTCTCTTTAATTTTGTTCTAGTCGTGTTCCCTTATCTAGCAAGTGTCCGGTTGCGTCCTAGAGTAAGTGTAGCGGAAGTAAGCGTTGTCTTGCCTTTACCAAGTCAGGTTGTTCACTAGTTCGTTAAAGTCTTGTTCCTCTTTCACTCTGGCAAAAGTTTGGTTCCTAATTGTGTGGTTAGTTGGGTAATCCTCTTGTTTGGTTGAAGCACCGTATACATCTTTCTAGGAACCAAGAGGTTTTCGGTTTGCTCATTCAAGTTGGTGCATTGTTGTGGTAAAATTCTTGTTTGAGGACAAACAAACGTTTAAGTGTGGGGTGATTTGATGACGTTAGATTTACCGCGTTTATATCGCCACATTTGAACGACATTCCCCTTATTTGACTCCGAATTGTGATGAACTTGAATGACTTTTATGAAAAATATGTTTTATCTCCCGTTGGCCCTCTTTTGGGCAATTTGATGTTGTTTCGAGTTATTTTTGTGTTGAGATTTCAGGTTACCACGTTGTGGATGACTTTTCTACGAGCTCGGCACTTCAAACGGGGATCAATTTGGAGTTCAAACGGAGCGGGAATCATCAAAAGAGCTGAAGGTCATTTCCAGGGGCAAAAGTGCGCCTAAATCCATGAAAAGTGCGCCGGCGCACTTTTCTGGTGCTGCCAGGCGCACTTTATTTTTAGTCTCCTGGAATTTTTCCATCGGCCACAAAAGTGCGCCATTTTCATGGAAAAGTGCGCCGGCGCACTTTTTAAGTGCCGCCGGGCGCACTTTTTCCCAGGACGGATTTCGGAGAGTAAAACAGGGTTTTCAAGGGAGAGACGAAGAGACTTCATTCTTCATTCTGATTTCGACGAACCAGACACTCTCGGAGGAGGATTTTGAAGCTTTGAAGTGACGATTAAGCGAGGAGAAGCGAGGATTAACTCAGGAGTTTCTGAAGATTCATCAGGATTAGGTTTTCTCGGAGTAAGATGTCTTCTTCTCCGGTTTTCTTCTTCTTTGTTTCTGCGATTTCTTCTGTAGCGATGTCGAGCTAAACTCCTTAGTTTGTTCAGATTAGATGAAACTCTAGTGAGATTTTGTATGGATGATGTCGGGTTTCTAACCCGTTAATGTTAATTGAAGTTTATTCAGACATGTGATGAGTTTTCTCTTAAACCCTAATTTGAAGCTGTAAGAATCCGTTGATTGACCATATCGTAGGATTTTGTTTCATCTTTGATTTGCGGTTCTGACCATGGACGTAGATCATTCTAGAGTTTAGGAGGTCGTTAGGGTTGCCGGTGTCTTGACCATAGGGCCGGTGAAACTAATCTCTTTACATATCTTTGTGGCATTTCACTGTTCTTCGTGCGTTCTTGAGGATTTGCGAGTTATCTTGACCATAGGAACTTGTAGGTTTGATAGGATAGTTTCTCTGCGTCCTGACCATGGAGTAGAGATTACCCAAGGAAGTGTCGAGTCATCAAGTCTGATAAACTGAAATTGCATTGCATCATCCGTCTTAATCGAGCTAGAGCGGATTCGAGTTTGGACAAACGCCTTAGTCTATATTCAAATCTCCAATCTGCTTCACTTGTTTGCTTGTTCAATTTGCATTCTTAGTTTACTTAGTTCATTTTTAAACCATTTCAAACCCAGCACGAAAACCCGAATTGCTTATTCCACAACTGTTGAGTAATAGAAAAAGAAAGACCCTAGGGAAAAACGATCTCTTTGGAGAAATCCATTGAGTTAAAACTAGTGTGCATTAATTTGCGCACCACTTGACCCAGATGCAGCAATAGCGTGATCCATTGGTCTTCACATTAGCCTTGTAGAGATGTAAGCCAATCGCTTTCCAGCAAACCATGCAACGTCTTCCTTGGTGTTCACTCCTTCAATCTGGATCAATGAGGAGTTGGGGTACTGGTTGGCCTTCGACCTAATTCACAAGTTTAACATTTATCTTATCAGCAAATACAATCTGCTAGTGAAACCTTTGACATAAAAATTGTCCACATTTTCATTTCATTACAGCTTTACTAATTATTCCACTGGTAACACCTATTGTAGTTACTCAAGTTGTCATAAATATACACTAAGAATAATACAGAGATACAAAATTCATCAAATTTGTATAGTATATTTACCTCTTGTAACCAAAGATGGTTCCTCAGATTTAGAGTCTGCAAAAACAGGGATGGCCAAATACAAAACATCAGATCAAATATACAGCTGGCTCCATGAACATAATCAATAAATGAATTAAATTAAACCTACAAGCTCGAACAACTGACGGTGAAACCAGTTCTCAGCTTCGCAACCAAGCATGATATCGTAATCAGAAACGCAAATACTCAAAGGAAGATAGCTCAAACTAGAGATGGAAAGATCAAAAATTTACTTGACGCACTCTCCTTGGAGTTCCTTTACCATTTTGTCGGATTGGACTGTACAAATACATATCAAAGACATGGTTCTTAAACTGTACAAATACATATCAAAGACACAAATTTCTTTGCCATAATCAATACCACCAATAAACATAACTATATATCCATGCTTTGGATTTTTTAGGTCTCTACGCAATATATCCATATTGGAAGCTGTGTGCTCCGAATTAACCAATCTCTAGGGCTAGTTAGATGCTCAGAAGATCAGAATTGAGAACAGAAATCATTACCTTCAATACTCGTTGTCTAACCAAGTACTACTGCAATCTGCATATATCACCCTATGTATCAACCCTAAGTGTCAGCTTAAACGTACCTGAACACAATCAAACAAATGCAGTAGCAAGATCAGCTCATACATTGAATCATGTTCACTAGATCGAATCTCTGAAGGTCAACAATCATGTTCACTAGATCGAAGATCACTCCTATTACAAACACATTGAATCCCTACTTACCTCCGTCCCAAGGGGTGTCATCAGGCATGGTGAATTGAAACAGAAACAAAACACAATCAATCCAATATGAAAATGAAGAACTTCACAAACTTCTAATGAAGTAATGAACTCTTACCCAAATATGACAGCATTCCATAGAAGTATACTGTTATCTTGAGGAGCAGCACTGATTCCAGCAGGAGGGTGTTGCTGCAGCCTCTCCCTCATAAGTCTCTTTCTCGAAGGAGTCGTCATCCCCTCCTCCTCCTTGCTTCAGCTGTATCGAAACACAGTAGCAAAAATGAGAAACCCCATTTCAGTTCGCGATCAATTCCAGAAACCTCACCAAAAATTAATCCAAACCAGGAACACCCCAGATCCAGAAAAGGACTGAACAATCGGGCAAGTGTTCCACCAGTGGCCAGCGATCGGCACAACCATCTTCTTCCGCTGTTTTAGATCTGGGTCGACTCGCTGGAAGACGTCGGCGTTGCCCGGGATTGGAGCGACCGGAGATGTCAGCAGTGGTCGGGATTGGAGCGGCGGTGGTCGGGATTGGAGCGACGGTGGTCGGGATTGGAAGGAACGCTGGTCGGGAACACATGCAGAGAGGATTGGAATGGAAGGAACGGTGGTCGGGGATTGGAAGGAACGGTGTCGGTGGGGTGGGAAGATATAATGGATTGATATGAAGTTAATTCAAGTTGATATGAAGATAATGGGAAGAGAATGGAAGAGTGTCGGTGGATAACGGGAGGGTGGGTTAATTCAGCTTAGAAAGTTAAAAGTTAATTCTGTAATTTTGTATAATAATAGGTACTAAAATGTAATATCTCCTGTGTGAAATAAAATAATAATAAAATTAATTAATTTAATCCTATTTAATTCAAAAGCTTGAGATCCGTTGATTGAACGGACGGATCAGATCGCGACACGCAAGCGGGTGCATTCGGTGCACCCACCTAGCTGGGTGCACTGGAGTGTTTTCCATATATATATATATATTATATAATAATCGTTTTAATTTATAATCTAGCTATTATATTCTAATACTGATTGAGTATACTGAATAGATACCATTTGTTTTTTGAATGTCTCTATTCTCGTGATATATACTTGAGCATACTGAATAAATACCATAGATGTTATGTTCCGAGTTGAAGAGCTACTTTTGATGTATTTTGCAGACTTGCTAAACTGAAAACCCCATTAGCATCAACTACTCGTCTTTGTTGGAGTTTAGTGGTTGCTAAGATTTGGAAGGAAAGAGATGCAGAAGAGTTAAGGGGAGCTCTATATGTTCAACCGTTGCTCTTTGTACAATATTAAGGGGTCGTTTTTCGCGCGGAAATGAATTGTAGTGGAATTAAAATTCGGAAGGGATTCGATTGCTAGGGAAGACCCTAATTCATTCCGGATTTTAATTCCTTGTTTTCCACTGTACCATGACTATATGAATTTCAAACAAAGGACCATCTAGCATGACTGAATTACCCTTCATGTCAATCCGAACAACCACTACATTCTTTCTGCATCTCATTTATGCCATTTTTATACAAAATACTAAAAAATTCAACCTCACCATTATTAAAAAAATATTCAAATTTTTTTATTCGACCATACATCAATATTCAAATAATCAACATTGAGGTATCATATGGACTCGAAGAAAATAGAACGCAAAAAATTGGGGGTAAGTTTGGCAAGATGAGAAAAAAATGGGTTGGAATCATCAAATCCGTCCAACTCCTTCCCATTTCAATGGGAATTAAGAAACTTGTCCAGAGGTGATTTGAAAGCCTACTAGGAATTCAAATTCTCTGAAATTGGGTTGGCTAAATAGATTGGAAAACATGAAATTCGGGTACAGAAAATGACGTCTAAGTGAGACTCTTTTCTTTATAGCTGCAAATAAGAGTTTTCTAGCTAGTGAGATTCAGAGCTTTTTTGTTTAACCGTTAGAATTTTTGTATAATATAACCTTAGGGTTTTTGGGTTTTAACCACCCTTTTATTTAGAAATGAGATAATACTAATAATCAAAAGAAATTCTGATTCTGCCACAGCTCCATCTCTCTGCTAGGAATGAGTGTGGACCATCTTTATTTAGCAAGGCTGTGATCGACAGATACAATCACAATTCACAACTCACAAAGCTACCTCTTTACAATTATGATCTTCATGTAGTTGTTCCCTTTTCGTTTTTATACATGTCCATTTATTAACGTAACTCATATTACAACCACAAGACGACTATGGAAAAATCTCCAGCACAGGAGTCAAGTCAAGAACAAAATATCAGAGCCCAGTTTGCCAGATCACTCTCATTAATACTAACCTCACTATGATCATAACTTCCAACTAACTAATCCAAAATATCTATCACCCACCCAACTCATAAATTACCCATCTCATGAAATCTGGAAAAAAAGACGCAAATTGATTAGGCTCCATGAAGCAATTATCACTCTGTTTTCTTCTCCTTCTACTCTGTTCCTCATCGCTAAACTCCGAAACCATAAACCCAACCAAACCCCTCCGAGACGGCGACGTTTTACTCTCCACCGCCCAAACTTTCGCCCTCGGATTCTTCTCCCCTGACCAAAACCCAATCCGCAGGTACCTCGGAATATGGTACCACAGGGTTTCACAGCAAACCGTCGTTTGGGTAGCCAACAGAGACTCTCCTCTCAACGACACCTCCGGCCGCTCGCGCTCGATTCCACCGGCAATTTAAACCTCTACGCCGGAAACGGAACTGAATCCCTAATTTGGTCAGCGAACCACGCAATTCCAATTCAGAATTCAGTCGTTCAGCTTCTCGATTCAGGGAATCTCGTCGTGTTACGAGAAGATACGAGAAAGGTACTGTGGCAGAGCTTCGATTACCCGACGGATAACTACTTACCGTTTATGAAATTAGGGCTGGACCGTCGGACCGGGTTGAATCGGGTTGTTACGTCATGGAAATCGAAAAACGACCCGGGTACCAGTTCGGTTACGTATCGGATCGACCCGACCGGGTACCCTCAATTGTTTCTGTACAAGAATCACTCGGTTCCCTTATGGCGGGTCGGGCCGTGGACCGGGGTCCGTTGGAGCGGAGTTCCGGAGATGACCCGGAAATTCATTTTCAATGTCAGTTACGTAAATAACGACAACGAGGTGTCTATAATGTATGGGGTGACGGATGCGTCAATTTTGTCGAGGATGTACGTGGACGAATCAGGGATGGTGAAGCGTGCCACGTGGAGCGATCACGACCGTCACTGGATTGAGTTCTGGTACGCTCCTAAGGAACAGTGTGACGTGTACAGTACATGTGGATTGAATAGTAATTGTGACCCGTCCGATGTGGATGCTTTCCACTGTAAGTGTCTACCTGGATTCGAACCGAAGTCCAGCGAGGCTTGGTTGTTGAGAGACGGGTCTGGTGGCTGCGTTAGGAAGGCGGGAATGTCCACGTGTTGGAGTGGGGAAGGGTTTGTGAAGGTGACACGTGTGAAGGTGCCGGACACGTCGACTGCACGTGTGGAGATGGGGATGGGGTTGAAAGCGTGTGAAGAGGAGTGTTTGAGGAATTGTACGTGTGTGGGTTATACGAGTGCGGATGAGAGAGGGTTCGGGTGCTTGAGATGGTATGGTGATTTGGTTGACACGAGGAGTTACTCTGAGAGTGGTCAGGACATCTATGTTAGGGTTGATGCCAAAGTATTAGGTATGTCTATTAACTTTTTCTTCATTAATGTTGTTTGATTTTGGATGCGGCTATTTACGAGTTAAGCCGCTCGCTAGCAGCTTGGTTTTATACTCGAAAAAATTTGTTCGTGACTCGAGTCAGCTTTAAATGAGCTAAATTTGAGTTAGGGTATGCTCGACTTGAGCTTGACCATGAGAGTCAACTCGAATACTAGCTCAATTATATGGCTCATTAGAGATTCAATAATGGAACTTGTGATTTTTCATATAATACATGTAGGATTGCACCGCCACAAACAACCCAACACTATTATGATATTGTCTGCTTTGGGCCAAGTCCGCACGAATTTATTTTTAGATTTCTTCCCAAAATGCCTCATACTAGTGTCGTTGGTGGACTCATTTAAGACAAACTTCTCCTAATTTGTTGATGTGGTACTTGGGATGTTACCCCAACACTACTTGTGAATATTCTACCAATGAAAACGCAAGTTGTATAGTGTTTAGGTTTAACCATTTTAAATTAGGAGAGTAAAAACTTGTAAACTTTAGGATAACTTGTTTTTTTAGCTTTGACTCATTGATGTTTTTTAGTGTACAAACTTCAAATGGGACTCATTGAGTGATTTTAATGAGCGAAGTTGGAGTTGAGTTTGAGTTTAGCTCATTAAGGATACGTAGTTAACGAGTCAGGTTCAAGTAGGCTCAAGCTCACGAGCTTAAAAATCGTAGCTCGAACTCGAGGTTGGATTCGTCTAAAAAGTAACGAGTTAAATTTGAGCACAAAAAAATTCGGGCAGCTCAATTCGTGAACAACCCTAATGCCACGTAATGAAGGAAATTGGAATTTTATAGCCTAATTTAAAATTTTATGTACCGTCAGTAGCCAATTGCGTAACTATGTCCAAAACTAGCACAATCTGACTGGCAGCCAGCGCGTAGCCAGCCAGCCAGCGAGTAGTCAGCCAGCCAGCACGCGTACAACTCTGAATTGCTTTTGTCAACTCTGAATTGCTTTCTCAGTTTGATGAAATATCAAATTGTAACATTGCAATTTGGTCACTTTTATTTACCTATTTTACAAATGAATTATTATTATTATTATTATTTTGATAATATAAGTCAACCTTGATAAAATGATAATATATAAGCTATAATTAATTAAACAAAATTATATTAGCCGTCACAATCTCTTGAGTTACGGATCCCGATGTCACGTTTGTTGGAGGTACAACAGCTAAGGAGACAACGACAAACGTGACGTGGGATTCGTAATTCAAAGTTAAAACAAACGTGATCCGAGGTCACGTCCCGCTGGTCTGACTATGCGTTGCGTTGGTTATGCGCTAATTGATTCAAAGTTAAAAATATTATTGGAAGTCGTTGTCTCCTTCATCGTTGTGCCTCCAACAAACGTGACATCGGGATCCGTAACTCAAGAGATTGTGACGGCTAATATAATTTTATTTAATTAATTATAGCTTATATATATTATCATTTTATCAAGGTCGACTTATATTATCAAAATAATAATAATAATAATAATTCATTTGTAAAATAGGTAAATAAAAGTGACCAAATTGCAATGTTACAATTTGATATTTCATCAAACTGAGAAAAGCAATTGAGAGTTGACAAAAGCAATTCAGAGTTGTACGCGTGCTGGCCAGCTATGCGCTGGCTGGCTATGCGCTGGTTGTCAATCAGATTGTGCTAGTCTTGGACATAGTTACGCAATTAGCTACTGACGGTACATAAAATTTTAAATTAGACTATAAAATTCCAATTCCCCGTAATAAACCCATATCACATATTGAATCTACTCTTGAATCTACTCTAGTGTAAGGTTTATAATTTGTAACCATCTGCGCTCACATTTATGTCTAAAATTTGTACATTTTGCAGCTACATACAACAAGCGGAGAGGGCCTTTTCATAATGCAGGAGTTCAAGCAATATTCATACTTTCTATAGTAGTGATCCTATTTCTCCTAATTTCTCTTGTGTTCTGCCTCATCAAGCAGTACAGAAAAGGTACGCAATTGCTTTATGTCTTTAATTTTGTTAGGGAACGGTTCAAAAAATTCACGAATTTTTCATATTCTGAAAGCAGAATTCTTGAATTTCATTGAACTTAATTTTGAATAGGACTTCTAATGCTAATTAAAAATCTCAATTAAAAATTGTGATCTAGTACAATATAACACAATCGATTATGTTAAACAGACAACATTTTAATTTTAAGTAACAAAATCACGAGAATCTCAACTCTGAAGCGTTCCCTTAATGTCCATCTGATTGTTTCATGAATTTCAAGTAGTCTTAAAGTACACTATGTAATTATACAATTTTTTTTTTGCATCATAATTAAACTCGTAATTCCAAAAATTTCAATACAGCTCAAGATAAACACTCAGTCTATTTCGACAACACCAATCCGAACGCATCACTGAGCGAGGAGAACAGCAAACATGACAATTCAGATTTACCCTTCTTCCATCTCAATGAGATAGCTGCCGCCACTAATGATTTCTCCGATGATAATAAGCTTGGAGAAGGTGGATTTGGGCCTGTCTACAAGGTGATTTATCTTCATAATTGCACTCTGTTTTATCATGATTCCACTTGTTTGGTTGAAATCCTACAATGCAAGAAAGTTTGCCTTTACCTACTGCAAATTACAACATCATGAAAATGCAGTAGTAAAAATTTGATCTTTTGCAACGGCAATCACTATTTTATGTAGTGATTTGTTGTAGCAAATACTATTTGTGACACTCAGCATCCCCGTTGTACGTAAATAGTGGTGTCGCAAATAATATTTGCTACAGCAAATCACTACATAAAATAGTGATTGTCGTTGCAAAAGATCAACTATTTGCTACTACATTTTCATGTTGTTGTAATTTAGAGTAGCTAAAGACAATTTTTTTGTAGTGCTAGTAACATCATGATTAATGGACGATTGTACATTTGGTTTTGACCAGGGTACATACGAAGGAAATGAAATAGCCGTGAAAAGGTTATCCAAGTATTCGGGACAAGGAGGTGAGGAATTCAAGAACGAGGTGGAATTACTTGCGAAGCTCCAGCACAGGAATCTGGTTAAGATTCTGGGTTGTTGCGTGCAAGGACGAGAGAAGATGTTAATCTATGAATACTTGCCAAACAAAAGCTTGGACTACTTCATCTTCGGTAAATTATATATAGAGTTTCATAAGTATAGTTAGTTTCTTCTCAAATGTAGTTTAGGTTTAATGATGTTCATGTTCTTCCTAGTTTTGATTTATTTTACTATGCAGATGATGATAAGAAGAAGGTATTAGATTGGCCGATCCGATACAACATTATATGTGGCATAGCTCGAGGGATTGTGTACCTTCACGAGGATTCACGACTAAGAATCATACATAGAGATCTGAAAGCCAGTAATGTCTTGCTTGATGCTTCTATGAACCCAAAGATATCTGATTTTGGAATGGCTAGAATCTTTGGAGTGAACCAAGATGAAGCCAACACTAATCGTGTGGTCGGTACATAGTAAGTACATATACCCGTAGATATTATGTGAGTGTGGGCAACTTTTTTTGTGGTTATATTGCCAATGTTATTTACCCAATTAATTGGATGAAATTCACAGTGGTTACATGTCGCCAGAGTATGCAATGCAAGGAATGTTTTCGGTGAAGTCTGATGTGTACAGCTTTGGAGTTTTTACTATTAGAGATCGTCACTGGAAGAAAGAACAGCTCTTATTATGAAGAGACAACCTCTTCGAGTCTGGTTGGATATGTAAGTAAACTTTGAAAATTATAGTGATATAGCTTCCTAAATAGTTGAAATGTGTGCACCCAGCCATTGATTAACAATGTGGTTTTTTTGGTTAACTTAGACTTGGGAGCTGTGGGAACAAGGCAAGGCACTAGAGATAGTTGATTCAACCTTGGGAGACTCATATCCGCGGAAGATGTGCGCAGGTGCATCCAGATTGGGTTGCTATGTGTACAAGAATCAGCAATGGACCGACCTAACATGTTTGATGTTGTCTTCATGTTGTGCAACATCGAGACAACTCCGCCCATTCCTAAAAACCAGCGTTCGTACTAAAGGCAAGCTACTATAGCGGCACACCATTGACAAGTACTACCGATGGCGCCATCTCCGTCAATGACTTACTGTCACCATGCTTCAACCTCGATAAGATAACTTTATATTCTTATGTATATGGTGTTAGTTAGAATAAGTTTTGCTATAAAATCATCTACTATTGTTGAATCGTAACGATTATAATTGTCAAGTATATCCCATTATTTTATACAAATAAAATTCACTATATAGGAAAAAATAACTTCACATTTCTCCAATGTACCCTTCATAGCCAAATTAAACCTATTTAGAATGTCAAAAAGAGTTGCATGGCAAAAATTTACTTAGATCTCATTTCATTCACTCACTCTGTGCATCCCTTTATTGAAAAGATCTGTTGTTTTTATTTTTATTTTATTTTGATGAATGAAAAGATCTGTTGGTTGAAATAATTTAATCAAGCCACTCCTCATTCTTTCTCTTGACAATGGATTTCAGTTTTCTTTGTTCTCTCATAGAATACTGAATTCCTGGTAATATTTATGGTTAGTCTGATATCACAGAATACTAATATTGGTCTTTGAATCGATACCCTTAACTTAGCCAACAACATAGGTAGAGTATAGATGACAATCAACTTCGAATTCTTAAGGATGAGTTTCTCAATTCGACAACCAACCACCTTTAATTCTTCTATGAACTAGGTATAATGGGAAGAACTATGTCTTCCAAAAGAGGAGGGATGGCTAGGTTTTAAAGATTTTGTATCTTTCAACCACGCCCTCATGGATAAACAAACTTGCAGGATTATTCAAGAATAGGATCTCATGATTTCTAAAATCTTAAAACCACATGTTTTACTCGTCAATTTCATCATATATAATTATATATATTTATATTCCCAATTAAAAAAACTCTTATTAAGCTAATACTTTACTATTGGAGCTAACGTGGTATATTGAATGCGCATCAATTAACGTTATGATTTATGAACACGAAAGTTGTAATGCAGAAACCCAAATGACAAAATGGTCGAAGTAGGAGAGAGTAAAAAGAGCAATTTATAATATAGAAGACTATCTATTAACCTGACAAAGTAGAGAGGGATAAAGTGCTATTTTCTTTATGTAAAAATAATTTAAATATCATGTATTCTAAATCATATTTAATAAATGCTACAATAACTTATCTTCATATTATCATCCATGATATATATATATGGAAAATAAATAAAATTATTAAATCTAAATCTAAACATATATATAAGCATATAGACTTTTTTCCTTTTGCCACGTCAGCTCATGGAGTTCTCTCCTTGAGTTTCGCATAAACTTATTTTTCCTCATTTTGATTTTTTTTTTTAATTTGAAATATCTGTGAGTCTCCTCCTAGAAGAAACTGCCACTACAAATAACTTCTTTCCACCCACTCCGCCAACTACACAGAAATACCCAAAAAAAACTTCAATGTTGCATCCTAACAATTTTACTCATTCGGGTTTTCTGCAATGCCTAACAAACCCATTTCTTATGTACGTGACCTAGGGTGATGCTATAAGGATAAGGCCATAATGGTACAAGCATTAAACTTTGATGGTATTATTAGTAACAAGGTTGGTTGCTGAGTTTTGTTTGTGGCGAAAGAACATTTATGGAGCTTCATTTTTTTTAGAGTTTATGAAAGATTAATCTATTATTAGCTGATCAATGAATATTTATATAATTTATTTTGAATAACAATGTCGTTTTAATAGAAGTAGTAATTTTCAGCCACTACGAGACTCAAACTCACAACCTTAAAGATAAAATTATTGTGATTTACCGATTAATCTAGACAAACTAATTTACAATTATATCACACATTAAAGCACATTGTTCCTCGGCATTTTATTATACAAATTAAAGCACATTTCACACTTAATGATTTTCGTATTCATATAACTTGATCCTTATTTTGAAATTCCTTTAATTTTTAATGGGCCAACTAATATTTTTTTTTAATATTTAACTATTCCTCAATTTTTTTTTACAGTGATGGTTTCTTTAGTCTCGATTTTATTTGTTAGCAACTGCTTTGAGAGTGTTTCAATTTTGTCTTTCATTTATATTGAACTAACTTTTCTTAGTAAATTATGTGAAGGACTCCAAATTTGGTAAGTCATTAATTCATTTGATCAAGGCACAAACCGCATAATTTTAAAATTTATGAATATTTAAGAGAATTATTTGTCAATTAATATATTTATTGATCTAGAGAAAAGAAAACTGAATAAATAAGGTCGTACCTTAGTAAGATCAATGGCGAGTGAGGTCATGGGTGTGTAAGAGTATGAATCATGAGTTCATAAGTAAAACAGGTTACATGTCTTTAATTATTACCAAATTCAAAGTATTGATCGAGTTGATCAGTTAGTTTGAATTGGAGATATTCATTAAACTTAAATATATTCATTTAACATGATCCTTATTTTCAAATTCTTTTAAGTTTTAATGGGCTAATTGAGGTTTTACTTTTCCATTATGTTTAACTATTTCTTAAAATATATTTTTGCAGCGATGGTTTCTTTATTCTTGACTTTATTTGTTTCTAAATGCTTCGAGAGAGTTGCAATTTTGTTTTTCGTTTGTCTTGAAGTTTGGTAAATTATTGGTAAATTATTTGAAGGACCTCTGGTAAGTCATTAATTAATTTGATCAAGGATCAAGCTGCATAAATTTTAAAATTTTATGAATATTTAAGAGAGTTATTCTCCACTTAATATATTTATTGATCTGAAAAAATAAGGATGTACCTTAGTAAGATCAATGGTGAGTGAAGTCATGAGTGTATCCTAAGTAAAATGGGTTACATGCCATTAACTATTAACAAATTCAGTATTGATCGAGTTTAATTAGTTTGTATTGCGCATATAGTAAACCTAATATTCATATAACATGATCTTTATTTTCAAATTATTTTAAGTTTTAACGGGCCAATTGAGATTTCAGTTTTCATTATGTTTAAACTATTCCTCAATTTTTTTTTTTGTACAATGATGATATCTTTAGTCTCGACTTTATTTGTTTGAAATGCTTCGAGAAAGTTACAATTTTGTTTTTGATTTGTCTTGAAATGACTTTTGTTGATAAATTATTTGAAGGACTCCAAGTTTGGTAAGTCATTAATTAATTTGATCAAGGATCAAGCGACATAACTTTTAAAAATTTATTAATATTTTAGAGAATTATTTTCAATTAATATATCTATTGATATAGAGAAAACTGAAGAAATAAGATTGTACCTTAGTAAGATCAATGGTGAGTGGAGTCATGAGTGTATAAGAGTATGAGTCATGAGATCGTAAGTAAAACAGGTTAGATGTCATTAACTATTAAAAAATTGAGAGTATGGTCAAGTTGAGTCAGTTTGAAATGAGCATACTCATGAAACTTAAGTACATTCATATATATGATTCTTATTTTCATATTTTTTTAAGCTTTGACATGCCAATTGAGGTTTCATTTTCATTATGTTTAACTATTTTTTTTACAATGATGGTTTCTTTAGTCTCGACTTTATTTGTCTGCAAATGCTTCGAGAGAGTTGCAATATTGTTTTCCATTTGTCTTGAATTGACTTTTGTTCGTAAATTTATTTGAAGGACTCCAAGTTTGGTAAGGACTCCAAGAGTTGCTACATAAATTTATTGAATATTTAAGAGAATTATTTTCGGATTAATATATTTATTGATCTAGAGAAAATTGAAGAAATAAGGTTGTACCTTAGTAAGACCAATGGTGAATGAGATCACGAGTATATAAGAATATGAGTCATGGGATCATAAGTAAAACGAGTTATATGTCATTAACAAATCAGAATATTGACCGAATTGATCAATTTGAATTGTTAAACGTAAATATATTCATATAACATGATCCTTATTTTCAAATTATTTTATGTTTTAACGGGCCAGTTGATATTCCATTTTTCTTTAAGTTTAACTATTCCTCAAAGCATGTTTTATAGTGATGGTTTATTTAATCTCGACTTTATTTGTTTGCAAATGCTTCGAGAGAATTACAATTTTCTTTTCCATTTGTCTTGAATTGATCGTTGTTGGTAAATTATTTGAATTCTTATTGGTTGAGAGGACATCACTCATTTAAAAAGTTTGTTTGAATAAAAAGTATAATTATTTATGTATTTTCTCCTTTATTGTTATCTTAAATGGACCTATTTTGTTTTACTATGTAATTGAACTGAATTAATGTCCAAAATAGCCTATAATTAATCAAAATATTCAATTTAAATATTATATTTTTTTTATTGTATGAAAAAATATCTAGATACTATATGAGAATTTAAAATAAGAGAGATATGATCTAATACTCTCTCCTTAATAATAGTATACTAACTTATCATATTATTTTGTTTCTTCTTATTTTAAATTTATTAATTAATAAATAAAATTTTAAATATTTTTTAAACATGATGAAGTTTAGGTAAAAGTAAACTTCTCCATTTAACTTAGTTTAGTTCAAATTATTAATGTATATTTTTATGTGCAACTCACTTATTAATTTTAATATATTTTTATATTTTCTATTTAAAATATTTAAATTCTCAATTATGTTCCATATTAGCTAATTTGACCTATTGGGTGTTAGTTTGATTTTAATTATTCAATCCAAAAATTTAGTTGATTTATAGTTTACTAGAAATAATATTAAATATATCATTACAAGATATTATTTTTTATTAATTATACTAAATTAAAATATAATATATCGGCCAACGGGCCGAAAAAATGCTAGTTAAAGTATTAAACAAATTAAGCTTCTAATTTCGGTAGTAACCCATAGTTTAATGAAAAGCTCCCACTCTTAACTCTTTTTGTTTTTTTCCTTCTCGATCCAATTCGGTATTCCATCTTTCTCAAAGCGCGCTTCCATCTTTACCTACGAATACGATCCCTCCAATTCGCTCTTCTCCGTCGCACAATCTCCTTCAATCCAAAACAATGGCTCAGGCAGTTGAAGAATGGTACAAGCAGATGCCAGTCGTCACCCGCTCTTACCTCACCGCCGCCGTCGTCACCTCAATCGGCTGTTCTCTTGACGTAATCTCTTCCCTTCTCTCTTCAATCCACCGTTTAATCATTCGCTCTTCTTATAGATCGACTCGTTTCTGTCGTTTGGTGAAATTATTAGCTACATACAAGGATCAATCGTTCTCTAATTTTACTTTCTGATGAGATTTCGTTTGTTAACGAGAACATATATGATATACCATCTTTGTGCTTTAAAGAATACTAGTTCAATTGGGTACCGGAAATCAATGAGATTGCATTGGAGTATCACATCCATTGCTTTCTTTACCTTCTTTGTGGCTTTTGATGGAAAATTGGAAAGTAAAGCTTCTCCTCCTTGTTTGATTTGGCAGATAATAGCTCCTTCACATTTGTACTTGAACCCTAGGCTTGTAGTTCACAAGTATGAGTTTTGGCGCCTCATCACTAACTTCCTCTACTTCCGGAAAATGGGTATAGTAGCTTGAATCCTTTACTTAGTTTATTGTTCTGCTTCGCTAGAGATATGATGCCTATGGTGGCCAGCTGCATTCTTTGTGCTTTTCAAGTTGTTCTATGCAGTTATGACTATACAAGCTTCTGTGTGTGTGAAACTATACGGTATCTATCGGCTGAATTGATTAAAACTTGCATAGAAAATCTATTCGATAATGATCTTATTACGTTTCTTCCACTATTTTACCATTCAGTCTTGAATTCTTAGTGTCAATGTCCAATCTCTAGCATTGTTTCACTAACTTTTACCAAATGAAAGTACTTGTGTACTCATCTCTAAGTTTCAGGCTGGCTATGCTATGAAACATCTTGTCTTTATTGTTTGGAGGATCAGCATTCTGTAAATGAAACCGTTTTATAATTTGGAACATGGTTTCTTTATGATTGCCAGACTTGGATTTCATGTTCCACATGTTCTTCCTTGCACGATACTGCAAGCTTCTAGAGGAAAACTCATTCAGAGGAAGAACAGCAGATTTCTTTTACATGCTTCTCTTTGGAGCCTCCGTTTTGACTGGCATTGTTCTTGTTGGTGGGATGATACCTTATGTTTCTGAATCGTTTGCCAAGATAGTGTTCCTCAGCAATTCCTTGACATTCATGATGGTATATGTCTGGAGCAAGCAGAATCCTTTCATTCATATGAGTTTTTTGGGCCTTTTCACTTTCACTGCAGCTTATCTACCATGGGTCAGTTCATCAAACTACTAGCTTCATTTTTACAAGCTTGGATAATTTAACCATGTTTGTTCGGAGCCTATTCTGGTTGATTGATTGATTGCTTTCTTGTTTTAACTACAGGTTCTACTAGGATTTTCTGTCCTTGTTGGAGCTAGTGCCTGGGTTGATCTATTGGTAAGTAAATAACGATGATGCATTTAAGTTTAGTTCGGATCATTTCCCTAGCACACACGGTTTGATGGTATTAGTCGTTAATCTGAGTACGTGACATGTCTTTGTTCCATTCATAGGGGATGATGGCAGGACATGCATACTACTTTCTTGAAGATGTGTATCCCCGGATGACTGGTCGGCGGCCCCTGAGAACCCCATCAGTCATTAAAGCCTTGTTTGCAGATGATGATGCTGTAGTCGTGGCACGACCAGCAAACGTCAGGTTTGCTCAGCCAGCCGCACCAGAGCTTCACCAAGATTAATGACAGTCATGAGAGTCGAAACAGAAGTATAACTATTACAAAAGAGAAGGATCAGGTTCAGACCTGCAAAAAACCAGCCAGGCGAAACAATGCTATGGTGTTAGTTTCCATCAAGATCATCATCCTCTTATATAGAAGTTCCCTATGTGTGTGTGTGTATATATATATATGGTATTTTGCTGGTGGTGGCGTTTCAACAACGATGATTTTGTCATGTTTTGAGGCAGAGAAATGTGACCATGCAGCCAATATGCTAACATCATTTGAGACTCTAATTTACAGATTGATATTCAAACTGTGTTACAACTTGCATTTATCTCTTTCTCTATACCCTTAATTCAGAATTAGTAGGTAATTTTCTAATATGAGGACCCTAAGTGTACTTAAACGCTAATCTACACACTTAATTTATGTAATAGAGATCTAATGGTTACTAATGGTTAATATGAAGTGTGTATTAGGGTACATTACTTAATTGGTAACAGCTTTTTTAATTCTTGTTTTGGTTTCACTTTTAATTAATTATCCTATTTTTATCTTTTGACCATACCTGGTTCCTCATTGTTAGATTAAGTTCATCATCCAACGATAGTAAGGAGTGTCTTCATATAAAGACTCTTAATGGGATCCTCCCAATAGTAGATCCCTAGTAGGTACATTGTTGAACAGTTAATTGTATGGTTAACAAAATGGTGGATTTGCCAAGTGTGTGGTTAATGACGACTATTTAGAACTAAACCGGGTTAAACAACTTACAAAGAGATACAAACACGAACAAGTCTTCCACATCTTTCAAAATCAAAACTCAAAACTAACATATGGAGGCAAACCCTAAACCAGAAAACCTACCAAATAATTTAATTCTACAGAGTGTTCATGTCCACTTCATACAAACAGGCTATCCTTACAAATACAAAACAAGGCAACAAAAGGAAATGAAAAGGTGAAAAAAAGGTTGATTCAATCTTCAACAAAGACAGAAAGCTGTGTTTTCACAGAGTAGAGCGTCTGGGTTCCTTGCTTCTTCCGGCTCAGCTTGCCGTGTCATGTTCAACCCAAAATTACAGCCCCTTTCCCAAACGCTCAGAGGGAGTAGGGAAGTGGGAGATTATCGCTCGAAAACCACGTCGTAAGGTTGCTAACGGATTGGATGGTACTGAGCTGATACTCGCTTTGGAGGCAGCTTTCGAAGGATGAAAAGCACCAAAGCAGATGGTAGAATCTCGACCAGCTGAAGAGTTGACATAGTATGATCAGACATGATTCATTCAACGTAATAAAAAATGATGGGTAGTTGGGAAAGGAGTAAGAGGATGGTTACCGTGTAATAGATCAAGTTCAGGACTGGGTGATCGAGAACATCAAGGGATGCATCTGCGTCAAAAGCAGATAGAAGGACCTGTGCAGGATAAAGATCATGTGACAGGTTACAACAGAGTCAATACAGCAGCCAGCAGGTTGGCCAATCAACAGCGATGGCAGTAGCAGCAGTAGTTAAATGTTATCATAATCATTTTAGGTGCTGCACAGGGAATACTATCATAATAATGATGCATATGTTATTTGCAGGCCAATTGCATCAAATTCAGTATGTTTCGTACTGTAATTGCCTAATGGAGCATGGTCAACAGCCTTTCTCTTGAACTTGCAATACACCTAACCAAAACTACAGTATCTTTGAAGATAAAACTCATGAAGGCATTGATGCCAACGGAAAATACCAAAAATTCCAAATCTTACCACAAAGCATCGGATGAGGAAGCATGTGAAACAAATTGCTGTAACCGATCCAACCTGCAAAGACAATAAGTGATCATGACTATTTGCTTAAGCCAGTTGACATCACCTCTAATCTCTCACTTGGATACTCCCATTTTCACCCTCAACAAAATGGATAACAAACTATAAGGGATGGCAGTACGGAATCCTATTCACCATGACATATATGATAAAATGAGGAGCGTGAACTATACATAAAAAAGCAACTTACCTCATGAAGCTTCTTCCTTCTCCCTTTGGATTCGATTGGGAACCGCCTGAGCATGAAAAAGAGTCTGGCAGAAAAACACAGAACATAAGGATATTAGGAATGAGTTAAGAAATCTTAACAGAACAAAGTAGGTACAACAGTAGCTCTATGTGACCAAGCAATGAGACAAAAAGGAAACACACCTTCCTCCATAGAGCAAAAACCCTAAAGCAGCAACAATTGATACCACTGGAGAAAAAAACATTATGCAACTAGATCAGCAACAAGTGCTAAAGGAGCCAGCAAGAGTTTGTCGCATAGCAAACAAATAAAATGTATAAAAATTGCCCTTCAGACATACCTGCAACAAATATCTTCCCAACCATCTCCACGACACTGTTGTCATTAACCCACAGATAAACCCAGATGACAGCCTGATGCAAGATCACAGGTTCAGAACTGATCTTAAGAAGTGTAATAAAACCAAGAGACGAAGTCTCAGAAGCACGGTATCAAAAGATTCAAGTCTCCTATTGGTGGAAATTTCTGTAGAGTTCTTAATACTTAAGCATGGACATGGGTGTGGCATTCAGAACTTATATATACATTATTTGGCGTGCATTGCCACTACCACTGGAGCAGTACAGGAAGCTGAAGACAATTGAACCCACAGAGGAGGAAGACACCAAATATGTAAAGTATGTTCCAGTTGCAAAACGATAACAGACTCATGTCCATACTTATGTATCAAGAAACAATTACTATAGATACCATCAACATAAGATGAATAATGAACAGCAAACACATTAGTTCAAAGAAAATGTAACTGGATGGCGGAAAATTTGAAATTACCTGAATGCAGTATATTACGCTATTTATTGAAATGTAGAGAACCCTGAGTTTATCTGTTGGCAAACTCCTTGCCTGCAGTCAGTGTTTACTCATCTTAATTGCAAGGTGGAAGGAAGCCCAGATAAAGACTGGGCAACAAGCATTTTTTAACAAAGATAAGTTCCAGATACGTACACTGACCTGATGATATATCTCAGCCCAGAAGAGTACAAGTAGGGTGTAGGTAGAGAAGAATAGAAGCCCCAGGAGATCCAACGACAACGATATCAGAACCTATACAAGAGGCCATCACTTGAGAAAATGATAAAATTACAGCAATCAAACTAATATACAATCAACATGTGAAGATAATAAGCAAGTAATAAGCCCAGGCATCAAGAATAACTCATCCTTAATCAATTCACCAACTAACCTTGGGATGCAAACCGAATACTTGCATGTGAAATCCAAACACAAGTGCTCGTACTGATATAAACACCAAACAGAAGTTCCAATGATCAATAATTCTGAAATCAAACAAAGCGAGAAACCATAACAGCAGAACCTAAGATAGAAGTTCCACCGCTCTCACCTCCATTAACAATGAAGTTCATAAGGTGGAAAACCTTTTGGGTTGTCCAGCCATACTCCGGCACTCTCAATTCGATCCTAATTAATTGAATCTGCGAGCGTCACAAAATCAGACAGTTACAGAACAATCAGCAACTCAACCTGTACACGATACCAAAGTCCAAACTCTACGCAAGGAGATGTCAAACTCTCTAACTAATACAACACGCAACAGGAGAATTTCTCAACTAATTCTCACGCAGAAACCATTCAAATCAGCACAAATTCATTCATCTCCGACGAGCGACGATTCCAATTTAACATCGAGAAATTCCTCAAACTAATTTGGCGCCGAAACAATAAGAAGCAGCGCCAGATTCATCTCCGACCAACGAAAGAGCGAGCAAACCAAATTCGCTGGACCATAACAAATCAAGGATGAATCCGAGAGAGGAACTCAGGACTCACCAAGGCAATAAGCGAAACGAGGGAGAAAGCAGCGGACAGAGAGTAGAAAATCCCGTCCTGCCACTGAGTCGACTCGTTAATCTCGTTCCACCAGCTGCCACCGAGTCCGACGAATTCTATCGCCGGAAGCATCGGCAGTTGCAGCGACCGCGTCATTTACCGGCCAGGAATTTGAAACCCCTTTCCGCCGAAACAAATATGGAAAACCCCAGACGAAGACGAAGAAGAAGCTTAAGCTCGCTGGTTGGCTGTGGCCTGTGTATCAGAGAAATACAACAAAGAAAGAGAATAGAACAGATGGATTGGATCAAACCGCCCAAATCTGTCGCTGAATCCTGCGTATTTATTGATTTATACGATCGTCGACGTGCCTGCCTCTTTGTTGTTTAGCAGTAATAAATCATGGTTAACGATTTTTAACCGCCTTTTCGAGTTTTTTATTTCCCGTTTTCAATAATTTTCTTTGTCGACCTAATTATTACAGTGGGTTAGATTGTACAATTGGATTGGGCTGCAAAAAGTGAGTTGGGCTTTCCATAAGCCCATTTTATTTGTTGGCCTGGAAATAGAAGGTAAGTAAATTTTATCGAGAGTACATATCACCGCTAGGATCCGTGGAGCAATGGTAGCGCGTCTGACTCCAGATCAGAAGGTTGCGTGTCTGATTCACGTCGGGTTCAATCCCCTGATCCTTTGGATCCCTTTTTCTTCACTGTTTCCACTATTTTTTTCGGTCGTTAGATTCATCCGACGGTTTGGATCCCTTTTTCTTTATTGTTTTAACTATTTTTTCCGGCCGCCAGATTAATCTGACGAAGAGATCGTCCTAGAACAAGCAAGCTCTAATTTCTTCCCATATTCTCTACCACACTCTACAATTCCAAAACCTCCCCCAAATCCGAAAACCCTAAGCAACCTCACAGTCTCTCTCTCTTTTGTTTTTTTCCTCTGTTCTCAGTTCCGATCTCAATCAACTATGGCGTTCTTCTCCCGCCTCCGCGTCCAAACCCTAAGTCGCCGGAACTTCTCCACAATCCTCTCGCCGGACTCCAAAACCACACTCTCTTCCAAGGAAAAGACGCGTGCAGCACTCTCCCTTCTCAAAGCCGAGAAAAACCCGGAGAAGATTCTGGAGATCTGCCGCGCAGCATCTCTGACTCCGGAGCTTCACCTCGATCGAATCGCATTCTCAGTCGCCATTTCCAAACTATCCGAATCCAACCAGTTCTCCTACATCAAGCAGTTCATCGATGAGCTCCGACGCGACCGTCCCGACCTCCGCACAGAGCGATTCGCGGCTCATTCCATCGTCCTCTTCGGCCAGGCAAACATGGTGGACGATGCTATTAGCACGTTCAAGGACTACCACAGCGACCTCGAAGACGCCGGGTCGGTGAGGACGCTGAACGCCTTGCTGTTCGCCTGCACCTTGGCGAAGAAATACGGCGAGGTAAAGAGGATCTTCGTCGATTTTCCTAGGATTTATAACATTCAACCGAATTTGGATACCTATAACACCGTTATCAAAGCATTCACGGAGTCTGGTAGTTCAAGCTCGGTTTATTCGATTCTAGAGGAGATGAAAAGGAACAGGGTGAAACCTAATGCCCTCAGCTTCTCGCATTTGCTAGCTGGATTTTATAAAGAAGAGAAGTTTGAAGACGTAGGGAAAGTGTTGGACTTGATGAAGACTGAGCATTTGATGCACCCTGGGGTGAGTACTTACAATGTTAGGATTCAGAGTTTGTGTAAGCTCAAAAGGACAAGGGAAGCCAAGGCTCTGTTTGATAAGATGGTATCAGAAGGGCCTAAGCCGAATTCGGTGACATATACCCAGTTGATTCATGGATTCTGTAGCCAAGGGGATTTGGAGGAAGCGAAGAAGCTGTTTAGCAGTATGGTGCATAGGGGCTGCGTACCGGAAAGTGATTGCTATTTCACGTTGATCCATTTCTTGTGTCTGGGGAAGGATTTCGAGACTGCATTGTCGATTTGCAAGGTGAGCATAGGGAAGAAATGGGTGCCAAATTTTGCGACCATGAAGTTGTTAGTGAATGGACTTGCTAGTACTGGAAAGGTAGAAGAGGCGAAGGAGCTTGTGGGGCAAATGAAGGAGAAGTTCTCCAAGACTGTCAATTTATGGGAAGAGGTTGAAGCTGGCTTCCCTCAATAAAGGATGCAGGATGCAGTCGACATCAGTGGTAAGGTTATCGGACTATCGTGCAAGGTAGAAGCTTAGAGAACACTGTAGTGGAATATGATAGTTGAGATAGCTTTATAATAAGAACTAGTTTTCTGCTTCGTTCAACCATTGCATTGCTGTGTCTGCGTGAAATAGCTCCCAGCCTCATGTGGATTTTGTGCCTTTCCCCCCCTTTATGGTACATGTTTGGTAGGCAGAGGCTTGACTGGAAAGATTCATTTTTTATTGTTTATTTCAGAACAATGCTCACTTGTATGATTGAACAATGTCTATGGCGATTAGTAAACATGCTCTTTCCGTCCTTCGTGCTTGTTGAGAACTATGGAACTTCCACATTATCCATCTAAATCCGTAGGAACCATGTTCTTTTGTATCTCTCTGTTTGTAAATTTTTACAGTCAGCATGGTCTTTGGCCCGGTTGCTTTTGTCGTCGCATCCTCAAGGTAAAAACCTGCATCGGCAAGGTAGGTATCCACGTGATTCAGGAACATCGGACTCATCAAACTCATCTTCTTCTCCAGATGTAAACTACAAGCTAGCGTGCAACGGTGGAGAAGCTGGTGACCTGGTGTTGCTTGCTGCTTGCAAGCTTGAAAATATCCCTTTCGCCTCTCATCCATGTCTCCATTCTGATTGAGATTTACTTCTTCCTTCACGAGAAGCAGTTGATGTGCTATCCCTTTATCCATATATCGTTGTACACAACATTACGCCCACAAGGAATGAGGATTCGATAAAGTCAGTTGGTCGTGATCACCTAACCACCCACCCAGATCTTGAGTTAAGAACATTGTTAATGTTAGTTTGTTGGTTCATAATGTGATTGATCGCCTTACGAAGGACTCCAAAACTGGGCAAAACACCATGAAAAATACACATAAAATTTGGTCATGGACCGACCTACTTACACCCCTGGGCAAAACACCCACGATTGTAAAGATTTGTGCATGGAGATTTAGCACATTTTGATCAATACCCTAAGCCTTGGGATTCATCCAATCTTTTTTTTACGGATTAAAATAAAAGCACCAATCTGTTTTTAGATAATTTAAGTAAAGATCAAATTCAAGAGTAAGATCATGAAGAACAAAAGTAGCAATCCGCATTCAATATGATACTAGTGTCTGTATTCATCCAATGAGTAAACAATATAAGTGGGAGAGCAATTTCCAGATTCATGGATACACAAAATCACAAGTCCAGCTGATCTGCAGCAGAGCCAAACGTGTCCTTTAACTCTTGCTTTACATAATCATCAGCAAATACGAACTCCACGCTATCTCTAGCTAGCTTGAACAACTCCTTCCTTCCAAGACCTTGCCAAACCAAAAACAAACAAACCAACAAACCAGTTTGGTTTATGATTTCTCCAAATATATGAACAGCAGAATGCAAAGATTCTTCATGTACATACCAAATGCAGATGAGGCAAGGCTATACTCCTTGGAAAGACTGGTGGAGAATACGCCTGAATCGTCTGTGCACAGTACCATCGGATGTTTTGCCTTGTACAGATCCGCTGCATCAAACAGCATACGATGAGGATGTTAGCAATTCCGTTCACTGAAAATGGCAGCTAAGGTTGTTCACTAGAGAGACTGACCAAAATGGTGAATGTCAAGTGATGGAATTGTGTCTGTCATTATGTTGGATGTCAAACATATCTCAACCTGCAAAGTTCCGCACAACAGGAAACGGATTCAGCTCAAGTATTAAAGACTAGGTTTACATCAATTCAAAGTCGGTCGATCGAGAATTGATTTAGATTTGAGGAAGGGTGAATCATTCAGAAGAGAAAAAGCATTCAAATCATATTTTAGCTGAATCCAACTACTAGTGAAGATTAACTTTTAAGGAGAGGAGTTATCATAGATATCTAACTGGTATCTTAGATGATTTCAGTTTCTTCCATTCTGGTTCGCCCAAGAAGCAAGCATGGCCGATTCGCTGGGGAAGAAAGTCGAGCATCGAATTGACCTCCTTATAGTTAGGTACCTACAAGCACTAAGTCGCAAAAAGAGAACTGTAAGGGCAAATCTCAGGCACTGAAAAAATACAAAACATTAGACATTTTGACACACAAATACGAATTAGAAACAGAAAGCACCTCTCCGCAGTGAAGCGTTATGCATAGACCTTGTTCACGGGCAAATTGTAGTGCAGGCAAGAAAGTAGTCCTGCCTCACAATGCAACACGGATGGTTTGAGATCATGAAAGAAAATTTTGGCTCACAGTGATCTTCAAACACAGAATTATTAGAGATTCGAACAAGTTACCATTCACCCACAATGGGGTTTCCTGAAAGGTCAATCCCAACAACCCCTAAATCTCTCATCTCCAATGCAAGCTTGACCTACACCCAAATATGAGAAAGAAACATGAATATCGAAAATTAAGAACCTTTGCTTGCAAATGAGAAAACATGTGCTCAATGAACATCTTGGATCACAACGAGACATACTGTATCCATTGCAGCTTCAGTTGTCTCGCGACGGTCAATGCTGAGGAGAAATCTAACATATATTTTCTTCCTACCATCTCCATGATGCACATTGTTCACAGCAATTGAAGTCACGGAACTTACAGCATCCACGCCGCTGATACGAGGAACAACATCCAGATCTACTTCAGTAACAGCCCTCAAACCATCCATTACAGCTTCCATGTATGACCTCTTGCTCATTCCTATGGAATCATTTCTCTGAACAAATCAAGAACCCAACAAAATGCAGCCAAGCAATCAGCTATACAACCATGATAAACCATTACAGAAATGCTATATAGGATAAAAGAACTACCAATTCAGAAGCATAAACCTATAACGTACCTTAGGCGTTGTCCTAAGCTCCAAATACACAACATTCTCAGCAGCAAAATCTTCAATCACCTGCGTCACCCCACAAAGCCTCGACAATCAACATAAACGAAGAAGACTAACTAACAAAATGGAGAAGCTTGCCATATATTACTTCTTTGGTAATCCGTGTGACAGTTTTATGATCTGTAGTGAGGACATGAATCAAGTCAAACAGCTTGAATACTTCGCGGGTAGAACGATCACCTGAAGTTTTATCAACAGACCAACCAACCAAAATCAATCAATCGGAACTGCACAGCATTAACTAACAAGTAAAGAACATACCTTTTAGTATAACGTGCTCGACATCTGAGAATGCAATGCAGCCTTTCTCGCCCAAATTTCTGGCAAGTTCTCTGTAACCCATGAAAAGAATCGAAATGAACTTCATAAGAACAAACACCCAGATTAAAATGAAGGAAAAGGGTGAGGCTTGATAGGAGACAAACAGGAGAGTTGAAGCTCTGACGGAACCGTTGAGATGGGCGTGAAGTTCGACTTTGGGGAGGGAGACCCACTGCCGCCATTCCTCTTCTGCTGCAGCTTCTGAATTTTGGTGGGTTTGCATCATTTGGAGAGAAAGGACGAAGAATTATAAGATGAATGAATGAAATAAACAGAGTTTCAACGCACTCAAGAGTCCCTTTTGTTGTTCTTTCGTACCTTGAATGAATGGGCCTTACCTAGCGGCTAAATAGATTGGATTTGACGGTGGGAATAGCTTTTTACAGTCACAGGCAGTACATAGCTAGAGAGCTAAGTTTATACGGCAACTTCTTTTTTGGGGAAAAAACTTGTCTAAGTGTCCACTTATATTTGAATTCGTTCATCACGAAACGAAATCTGCTACCAGCCAAATCCAAGTCTTTCTGATTATATAGCGTTCCCCCTTTCACGGAAAATTAGTTGTATCCTTACTAATTTGGTCAAAAAATTGGGTCATGTACAATCTTACCCCAGGTTACAAATTAGTTCTAAACCTTCATTTTGTTAAAGTACTCGTCCTGTTAGTACAGAGCACGTTACAACGTGATACTATTCACACTGGCGAGGACTTTTCAAGGCGGATTTACCACGTTAACAGATCCATGTCATTTAAAAAATAATAGACTTGGCCCGAATTGATTTAAAGCCTCAAAGTGAACCGGTCAATTTAATTTAAAACAGGAGATCTAAAATGGCCAATCACTTTCATCATAGCCTAATCTCTTTTCTCTTTGTTGCCTTTTAGCTCTCACCATTGAAGTAGTTGGAAGTTTCAGGCATCTCCTTCGTTGTCTTTCAATTATTGTCGTTCAAGTACATGATTCATTCTATCTTATTAAACTCATGTCGCTGATACAAGCACTTATTAAAACGACGTAGTTTTGGTTAGTGATGACGCCAGCGTGACGTCACCATCTTCCTCCCACAGTTTGAGTCGCCGACGTCTTTGTTTTTCGTCGCCGCTTCTCTGCTTCCGATGACCCTTGCAGCTACCAAGGGGCACGATTTTGGAGCCAATCCAACACTGGAACCCACCAGAACGTGGTGTAAAACTCGGGAATCAAGTTTGGAGCTCGAGTCCATTTAGAAACGGACAAAGTGGATAAGGAGTTGATCCCACTCCGGCGGAAATCTCGGAACGACGGTGACTTCTCCTGAACGCCATTAAACCCGAAAATCTTATCCTCTTTGGCGTTAATCGACACCTCTGAACCTATATAAACCATCTGTTGCTTCAGTTCGAAGCTTGCACCACATTAACTCGATTTCTTTCCTCCTCCGATGATGGTTCCGATGAAGCTTCGGTCGGTACACTCCAGGCTTCGTCGAATCGATCCAAAGTCCCCAATCAATCTATCTTGATCTTACGAATCTTTCCCCCTATTTAATTACGGATTCGAGCAAGTTTCGTCGAGTTTTGGGTTGACATCGGCATCGCACGAGCGGCTGGAGCGTTCCTGCAAATTGGAGAAGATGATGACAGAGTTGCATTTTGGTCACCCAAATTCTATAGGTGACAGTCAGTCCTCCAATTTAATTTTAATTACTATCGTGGTCCATGACTATTAATCTCTAACGGTTTGGCCCTCAGATATTCTATTCTCTTAGTTTAATCCTAAACTCTAAATGGTGACAGATTTGGCCCAACTAAATTTTCAATTAGTATAATTTGGCCAGGAAGTTACGGAAGTCCGTTAAGTTCTTATTTCGAATCGATTCAAGCTACGAAACCGATTTTCAAGTCAAACGACTCGATTTATAGGTGGGTTGGTTTAAGGAGGTAAATTCCTTGGATTAATTAATTCCTCAATTTAGATAGCTATTTGGTTAAACCTTGTCACTAACCAAATATTGTGGTTATTTCCGAATTAATCGTTTGATGGGAACCGAATCAACGAGTGAGGTACTCGGGCCTTATTTTGGACTCGTGCATGCTTAAATTAAGGTCCTTATAATTCTCGTGGTGATTTACTAACCGAGTACTAACCCATCTTAGTTGGTTTCCCCTATAGGTTAGATTATGCAGGGTAATGAGTGACGCGGATCCTCATTAATTCCGGTTTATAAAGTCATGATGCCTAAGGTTAGAGGGACTTAAGTAGTCCGAGTGACTCCCCTACTTACCTGGAAATTAAGACGAAAAGTCTTGATTTTGACAACAAGGTGTCGTTTCTGCGGAAAGTTCTATCTTTCCGGAATCGTAGGTTATGTCTATATGATTACATGAGTTAGTTTCGGTTCTTGTCAAACCGTGATGTTATCTGATGATGTTTGGCACCTTGTGTATACAGGTGGAAAGTAAAGCCTCGCTAGCTAGTCCTCCGCCGGGAACATCGATGGATACGGGTTCCTACCGGGTGATGGGAGTTGGGTATTGTTAGCCTCAATCAATTCACGTTAGATGGGTACGGATAGCCCCAACCGGATGATAAGAGTTGGGTGGAATTAGCCTCGACCGGATGATGAGAGTTGGGTATTGATAGCCCCATTCGATTCATGGTAGTCGGGAAGAATATCGACTCTTGTGAAGTCCCTATTACAGGCTCAGAAGTAAGCCTTATCGATGATGGCGTAGAGGTTAGCTAGGCGGGAAGAGGGGACGCCCTGTTGTTTGGTGAAAGTTGTTCGAGTTTGATCTCGATATTGTGTGGTACTATTAGAATAGTTCATGGGATGTCTTATTGACTTGTGATTATGTGTGTTAATGTTTCACATATAGGTCATGATTGGAATGTTGGATTAATATTCCTTGTGACATGTCATTTGATAAACGGTAACGGTAATCTCCGTTACGGAAGGATGATTATGGAATTACTGGTTTGCGTTGTTAATTCCATTAATGTGTTTATTCATGTTTATACGGAATAATCATGATAAGGGACTGACCCCGAGCCACCCACCAGTTTTGCAGGAATTTCCTGGACAAGCAACGGGCCACCAGAGTTTCTTAAGGCGTGCCGGAGCAGTGGATCATGAGACGGTGTAATGGCGACTTGGAGGGTTGCTCTTAAGTCGTTGGGCCCATTTCCATTGTAAATGATTTGACGTTTAATAACCTGGTTTTATGGTTGGTTTGAAAGTAGTTGGTCAAAGTTGTATTTTTCAACCTTTGAGTCATCGTCTGTCCCGGGACAAGTTGTCATTTTTCGTTTCATGAAATTGGGGTGTTAAGGATGATCATGGCACTGAGTAGGTCCCGATAGCATTCAAGCATGTCGATTCCAAGTTTTTTTAAGGTTCGTTATCCTTCTTGGGTGCTTTAGTGGGTTCAAGCCATTGTTGTTACTATCTTCTGTTCCATCTCGCTTTTCCAGTCTTCTACGACGCTTCTTGTCATCAGAGATATATATCGAGCATCACAGTGTCTGTTTCCACTATCACTTGTCCATGAGGGACATGCGTGCCCATTGTATGTATGCTAACACCGAGATTACCCAACAATCCTTCGACTCCTCGCGGTACTGGAATCATGGTACTCCCCTGTAGCTTTGTCTGTGTTCTAGCGGGAAGAGCTGCTCCGCCCAATAGTTTCATCAGTTCCCGAAGCACCTCTGTTACATCCACCCCTCCTAATCAACCACTTATCAACGTCTGGGTCCCTTGATTCATGTCCCAAAAATTAGTTAGGTGGCTGCTACTAAATCTAAAATAATAGTTCGGTGGCACCCATTGCAATTTACCCGAGGGCAAAACACCCATGACTGAAAAGATTAGTGAATGTTCGGTTTCAAAATCTTTCATATTTCACCATATTCTTCGCAATACCTCCCAAATTTACCTCCTTGGCCAACTATTCATCTCTGACATCCGATATCTATCTTCATCGGTGTGCGGATGTATCCAAATTTGATGCTAAAAAGACTTTTCGTTGGAATGACGAAAAAACCAAAAGGTGAAGTCAGGGATGGTATGGTATGCTGGGGGGGGGGGTTTCAGCAATCCCTCTATAAGGGTGCTGAAGCCCATAAGGGCCACTGGATGGAGATCGGACGGTGGGTTGTGAGGGGAGTGGGCCTGGTAGTATTGGGGGTAAAATAGGAAGCGAAAATCTATACGCGTCAGACGTTGCAGATTTAGCAGACGCACGGATTGGACAGATTGGCAGGAGAGAGAGATGGCAGACTATTTATACACAACCGTCCTCCTCATAAATGCAGGATTTTGAATTTCCCCCCTTTCTCTCTCTTCTTTCTCCCAATCTCTCTCATTCGGGCACCAAAAATCGCACGTCTGGATTCGCGCTGGAACTGAAGCTCGGATTGAATGCCTGAAATATACGAATTGGGTGAGTTTATCGGCCCGTTTCAGTTAGTTTCTCCCAAATTTGAAGGGTGCCTATCCTCAGTTTTCATGATTAGGTTGTTAAACTACTTGCAGGTGAACGAAATGTTGCGGTGGGAAGTGGTATTCATGGTGAGTCTGAGCCCATTAGTTTCATTCATTAAAACATATGTTCGATTTGTGTATTCAAATCATGTGTATACACCCATGAACGCGTTAGACCATTTCATATACGTTGCCTAAAGAAACATGCGTATCTTTAGAGGCGTCGTGTTGGCCTCTCTGTCTAAATTACAGAACGGTAGAACCATGTATACATTATAACGCAAACAGAGTGGGGGTTTATTTTTAGAAACGTATACTTACGTCTCAAATCTACTACAAACGCTATGAGCACTGTTTTCCGATACAAAAAAACAGACACACGTCTGAATGGCAACTCCTTGTGCACCTCTACATCGGCGGCAAATCTATACAGACGTTTGAATTGACGGTTATGTACTATACAGACACACGTGTGATGTCTGATATATGATATTGCCCCGCTCGAGTTTCAATTGTATGGGTAGTGGGTGGGGAAGTACATGTACGTTGAAGTAGATAGATAGATTTCTATAACTAGAAACGTAATTACAATCGGTGAAAATATGTATACATAAATTAGTTGTTGGAAGGAGCGAAAAAATGTATACAAACGTCTAAAAACGGCAAGAGGTCATATTCTCGGTTTTCATATGATGTCTACTAGCATGAGACACGTCTGAATTCGAGAATCCAATAACATTTTAATAATACCGGCATATGTGTGAATTCAATATAGAGAAGCGAGTAAAATATTTCTTTAGTATTAAGCACATTAATGTAGACCCGTAGCAATACGTATGTCTTCATATACAGGTACACCGCTACCCCTAGTAAGCCAGGACAGGGCAGACAATGATCCAATATTCGGTACGTAGTTATTAATTCTTGAAGCAGACATGTCTTACATATCTAAAAAAACATTCGTATTCTGTAATACAGACGTCTCGAGAGTGGACAACGATGATTGCCTTCAATTTAAGACGAGGAAGTCAGCTAAGGCTTACTATGATGCCTATTCACACGAAACAGGGTTTGGTGTGCGGATCAACTACCAACAAAAGAGAGATACAAGAAACGTCGCACACTCGCTAGTAGAAGAAGATGGCAGTCCACGAAGATTCTACGTATCGTATGTCTGCACAAGGGAAGGTTTCAGGGATAAAAGAGCAACTAAGCAAATCCGAGAACGCCCAGAGGAGCGGGTTGGGTGCGAGGCAGGTATGTATTCATCCAGGCTCTCTCAAGATATTGTACTAAATAGACTTCATAAGGCCAACCAAGTGTTTGAATTAAAAATCAATACACATGTTTTGTGTGAGCTTGGGTCCGCTCATGAGTTTCATTGTACGTATTAATAGATAATGTAAACGCATGTATAAGCTGTATAGCGAGGAATTCATATAACAATACATGCATATGTCTGAGTTACAGAGATAAGGATGCGCTGGGACAAGCTATTGGGCAAATATTGTATCACAAAATGGGTGAAGACCCACACCTCGCATTTGCTTATCCCCGGTCAATTCAAGCATCTGTTCCGATCAGCTAGGGGGTTAAGCAAATCAAATGCACAACTTGCATTGATTCACAAATATGCAGGTGTCAGTACTCGAGACTCTTACGATATCATGCGCCTAATAGCCGGAGGTGCGCAGCACATGGGGTATACTATAAGGGATCTATACAACTACCACTCGAGAGTTTCAGCAAAATCATTGAAAAAAATGGATGAATCGATAATGCAACGACACTTCAGATTGAGGGCGAGGGGTGACAAAAACTTCTTCTATGAGACGCAAGACGACGGAAAGGGCAATATAGTAAATATATTTTGGGCTGATGGTATAATGCGTGAAGAATACAAGGTATTTGGAGATTCGATAAGTTTTGATACCACGTATCGGACTAACAAAGACTACAGACCACTAGGTATGAATTTCTGCTAACTGGTCAACGCAATTATGCTACTTATGTATGTATGACTCGCACTTAGATTTTGACATGGATCATGCATACTTATGTTTGAATTATGCAGTCGTCTTTGTTGGGTATAATCACCATAGGGAGCTTGTAATCTTTGTGGCGGCCCTGTTGTTCGACGAGAAGACGGAGACATTTGAGTGGCTGTTCAAGACCTTTGAAGAATGCATACGGGGGCAAAAACCTAAAAGCATATTCACGGACCAAGCTCCGGCAATCGCCGCCGGTATTCGAACCCAATTCCCATTGCCATCCACTTTCCATGGTCTGTGTACCTTCCACATACACCAAAATGCATCAAAGAATTTGGGGTCATTATGTGACAAGCAATTTGTTGCAGAGCTGAACTATCTCATGTTTCGGAGTGGACGATGAAAATGAATTTGAAGAAAACTGGTTGAAGATGAAAACTACATGCTTTCCAGGAAAAGGCCCCGAAGGACATCCATGGTTAACCCAAATATATGCAAAGAAGAAGCAATGGTCTCGAGCATGGCTCCAATTCCACTTTACGTGCGGCATGCGGAGCTCTCAGTTAAGTGAAAGCTGCAACAGAAACATGAGACATTACCTGAAGCCCAGCCTTACTCTAGATGAGTTCTTCGACCAATTCATTCGCCTTGTTGAAAACAAGCGAGAGAAACAGCTTGAAAGGGACTTCCAAATGATTTCAGCAGAATCCATAAACAGGTATGAATTTATGGAAAATAAATACAAACGTATGTCTGGCATCTATATTGTGTTAGGCGTGTGTTTGATATATTGATTGATGCATGTGTTTCCTTTTGTGAGGTGTGTATGTTTATCTAGTATACAGACGTAGGTTTGAATTGATGGCAAATGTAAGTCTTAAACACATATTTGACCTCCATGACTGACTTTCATTGTTGCCTACATTAATCTTATGTACAAACAAGTAGGTATGAATTGATGGTAATAATATACAGTCGTATGTCCGATTTGTGACATTGTGTTGATCGTGTTTGTTATATTAATTCAAACATGTGCCCTAATTCATACATGTGTGTCAATTTGTTTGGGCAGATTCCCTGACAGCTTAATTGCATCGCAGCTCGCGAAAGTCTACACGCCACTTGTTTTCAAAAGATGGAGTGAAGAATATGGACCAACCATGTCATATAGTATGTTTCCGCTCGGTTCAAACAATGAGGGTACGAGGTGGTTCAATGTATTCAAACGACTGATGAATGGGACAACAACGGACAAACGGTCGACCCTGAGTTCAGCCTGCAAAAAATGAGCATGAATAAAAAAATCAAACATATGCATCATGATAGAGGTAAAACACTTTTTTATGTTTGAATTGCTTAAAACATACTTATGTGGGTAAGTGTGAATACGGTTAGAATTCAAACTTATGTGAATCCAAATATTTTACATACATTAGATAAAACATATGTATTGACTGATATGAGTATTTATATGTTTGAATTATATAACCCATACATATGTTGGGGGGGGGGGGGGGGGGGTGAATACAGTTATAATATTTACTTATGTATGAATTCAAAAATAAACAAGGAGTTCTACTAATATCACTTTGTATGTCTGATTTAGGGGAAACATACAAATGTCAACATAAAAGGAAGAAGAGAGATTTATTTAAAACATATATACATGTAGTTAGCTAGTATGAATGCTTGAATAACACAAATGTATTAATTAAAACTCACACTAACTATACTTCGCCAACTAAATAATTTCCCCTAGGATATCCAGTAATAAAAAAAATATTAACATATAGCTATATTCTATAAATATAAAGTACATACCTCTTCTACGGGCAAGTGTTCAATGTTCCAATCGGTTGGGGGCAGCTCATCAAAAAAATCAGTGGGGGGTCTGTTGGGCGTTGCACGAGGAGGAACAGATGGGATGGTCGTTGCACGTGGCGGAACAGATGGGGATGGCCGTTGCTGTTGGGAGATCTAATGGAACAGTCGTTGCACGGGGGGGGGGGGGGGGGATGGAATGGCCGATGCATTAACCGTTGCTTGTCCCCCAATATTGCTTGATCCGGCCCCAACATGATCCCTCCTCCGTGCACTCCTCGACTCAGAACCCTCTTCATCGCTCCTGAGCCTATTCTGGACTTGCTTCGGGGGTATCCAACGGATGAGGTGGGCATTGTGGAGATTGTAAATCTCCCCAAGCCTCGTTACATGACTCTTGATTGACGAAGTTGTCCAATTACGGATTGTGGGCCTCAGCGAAGGTAATTTGTCTCCTGGCCTCAAAGCAGCCAAGTCTAGAAAAGAAACCTGCAAATTAAACAAAACATAATTACCACATAAGTATGTATGAATTCAGAATCCTCAGTGAACGTATGTTTGAATTGCATGTTAAACATAACTGTAGTAAAAGTCGTCTTATACATGTACAAAATGGACATATGTATGGTTTAATCCGAATTCAGAACACGACTCTACCTTTGTCTACAGCGTATTTGCTCGGTTAACTAGCAAGAAAGCAACATATGTATGAATCCGGTGAACTCACAAATAACACATATGGATGTATTCCTTTATCAGTCATGTGTGTAAACATATGTATAGATTTGGAGTCGATCTGTTATTTACCCCCTTAGAATTTGGCTATGTATGAATTGAATGTATGATATATGTAATGTTTATAAATCTTTAAACACATGAGTATGTATGAAATCAAGTTCAATAAAACCGAATAAAAAACGTTTACATATGAATGTATGTTTGAATTCCATATTAAACATATGTGTGGTCAAAGTAGGCATATACATGTACAAAATGAACATATGTATGCAGTGGCGGAGCCAGGAAATCGAGCAAGGGGGTTCTGAGTCCGTACAATAAAAAACAACTACATGATAAAAAAACATTAACCCTAAATATAAGGGAAAATAATATAATATTTAAGATTCGTACAACAAACAAATATTAATTTAACGCACACTGTTTACAATGAATCATGATAATATTCATATTCTAAAATAATGAAAACCTTGTCTAAACTAGCACACAAACCTTGTTTAATATATGTCATCAACGTATTGTTAAATCACTCATCGTTTATCTGGTTTGAAATATTGATCATTATTACATAATTTATTTCTAATATTTGAAGTTATATTATATAGTTTTAATTGTTATGAGTGTTTAAATTAGATTTTACTATATACAACTTAATTAGTGTTTAGTGATTTTCGTCTTCTTAACATCAAATCTAGACACATTCACAGACCGACAAAGATAGATATCAAATGTAGAAGATGAAGAGTTGGTTAGAGAGGTAAATTGGGGAGGTATCATGAAGAGTATGGTGAAATATGAAAGATTTTAAAATCACACATTTTATACATCGATTCATCCTATCTAATTATATATACTTGTATTACCAATTAAAACACGTTTAGTACATGACTATTGGAACTAATGTGGTGTACTGAATGCACATCAATAAACGTCATAAAAATGAAAGTTAGAAATGAAGGACCCAAACGGCAAAGTGGTCGACGTAGGAGGGGATAAAAAGAACGATTTATAGTATAGGAGACTATCTATTAAGTTGGCAAAGTAGAGAGGAGCAAAATGCTATTTTTCCAATTCATAAAGGGTTCTTTTCTCTTCATCATCATCATCATCATATTAATCAAACGCAAGCCATATCATCATCCATCATCATATTAATCAACCAATGAGCACATTCCTGTATGTGAATTATATGTAACTTTTTCAAATTATACAAGGGGGTGCAGTTGCACCCCTTTCCTTCCACTTGGCTCCGCCAGTGTATGTATGGTTTAATCCGAATTCAGAACACAACTCTAACTTTGTCTACAGCGTATTTGCTCAGTTAACTAGCAAGACAACAACAATTGGTATGAATTAATCTCTACCAACTCACAACTAACACATATGTATATATTGGGAGTCAATCTATGACCTAAAAATAACGCAACATATGTGTGAATCTCGGCAAAAATAAAGAAAACCTCTGTACTCACAGCTAACACATACCACTGAATCCAGACCCAGGCATGGGTATAAATTACAAAATCAAACATAAGTATGAGTTGGGAAACATACCATAACTAGGAACACATCGTACTCAACATACGATTTATCTATATTCTGCCTCATAGTCTCAATGATGTGCTGAGGCCAGTCGAAGTCTTTGAAATCTGGTGCATCCCTTCGTTCAAAAAGCCCCAGGTAAGACATGGAGACGTCGCGGTTCGACAATGGCTTCACCAAACTCCCCACGAAGAAGACCACGAAAAGCTTGAACCACTTCTCTAAATCCTCTTGTTCTTGCATGCATTTTAATAGCGTCGACATTTGTACAAAACCTTTGTTCCCAAGGGCCAAACCCAGATCTGCAGCCCAAAGCTTCACTTCCGCCGTGTTGGGTTCGATATAATCAGCAACACGCTTAGACCCCCTCTTCAGACCATATACCCGACACACGTGGGACTCGTCTATGATTAAAGACTTGCCCCGATCGACTGTGAGAGTTGCAGTGCTGGGGTCGAAACGATTGAGAATCCAAAAGATCAGGGGCCTCTTGTAAACGCTCATCAGAAGAAACTGGATGAATTCCAACCCGTTCTCCTTCAGTTTGTTGCGCCGAGCTTGAGATAAGTTGCACCATAACTCGTGCAACCTCATTGGCGAGCAACGCCACTGCCTCTTCAATATTTCTGGTTCGACATTGTTCCTTAACCACACCATCTCCTCTACGGTAGTAGCCATCTCCGATGACTGCTCTCAACTCTCTCTCTTAAGTCTAACTCTTCAAATCCAGACTTAACAATACAAATGACCTAATCCACTATCCTATCCCTCTTATTTGAACTGTAGGTTTAATTGAAAAAATCAAACCGCCCAACCATCCTAGAAACCCGAATCGGCGCAAGGCAATTATGCCTATTATTAGGTCTGAAGCGTAGCCTGGTGTCGATTGGACAACCGGCGCACGCCCCCATTCAAACCCCCGTTGAGTTTACGAAATTGCCCCCAACTTAAATTCAGCTAGCCTTTCATCCGAAAATAATCAACGCCAGCCATTGGATTTGCCACGTCTGAATTCCATTACGCCTAGGCCGTCCGATTGCTGTTTCAGCACCAAACTCATGCTGAAACTTCAGCATTTGATAATTTTCCGAGGTGTATATAATGTTATTTTTACCAACCTCTGTGGAATTAGATTCGGACCAATAACCGTAACGTATTTGGAGAAATCTGCACTCTCCAAAACATTGACGAAAACCGAAAAAACACGAGTAGGTACTAAGCTTGTTTGGCGCGTTACATAGAATCAGAATCTTCACACCCTTTTGCTTCAAAACTCCTTCTATCTTCTTCTTTCTCTCATGGTGTCTGAAAACCCTAATTCTCTTTCTATACTTTCCACAGATCCTGGATGTAGTCGGATAAACATCTAGTCCCGTGATAACCTAGAGTTCTCGCATTTCCAACCTCCTTCGCCGAGGCGATGCCTAACGACCAACTGCCGCCGCCACCGCCACCGCCGTCGATACTCGACAGGTTCAGGGTCTTGTTGAAGCAACAGCAGGCCAGTAGAGTTCCGGAGATGACGATGATGATGCGATGGGAATTGCGGCCGCCAACGAAGTGGTGCAGCTCTACGAGTTGATGCTCTCCGAATTGACTTTCAACTGCAAGCCTATCATCACAGATTTGACAATCGTCGCCGGGGAACATAGAGAGCACGCAGAAGGAATCGCTGACGCTATTTGTGCTCGAATTATTGAGGTCAGTTAGTGTACGAAGACACAGCCCCCGAATTTCCCCTGCAGTGAAGTTTTAGGGATTTCAATTGTTGGAATGTAATTAGTTTGATTAGCAAGTTCTTTACTTCTTTTGCGTTAGTTAATTCAGTATCCAGAATGGATCCTCTGGTCATTAGAATCAGAGAGATTGAATTGATCGACTTCTGTGACTTTTCACTTGGTTATTGGCACTGGTCTCTTTCACAGCTTTCAACCTCCCTTTTTTCTTTTGTATTTCTAAGCTTCGTAAAATGGCTGATCACTTGGCATAAAAGAGAAATTCTGCACTCGGAATGATTAAGTAAACAATGCACGTAACTGAAGTTCTATAATGTATAAAGTATAACGGGTTCTTAACATTTGAAATCATGAGATCACGAGACGATGTATTGTCATTATGGGTGAAATGGCTATATGTCTTACTTATCCATTGCAGGCCCCGGTCGATCAAAAACTGCCTTCTTTATACCTGTTAGACAGTATTGTGAAGAACATTGGCCGTGAGTATGTTAGGTACTTCTCTTCCAGGTTGCCAGAGGTAAGAAGATAGCGAAATGCAGTTCTTGGGTTTCTCAGGATTTCTGGTGTTGCACTCATGCTCTGGTATGTAAACTTTGTGATCTTTTCACTTGGCAGGTTTTTGCGAGGCATACAGACAAGTACATCCTCAACTCTATCCTTCCATGCGACATCTTTTCGGTACTTGGGCCAATGTATTTCCACCCTATGTTCTTCGAAAGATTGAGACCCAACTTCAGTTTTCTCCTTCAGTTAACAATCAATCTTCTAGCTCAACTTCGTTGAGGGCTTCTGAGTCACCCAGGCCAACACATGGTATCCATGTCAATCCAAAGTACCTACGACCACTGGAACACTCAACTTCTGAAAACGTAAGATATTTTTTGAAGTAACTTTATATGTTTGGTTAGTTAGAAAGGGAATTGGGTTGTTTGTCTTGGTCATAGTGAGTTATAGTATGCTTCGAAATTTAGGTCTTCTGGAACTATTTTTTCTTATCTGAGGCAACAAAATTCATACACAGACTGCTATTCGATTTTTCAGAATAGATTACCTCATTTGATGCATAAGAATCCTAAAGTTAAGGAATGGTGGTGGTGGTGGTGCTTTTTGGGTTCTTTAGTTTAATTCTTCTATTTTCCAAGTCAAGGAATCGGAAGAGACATTGGAGTTTGTTCAGATTTTATGTACTTCGCATACATTTTTCACTTTTTCTTTGTATAGGATCCATTTGTAGGTGCGTAACAGATATAATGCTTATCATCCATATATTTTCAGGTGGGAGTCCAAAAACTTAAGCCTTCTGAAGGTTCAGCTCCTTCATCTTCTTCACTTGGAGCTACTAAGTTGCTTCCATCTTCGACTTCCAGGATCGCGAGACCTTTGTCTCCTGCAGCTGAGAGGCCATTATCTTCAGAACTTAATGACTTTAGGTCATTAAATTCTCCTCAAAGATTTAGTCGTGGGGCATCTCCATCTCACCCTGCATTTGATTATGCACTTGGCAGAACTGGGGATGTAAATGAAGAGCCTGTTGAATTGAAAAGAAGACACTATTTAGATGACAGAGAAAGTAGATTTGTAACTTCTGTTGCTCACAGAATTAGCAATGGACCTGAGCATCTAGGTCCAAGAGCTCTGATAGATGCATATGGGGATGATAGAGGCAAAAGGACTGCAAACAAGAAGCCCCTTGAGCTTGATCATTTCAATGCGAATGGTAGGAGAAACAGATTTGGAACAAGATCATGGCAGAATACTGAAGAGGAGGAATTTGAATGGGAAGATATGAGCCCTACTTTAAGCAGTCAGAACAGGAGTAATAATTTATCGTCATCTGTTGCTCTATCACGGCCTAATATTAGTGGCAACATCACTAATCAGCTTCAGCCAGCAGGAAAGATTGATTATTCTGTTGAAGATTTATTCCCCGCCACCAATGTATGGTTCCTCACTTGTTGCTGTGCTTTGTTTATTAAGCACATCTACTATGTTAGTGTCTGATTGTTACTCTTTAGTCTTTTGTTATTAGTTGCTAGTTTGGTTCTTTTATTTAAAGTTCTGCTATTAAAGTTTGTCTACTCGGACAACATTGTCATAATTCAACATTGATTTTCTTTCCTGATTGTGCTTCTTGCAGTCTAGTAAGAACCCTGGAATCCAGATAAATCAGAATATACACAATTGGGATCCTCGAGAAGAATTGAATTTGCCTCATCATTTGTCTCGGGCAACACATCTTCCATATGCTCGAGAACATCTGGCTCCTTTTGGCGATGAACTCCTGGAGGCTGAAGCCCATTTTGTCCATCCTCCATTTGCGTCATCAAGAACGAGATCAGCAGTTGAGACCACTACCTCTGGAACTTGGTCTGACAATTTGTCTTCTATCAATCCATCTGTACAGTCAACTTTTCCATCACAGAGGCAAAGTATGAATCAGTATAATAGTTTTGAGAACCAGCATAATCAGGGTAAATTGAATCCACTGTTGCCTCAATTTCTGACACATCAAGAAGCTCGGGGCAACTTCCCCCTTCCAGTTCCATCTCAAACCCTTGCACATCCGTTAGGCAATGGGTACCCATTGCAGCTGCATGGAGGTGCTGTGAACATGCCTCCTGCTGATTCGGTGCACTCTGCTCGTCTACCTTTACCAGTCAACAATGTTCTGAACAACTTAAAGTTACCGGTGGGTTTTAGGCCACCTATGCCTCCAGGTCCTCCTCCTGCTTCTCAACATCTAATAAAATCGGAGAATAGTGGTCCAGTTAATCAACCGCCAGTTGGTGCATTTTCTGGTTTATTTAACTCTCTCATGTCTCAAGGTTTGATCTCATTGACGCAGCAGTCACCCGGACAGGTATATATGGAATTAAGTACGCATAATACCATTGTAGGATTTAATTTTTTGAGCTCTTATCTTAATGTTTTGGCTTCATTGCAGGAGTCATTGGGGCTTGAATTTAACGCTGATCATCTTAAGGTGCGGCATGAGTCTGCAATAACTGCCATGTATGCTGATCTCCCAAGACAGTGCACGACTTGTGGCCTTCGTTTCAAGTGCCAAGAAGAGCACCGTAGCCATATGGATTGGCATGTTACTAGGAACCGATCGTCCAAAAGTCGAAAGCAAAAGCCTTCTCGCAAGTGGTTTGTTACTGCAAGTATGTGGCTCACCGGTGCGGATGCTTTGGGAACTGATTCTGTTCCTGGATTCCTGCCTCTTGAGAATGTCGTGGAGAAGAAAGATGAGGAGGAATTGGCCGTTCCTGCTGATGAAGACCAGACTGCATGTGCGTTATGTGGAGAGCCATTTGAGGATTTCTTTAGTGATGAAACTGAGGAATGGATGTATAAAGGAGCCGTATATTTAAATGCACCTCACGGATATACAGTGGGCATGGATAGGTCTCAGTTAGGGCCTATAGTACATGCCAAATGCAGACCGGAATCAAGTGCAGTCTCCACCGATGATTTAAGGAATGATGAAGGGGTAAGATCCTCATTCTGAATCTGTTGAAAATCCTTGAATAGTTTGTAACATTGTCAATCTCACTTTTGACGTGATGGTGTTCAAATAGTTTGCAGTTGATCCATCAGTTAATGATCTACTACACAGAGTATCGAATTCATGCTATAGTTCTGTTGTGGCTGATCCATCTAAAATCTTCTCTTAACATGCAGGGCAATGTAGAAGAAAGTAGTCGAAGGAAGCGCTTACGGGTTTGAATTATGTTGGACCAGCTTGAAAGCGTTGTTGTAACTTGTGTTTCATGTCGTTAGTGGTATGCCCTCTACTAATTTTTACAGAGGTCATAGAGCTGCCATGCCCATGTGCTGTCATCCTGTTTATGTACATTGTTGGAATTGTACCATCTGCTCACTTTACAAAAGTGGAAAAAAAAGGCTGTGTTCAAACATCTCTGGTATGTCTCATAGTGTCTTGCTTTCCAGGGAAACCAGATTACTTGTTTTTAAATGCATTGCCAGGGTTGTAGTTATGTGCTGTGTAATATGTATGGCCGAACACGGTCCTTGGAAATCTTCCTTTCTTTGGTTTTGACATTGTGCAGGGGGCTGCAGATTTTCTCAGCTGCTGATCAACTTCTGGAAATTGAAACTCAGACAACTGAAAGCATCTTTCGTTACTAGCATTGCCTCGATTCTTTTTCAGCTTTCGTTGTTTCAATCTGTTTAATGTATAGCAAAAGCATGATTCTGTTGGAAACATCCCCAGACCAATGTAGCTCTTCTTCTGTTTCTGGATGGTAGAACAATGAACATGTTCAGTTGTATTTCAGTTCAGTTCAGTTCAGTTAATTCATGATCGAAAATTGAATAAGCACCGCAACCCAGAACTCATTCGGTTGTTCTAAACTACAAGTGCACTAGAAAATCAGTATAACTAACCGCATTTAGTCACGTTACTGGCGAAACTTGCACCATTGATTATAGTTATACGACATTGTACTGCAGCAGGTGTGAGATTAATGCAATGATAATCAATCAACTATACCCACCCACAGATGACGGCCCCCCAGTATTGGAGTAAATTTCCCAGCAGCCAAAATTTATTAGCTTCAGGTTGTGAACTGTGTACTGCAATAAATTTTCTGCAGGGATGTGGATGCTGTTGCTGTGTATAGGATTGATTTATGAACATGGAATTAACTAATGAACAATTACTGATTAGACAAAAACACAGGAACCAAATACATTCGAAGTTCTGATTAGTCTCCTTACACCATTACTTGTCCAAGACGCTAACCTCAAACACTAAACCCTAAAACCTGAAAGGGTCAAAACGACGGCGACAATAGTTCTACAACCCATAATACACAAATACTTGATAGATTACACTTGATTTGATTCTACACTTAGCTTTCTCTCTTCTCCAACCACATGGCTTGTCAAAGGCAAAGTCAATACCCGAACCCAAAAATCCCTTGAGCTTCTTCCCACAATGCACAAGGATCAGCTTAGGTGCGTTCTTGACTTCTTCCCATTTCATTAAACCCTGAATCCTACGCAGCTTTACCCGCCACGGCTTCCTTGATCCGCTCCACCGTGCACTTGATGAGGCTGTTCACCGTTGCTACCGACCCAAGAGAGAGCTTAGCCGTGGGGACAGAGTCCACCAGTATTTGAAATGCCACGGTGAGAAGAGACCCACCGGAACCAACATCATGGACCATCTCTCCAGAGTCGAATGTCGTGGGTCCATCGGGGAGGATCGCGAACCCTGATGGGAGGAGAGCAACATAATCCGGGTCTCCTCCGCTTAGGACAATGTTCATGGCTGCAATATCCACAGGAGCATAGATCACGTACGATCCTGTTGAGTCAGTGCTGCTCTCCTGGAGTATCAGCATGTTGCTCTGGCTCGAATTCGCACTCTACATAACAACAAAGATCACACCTTTGAAACACATCGAGATAGATACGTACCAAGTCTAAACAAAATCTGTTGACACATACATTGACACGTAGCAGAGAGACGCAGTTCCCCGGGTCACGGCCATTGGCTATATGAGCAATCTCCTCAACTTGTCCACCGTTGGAAAGTATATCCCACTGCCAGAAAACACACGAAATTGTATTAAGATTACGAAATTTAACGAAACAAAACGATGATGTTAGTACTTAGTAGTGTTAAATTACATTACCTCACTGCGATGATTCTCATCCCTAAGGAAATCAAAGACCCTCTTGGGAGGAACAGAGATCCAAAATGAAGTAGCAGCGCTAAGCACAATACCAGGAGGTCTACCAGGATCATCCATGCTCTTCCTAGTCATGACCCTTACATCATCAGTTCCAGATGGAGACAGAGTCGTCCAAGCATGCGCTGTCGAAGCACCCACGCCGCTACAGAAGCTCATCACCATCCTCTCAGCCAGCTTCAGCATGCTCTTCCTCCCTTCTGGCCCTGTCATTACTGCAAATACCCACCATAATTAGTCAAAACTCACCATGAAAACTCACTAATTCATTAAGTTAACGAGAATACCACAGAAGTCTCCAGCAGGAATGTTGATGGCTAGAGAACTTGCTAGCCTTTCGCATTGTCGATCCAAAGTAGCAACCCAGCGTTTAGCTCCAAAGGCTAGGCCGGAGTGAACGAGGGGTCTGTATATGTTGTGGACGGATGCATCGTCCACTTCAATGTGCTCAACCCACATGACCTTTGAGTAACCATTGGGGAGTTCTTGGATTAGGCAGCCAGATGGCCTCCTTCTGTTCTTCGACAATGGAGTTGCCCGCAGACTGTCCAACGAAACATCAACCACTGCCCATATCCCTTCGCTTTGCTGCTTACAGTACCGAACAAAGTAGTTCTCCCTTGTAGGTACCAGTGGTGATGGAACTTGAAACTCCGCAGTCATCTGTCACAAAAAGCTCGGATATAAGGAATGTTATATAAACTAATAAACCAGGATTCAACATGGTATCTAATACTTCAGTCAATTAGATCCAGATGTTCATCGCCTCGTGTTAGTCTTCAATATGATAGTTTTCTTGCATAAGATTCGTGAATCTTTCAACCCATTTGATGGATTAAAGCCGTGTTAAGGGGTAACAACGCTAAAATTAGTACCATAAAATCAACAAATCAAGTATCTATCATAAAAATCGGTACTTGCCAAGTTAAATCAGGTACCTACTATCAACAAAATGCTACTTAATAGTGTTGTTATGTTGACAACAAAAAGGGTATTGTCACGACAGTAGATCCGATGTTAAGATACGCTACATAAACTAAAAATGAATCTCTCCTAATAACTCGAGTTATTAGAATTCAATGCTAGCAAGACATCAATTATTAGTTGTTTTACAACATGTTTGGTGAGAATTAATGGTAGAGGTAATAGTACCACTTGCAAGGCGCCATTGTAGTTGCCAGCAACACCAGTAGACAGAACATCCAGAGTCATTGCTCGAGAAACTATCCCACAGAACACTGTTGCCCATTGATTCTGCAAAATTAGTAAACAATTAGTGAAATTAAACTCCATTAATCACTCAAGTAATCAAATGTTCCTACTCAGACTCACCACATCCATAAGGATTTCGACAAGATTAACGTGGTTCATGATGACACAAAGCCGTCTCCCTCGAAGCCTCGGACCTTAACCCTAGCGGTTTGGGACCAATTCCTCTAGGGAAAGTTCTCAAGTACTCTTCTTCATTAAGAATTTCACCATTGTTGTGTTGTTGATGATGATGAGGATCTCCTCCTGTAATCCACAAGGGGTCTCCTGCTTGTGCCATCCTCACTAGCTCCTCCATAGCAGCCACTGCTAGCTCGACGATCATTGGCTTGTCAGCCTCAGTGGGTCCCGCTATAGACCTCAGTAGGTCGGTACTTGCTCCGTACATTTCCCCCACGAAGCTTGCTGACCGGGATGTGAAGTTGCTGCTCCCTAGCTCGAGTGACCTTGATGGTTGGGAGAATGATGATGTGATTGGCTTCCCAACGTACTTGGCAGCTATCGTCGAGATCCTGTCAATCTGTCAAAGGCAGCCATAAGTACAACCATCTAGTTAGTTCGTTATCTTAAGCGAGAAACACCAAATTACCTCATCTCTTAAGCGAGCATTCTCGATCCTAAGGTGCTGCTCGTCGAAAGACATTTCGCCAATGGCTGTTGGGCCACCACAGCTAGGGCACGAGGCGTTGCTCAGAGCTTCCTTGTACCTGTTGTTCTCGGCTCTAAGCTTTTCGTTTTCCGACTTCAGTATCGAGTTGTCATGGCGCTCATGTTGTGCCTGTCGAGCATTTTTGTTAGTCATGTCAAGATTTCGAGCTAATGGTATAGGTAATAATAAAAGGGCTAAAATGTCTACCATCCCATTTTGATAACTTGGATATATGTACAGTTTTTTTTTTTTGGCATAGATAGCTCTAACGAAAAGAACCAATATAGTAAGCATCTATCCAGATCGTGTGGACTAGTTTTAGTTCGCTATACCTTCATTTGAGTTCGCTTGTTTTGGAACCAAAACTTCACTTGCAACGGCTCTAACCCTAACTCGCGGCTTAGCTCCTTCCTCTGCTTGTCGTCCGGATGAGGACACTCTTTGAAAAATCTGATGAACAAAAACCCATCAATCATAGAAAAACAACCATCAAGATCGAACATGCTATAAAAAGTTACGAATTAGTCTCCACATACGCCTCCATTTCTTGGATTTGGCGCTGAGTGTGTCGATGGTAACGCTTCTTCTTATTAGGAGGCTGGCCAGTAGCATCCTGATCATCCCCAGACGGGTCAGCTCCTCCCATGGTATCAGTGCCCGATTTAGTCTCGTAGTCATCGACAAAGTCCCTCGAAGACTTGCCAATCTCGGCCTCGAAAGCCTTGGAGGTCATCTCGAATATATGCGGGCTGTCAAACATGTTTGGTTGGAACATCTTGTGGCCTAGTGAATTAAGTTAAGACAAATTTAAGCTGCAAAAAAAGAGAGAGATTTGGATGGAAACTCATTAATTAGTTTGAGGATAGCAAAACTATGGATTGAAAACAAACAAACAACCAAACACAATGTATGTCAACAAAATTTAATTACTTGCCATTGACCATAGTCCACATTCCATGAACAATAATGGTAGCAAAAACGTTACACATTGCTAATGAAATGAAGATAAGATACACATGTATTTGGAGACCTTATATAAAGAGAGAAAGAGTGAACCTTGTAGTACAAACGACCCGTTTCCGGAATCAGTCGTAGCAGTTGATAAACCCCTACAATGAACTCTATTTCTTGTGGTAGCTAGCCGAGATCCGGAGAGTACCCTATTCGGGTATGGAGCTCCGAAATGCAATGCATGTCTTGTTCTAGAGAAGTAAACCCTAGATAAACACAAACTCACAAGAGAGTGAATATGGATCAGACACAGAGAGAGAAAGAGAAAGAGAGGAAATGGGTTTTCTTCTCTCTTTTGATTTTTTTTGTAGGTGGGGGTTGGAGGGTTTTTAATAGATTCTCTCAAACACAACAAACAACTAAGGGTCGTTTGGTATAGAGGAAATTCAGCCTGTGGTTTGAGAATACCTGTTTGTTTACCGTCAATGTTATTACAATTCTCAAAGCCAAAAGAGAGAGAAAAGAGAGAGTTGACAATAGTAGTACTAGCTAGTAAAACCCTTTTCATTAACACACATGAATACAAATGAAAAAGCTTGTAACGCCAAATTTCGAAGAAGAAGAAGATCTTGTAATAATCTCTCTCTCTCTCTCGATTATGCTAAAACAAATAACCGAAACAAAAGCAAACCCACCATTGAAAATTAGCTAAAGTTTGAGTCTTTATATGATATGATGATCATAGTGATACAAAAAAACTTACCATAGATAGAAGGGTTTCCCTTTCTTTGCTGATCTAGCTTTAGCTTGGAGAATTATGTATCATGAGCTGAGACTGGGTTTGACTCGTTTCAGTCGCAGAGTCTGAGTAGGGTTTGTTTCTTTTGTTTAAGAGAAGAAGATGACTGCTAGAGAGAGAGAGAGAGAGAAGGGAAAAGAAACTGATAGAGAGAAGATGAATGGATCAAATGAGGAAGAAGAAGAAGAAGAAGAAGAAGAAGAAGAAAGGAAAGGAAAGGAAAGAGGAAAGGGGGGAAGATGAGATGAGATGAGGGCAGCGGAGAGGAGTAAATGCGGATATGGAAGGAAGGAAGAGGGTATTGAGGCAATATTATGGCATTTATGATGATCCCATTGCCAGGTTTTTAATGCCTTTAGATAGAGAAACTCACCATTACCATTTTCTTACTCTCTCTTCTTTTTTTTGTTTTCAAAAACTAAACCGGTTCGACCGTGAATCTCATGGTTTGGTACGATCTTCTTATAATGACGTTTCGATATAGTCAAGGTGAATCATTCAGATCCGATCTCCTGTACGTTTTCAAATGTTCCTGGTAAAATTATCTGGCACTAGATGGGAAAGCGGAATGTTTTGAGCCAAGTCTGTGTACCACCTCGCCCCATCAAGAATGTTTTCAAAATGGTTTAACCGGAATCTCATGAAAATGGGTTGGTACAATCTTTATATAATGACGTTTCGATAAACCATATACATGTGTTAGACTTATTAGTTCGACATGTGATATGGATTTGAGAACCAACAAATATCAATATTGTTTCGTGAGTCTATGAAAAAGTATGGTGGATCGAATGCAATAGTTCGTTTGCGTACCAACTTTTCAGTAACGCTGTTTGTCACATTTGTAATGGAAGGGTTTGTTTGTTATATGTTCTAAGTAGAGGGGCTTGTTTGGTGCAATTAATAGTAGATGGGCCTATTTGTTATCTTTCAATAGTACAAGGGCCTCCCAGCCTATTATCCCTTTTTACATTTCTCATTTTATAAAATGGTTAAACCTAAACAATATATCATTTACATTTTGATTGTAAAATTACAAGTAGCATAGGATTTATTTTATATGACAAACCATATGTTTCACTATTGAGTATATAATGAGTCATATAGTGGAGCTAGTACTCGAGTTGGCTCTCGAGCCTGCTCGCGAGCCTATGGAGTCAAACATGCCCTTGCTCAAATTTTGACTCATTTAAAATCGAGTCGAGTCACGAGCGAACTTTTTTCAAGCCGAATGCAGAGCCAATCACGAGCGGCCTAATTCGTCAACAACCCTGAGTAGTTCATTGGTTTCTGATCTACGGAGAATAACCAATCTGATCTATCATGAATCATAAGGAATTACGATCTATGTTTTTGTTTGGGGGAGAGGGGGGGTTGAATCATGTGTTTCTCTCAGTGGTTAATTGGTTTCTGATCTAAAACCCTTAATATACTGTATTCGTGAACATATCACCAACCTGTCTGATTCATCAATCGTACATGTATCAATTGAACAGTTTTAACAATTTTAATATTTGTTACTTATTCTCAATAGTAACACTAAGAGTCAACCTATTTTATGATTTTATTTTGAATTTTTTTAATAATCTTAATAGTGTTTTTTAGATTTAGTTTAACAAATAAGATAGAACCCTTCTTATAAAATATTAGAACTTGCACGAGACCTTGTCGAGAGTGCATCTAGTAGGATAGAGGCATTGAATTCACTGCAACATAACCTGGTGGCTATGGAGGCACACCATATTTGCCTCTAAAATATTTTTATTTTTTTGCTCTGTAGAGTTTTAGAGTTTTTAGCCTCTAAAATTGTACCAGGATATTTTCCTCTATTGGACCCTTTCACTATTTACATATATCATTTTCTACTCTTTTGCTATCTACAGGGTTTGAACACGGGTGGTTTAAGGAAATGTGTTAAGTTCTTAGTTCTTACCACTTGGTCCAGGAGGACTTATAGATATTTTTTATGCAGTTTTTAAATATAAATTATAAAACTCAATGACATGGAGAAGCTGCCCAGAAAAAGAAATCAAATTTGATAAAATGCAAATTTTTTCTTACTTATCATTATAAAAGAAATCGTTAGAGTTTATTATCTATATATTATCTAACATTTATCTATACAAAATAGTGACTGTAAAGTTTACAAGTAATCTACCTTACAAATTTTAATCATTCAACATATAGAGACAGGGTGAACGGTCCGGTGCCCCCACTAAAAGTGGGTGTACCGGTTACACCCACTTACGTTTATGCTATTTAGAGTGGTAGTTTCATTGAACCAACATCTTAAATCAATATATTCAATCTTAATAAGTCTAAATTAAGTTTAGTTGAAAATTTTAGTTATCATTATATAAGATTACACTCAATTTTCTTCAGGTTTCCTTCTACAACTGCATTTTTTTCTCGATATGATAGATTATCATCTCTACCAAATTAGTTTTTTGTTCAAATCTCATTATCTATCCTTTAATGACATATATATTCTTATCCTAAAAAAACAAGATATTACAAGCATGTTTATCCATTGAAACGTCAGTGGGGGTAATCGGTACCTCCACTTTTAGTGGGGGCACTGGAGCATTACCCATAGAGACATATAAATTATCTGCCTATAAGCTAATTATACAACCTATAGAGGCAACTGTAAATTATCCGTCTCTAAAAATTTAATCATACAACCTATAAAGCAGTTCTAAATTATCTGCCTCAAAAGAAATTTTCCCTATAACTTATAAACACAGTTACAAATTATTTGTCTCAAAAAGATTTTTTCGTATAACTTATAGAGACTGTTATAAATTATATGCCTCTAAAAGATATAATCCTACAACTTATAAAGAAAATTATAAATTATCTGCCTCTAAAACTATAAAATAATATTTATTCAACTTAAAATAAATAATTAAAATAAAATTAGAGGCAGATATTTGCATCTATAGAGGCACATATAGTATTTGTTATTTAAAAGTATGTTTAGAGGCAAATATTCTATGTGCCTCTGTGTAGTACACTCACTCACATCTATATAGCCACCAACATCATTTTTTCCACTAGGTTTAACCCTTCTCGAGTTTTGGCCTATTCTTTGAATAAAACATCATACAAGCCATTTTTCATGTTCTTTCATTTCCTGTTTGATCCCATGTGATTGTAGTATGAAACTTGACTAAGTCTAATTCAAAAACTTGTGACAAACAACTTATCTGTCTAGGATTAAAGATCTGAACTCATCGCTTGCGTGTTTATCCCCAAAGTAGTTGAAAGTAAATATTATTAAAAAATAAAACAGAGTAGCTTCTCAAAAGTCCGAGAAAAAACAGAAAATTAAAAAAATAAATAGAATAGAAGTTGAATGTGTTGAAAAAAGAGCTAGGTTGGCTAACACTTAAGTGAAGTGTCGAGAAGAGCACTATTATAGGCACCAAAGTTGGTTTGTTGGGAGTAGAAGGTGCTTTTGAGGGAAGTGTCTAGTCTTGGTCTTAGCTAATGAAGCGAGGAGTCATAGGTCTAGAGTAGGACAAAGTTGAGTTGACTACTTTCTTGATGCAAAAATTAATGCACACCAAATTTTACTCACTATAAATTGCTCTAGTGAGATCATTTTTTCCAAGGGTCTTTCTGTTATATTACTCACAATGTGAATTAAGCTGATCGAGGGTTTCGTTGTTGGTTTTAGAATTGGTTTATGAACTAATTAACTAAGAATGCAAAAGTAAACAAGTAAACAAGTTTGAGTTTTCAAGAATGATAAGGCGGTTGTCAAGACTCGAATCCACCCTAGTTCAGCTAAGATGGATAATGCGATGCAATTTCGATTCAACAGACTTGATGACTCGACAATTCCTTAGGTAATCTCTACTCCATGGTCAGGCTGTAGAGATACTATCCTTTCAAACCTACAAGTTCCTATGTTCAAGCTAACTTGCAAACCGTCAAGAACGCATATAAGGTGTTCGATGAAATGTTACAAAGATAATGCAAAGAGATTAGATCTACCGATCCTGTGGTCAAGCTTCCGGCAGAACCTAACGACTTCCTAGACTCTAGAATGATTCACGTTCATGGTCAGACCCGCGAAATCAAGATGAAGCAAGAACCCTACGATAGGTCAATCAACGGACTTAAACAACTTCAAATTAGGGGTTAGGAAAATCGCATCAATTGTCTGAATAAACCTCAATAAACATCAAATGGTTAAAAACCCAACATCATCCATACAAAACTTCCCTAGGATTTCATCTCATCTGAACAAACCTGGGAGTTTAGCCGATCATGGTTTCGAAGGAAATCATAGATACAAAGGAGAAGAAATCCGGAGAAAAGGTCATCTTGCTCCGAGATAAACTAATAATGATGATCCGCTCAAAACTTTGACCAATCGTGGCTTTCCTCTCGCTCAATCGTGCTCCGAGAGTCTCCAATATCGCTCTCCAATAGTGTTTGATTCGTCGAAAAAGGAATCATCCATGAAAAATTCCGTTTTGGGGATTAAAAACCCATTTTCCCTCAAAATTCCAGAACCAAAAGTGCTCCGTGGAGGTCCTTTTTGCTGGAAGAAATTCCAGCATCTGAATTTGATGATTCCCACTCCATACGAACTCTGAATTAGTCCCCGTTTCAAGCGCCGAGCTCGTAAAAAGGTCCTCCACAATGTGGTAACCTGAAATCTCATAGAAAACAACTTGAAACAATATCAGATGACCCTAAAGAGGGCCAATGGGCAATAACACACAGTTTACACGAAAGTTCCAAGAAAGTATCACAAATAGTGTACAAAGAGGGGAATATCACTCAAATGTGGTGAGATAAACGCGATGAATCTAGAGTCATCATTCATCATACATAAGTCACCACTCCCATAATTTTCCTCACCTAATCACCTCAGCTTCATTATAACCCTTAAAGGCCTCTTGACTAATTCTTAATGTCATTAATAACGGTGGAGACAAGAGGTCTAAGTGCAAGTTTATGACAATGTTTGAACAAAGAAAGTGAATGAGAGCATAAACTAAACACTTTTGAGAGAGATTTCTTCCACGTAGAGATCTATTTTCTATGTGAGAAAATCTAGCAAGTTGATTTGATGGTTTGTGTGAACTTGTTTGCTTTGTGGGTGTGTAGTAGTATAGACTAAGGCCTTGCTCCTTTGATTGATTTTCTGACAAGGATTAACATTCATGAAAGATATCTTTGTCGAATCATACAATTAGATCACTTGTGGGTTTTAGTATTAATCAGCTTTACTCTTTGTTTGAGGACAAGAAATGTTTAAGTGTGGGGTAATTTTTTAACATTAGAATTTTATTGTGTTTATCTCATAATATTAAGCTACATTTCTCATTCATATATGCAATTATAATGAGGTTTTGGTGTGCTTTTGTTTTATATGCGTCTTCGGGGCTTGAAGTCTACACTATTAAACATATTCGGCTATTTTCACCCTGGGTACGGGTTGTTTTGATGGTCTCTCAGGTCACCATGTAATAGAGAACTCAATTATGAATTTGGCGCTTCGAACGGGGATTGAATCGAAGTTCAAACGAAGCGGGAATTATCAAAACAACGAATGACGGTGAAGATAGTAAAATGTGCGTGTTTGGGGGGAAGTGCACACCACAAACCGACTACAACATATTTTTGGACTATTTAAGGTCCAGTTTGGCTCAAATTGATGGCTAACAAAATTTTGACGACTTGGGGACGAAAGGGAAGAAGAAAGAAGTTATCGGGAGGCTAGAAACTATGTTGAAATGAGGATTTGAAGCTGGATAGCAGAGGAATCAAGGCCAACCTTGATGGAATCAGTAGTGTGCAACATTCTCTTCGACTTCCATGGATTGCTAGGTTTTTTTCTCCTTTCTTGCTATATTTTGGATTGTGAATTAATGTTGGTTGATAGACTAATTTGATATCCTATTGCTTCGTTCTTAGACTTCCACGTGATTCAAAGGTTTTCAGCAGTCTACCTACTTTAGGATTTCTATTGAGTTTTCTTTTAGGGGTCGTTTGGCAAGTGAAATTGGGAGAGAGATAATTGAATTAGCTACAAAATTGAATTAGCTAGAGAATTGGAGAGATTTGTCCATTTCGAAAGTAGACCATTTGTTTGGAAGAGAGAATGTGAGAGAGTGTGGGGTTGGAGAATTGATATTAATAATAATAATAAAAAATCAAAACTTAATTGTAAAATACTACAAATAACCCAATTCTCCCCCCTCCGTTGGAGAATTGAAACAGACCCTAATTCTCTATGGGGCCCACGGTGGGGATTTAGAATTCTCCCTTCAATTCACCCTGCCAAACGATCTATTTCGACAAATTCTCCAATAAATCTCAATTCACCCTGATTCTCTCACCCCCAATTCACCGTGACAAGCGACCCCTTAGATTGTTTGTTGAATGTGAGTTAGGGAGTGTCACTTAGAGAAACCTAACCCTTAAGACCTCAAGAAAATTATCATCACTATCATGTTAGTTCTATAACCGTTGTTTCCCATAGCTTCTTAAGAGGATATAAAAAACCCAAGCAAGACATCTATTCTCATTTGTCTATGTCAAACTTAATCCAACTTTTACATGACCTAAATGTTTTTATTTATTTTTTGTCGTGTTAGTTTAACACTCGTGAACCTCACCCACAAAATCCTCCTTCAATTAACAATCTAAAGATGAGTAAGGTAGTTTGAGTAAACACTAACGGGTCAATTGTTTTTTTTGTAATTTGAGAGGGATTTGGGAGGTGATTTGGTGGGTCCAGGTAATTTGAACGAAATCACCCATTTGGAACAATAAAATACAAGAGAATTGAAGGTGATTTGAAATCACTTCGTGGCCCAGAAAGGATTTTGCGGTCCTTTTGAAATCCCCTTCATATAGGTGGAATTTCACAAATCTCTAGGGTGATTTGAGTGAAAATACCAAATTGACTTACCTAAAATGTAAAATAAACTAAGTGAAAGAGATAAAAGTAGGGACATATTGGTCATTTTCAAAATATATTAATTAAATATAATTTTTTCATAAATTTAAATTCTTCCCTCGTTTCGTTTTAAGGTCTCTTACCAACCAAACAAGCTATTTTGTAAATAGCTTGCTTATTTAAAATCTCTCCTATTTCAAATCTCTTGCTATTTCAAATCACTTTGACCAAATCTCAAAATCAAACGACCCGTAAGGAATGAGACCTAATCTGCTTAAGTAGATTAATTTTTTATTTTATCTTTTTTTTTGTCATAGATAGCTCCGGTAGGAGACACCCAGATAGCAGAAGAGGAAAAATATAAAAAGGAGACTAAACATCTACCCAGGGAGACAAGACTACCAGCATGTTCCCTGGAGAAACTCGAGAGCCAAACGTGCCACAGAATGGGCGGCTCTATTACCAGCACGACGAACCAAACATAAATGGATGGAAGGAAGTTGTCGCTGAAGAAGCAAAATTTCTTCCACCACACCCCCCCCCCCCCAGAAGAGGCCAAAATTTGAGACGAGGAAATACGAGTAAAGGCTAATTCTGCATCACCCTCTATGTCAACCTGCAAGATATTGAAACGAATGCACCACACACAAGCATCTCTAATTGCAAGAAGTTCCAAAATGAAGGGATCTGAAATACCTGGATATGGAGTTCCAATAGCATTAAGGATTGATCCTGAGGAATCCCGCAGCACCCACCCCGTTCCCCCGCCCACCCCTGCACGCAAAGCTCCATCCACGTTAATCTTCAACCTGTCGCGGGAAGGAGGCACCCAAAGCATAGCGATAAGACCCAGGTGTGAAGAAGACGTGACAGGAGGGGGAGGACGAAATTGCACTAAAGGCAACTCACCAACATGATGGCAAAACTGACGATACATAACATGAGGACGAAACTGAGCTAAATTAAAAACCATATGGTTGCGACTTTTCCAGATACGCCACCAGGCCAAAACCCATGTGGGTCCTGAAAGTGAGGACGTACTAATGATATGCCTCCACGCCATGCACATATGAGAGGATTCATAAGGGAATTTTTATTTTTATCTTTGACCTCTTTTTTATAGTGATCATCAATCCTAATAGTCCTCTTCACATCACAATTCGATATAAATTCTTTTTCATCTATTTTATATCATCAATTTCCTATTATTCATAAGCTTTGTGGCGAGTCAAATCTGTTGGATGAAGATAAATCTCTATGTGAATCTTAGATCTAAGTATCTAAAGATGCATCATTAGTAACAATCATCGCAACATTCACAAAATTCATTGGAATCTCAAATGATGGCTATCAGGAAGCATATGGAAGGGAGTTTTAAGAAGTGGAGAATCATCAAGTAAGTGGTAAATTCAATTAGTTATGTACTATATTTATTTATCAATCAATTTTGATTAGTTCAACTATTTATTTTCTAATTTTTATTATGTATCCTTATAGGGGTATACGACACAGTATTTTCCAAGATGAGTACACAAAATATTTTGTTTTGAACATTGGTTGAACCCACTTATGAAACGAATTTAGTCTCGCGAGAACAAAGCTCATGGAAGTTTTCATCGCTAGTCACTCTCAACTCAGAAGGCGCTAGATTCACCTGTCATAAACCATTATTGGTAGTATTCAACATTGATGCCACAAATTTCATGAACTTGCAACCTATCCTCCCTTCAACAACTACATCATCACCTACTATCGAAGCCTTATCGTATCGACAACGAACGAGAAGTTTAAAATTCATATATAGCTCCAAAAGTATAATTTATTTTATAAATAAAATACATTCTAGATCAAGATCTCCTCTCTTTCAAGTTCTGACAATCTAGTGCCTGAAAATAAATCCTTAAAGCTTTCAAGTCATAGCCGACAAGATAACCTTGTTGAGCCATTATGCCAATAACGCTAATATCTGAAGATCTAACAATAGCCAAGCAAAAAGTGTTGTCATCAACCTGTATAAACATTCCTTCATTGCTGATTTCCAGAACAGCGTTGTCCATGAACTGAAGTTCCATTACTGGGAACCCTCTAGCATCTATGTTCACCGATCCTTTGTAACAAAGCTCAAAACTTTTGCGTACAGGAGCTTTAGTCAGAATTGAGGAAGCCATCTTCTTAACCTGCGCCTTCACCACATCGAATGCCATGCTATGTAAAAACATAATATTTGATCCGCTGTCCACTACGATTCCCTTCGCGTACATCATCTGGAACACTCTGTGCTCAATGTCCAATGTCTGCTCCATGGAATTGAATGAATGGTTAATGTATTCAGCTTAATAATTGCTCAATTATCAAAATGAAGTGTTGGGTCCTATTGGACCTTCTCATCCCAAAATCTAGCTCATGGAGTGAGGTTTTCCTTCACACTTATAAAATATTGGGTTCGATTATTTGCAATATATCGAATACGACTACAAAATTATCAATAAATTCATCACTTATATGCAAAGTGTGTTGGGATAACAACGCAAGTACCACATCGACAAACTAGGAGAAATTTGTCTTGCATAAAAGAGTCCACCAACTACACAAGTATGAGGTCTTTTGGGAAGGAACCCAAAAATAAATCAATGTGGGCTTAGCCCAAAGCGGACAATATCATATTGGTGTGTGCTTGTTGGTGGAAGGTTATCCTAATAGGTGGTATCAGAACCTCATACTAGTGTAGTTGGTGGACTCTTTTATGCAAGACAAATCTCTCCTAGTTTATCACAACAAAGTGAAATTATTGAAAAACAATTCATACCTTGCCTCCTAAGCTGATATTTGTTAGCTGGACGAAGTAATCACCTCTTAGATTGTTATGATATGGAGTTGAGTAACCAAGCAGGTCGTATCCGTCACCAATGGTCAAGTGGTTGTAAGGGTACGAGAATTGGGAACCCAATTTGTTGATGGGTGTCTTCTCACCAACTCTTGATGTTGATCCTGACAACCCGAAAACTCCGCTAATTATGTCGTCATGATTTCCAATTCCGCTTATCAAACTCGAACAACCAAATTGCATGTCGGGGATAGTAACAAATCCGTCATCAGAGGTAGTGAAGGTTAGTTGGTCGGTGGCATAGACACCTTCCGAGTGGGTGTGATCTATGTAATCTATTTCGTACATACAAGCTACTGGAGGCTGCTCTCCTGCATCCCAAAGCAAAAACATAATTTGAAAGAAAAATTATTAGTGTCAACATCATTACAGAAATTAGTTAATTTTTAGGCAATAATATTTTTATGGAGGAATGTTTTTATAGCTTAGTTAGGAATTATATTTAAAATTCGTTTACTAACAATATTAATAGTTCCCATATTAAATTTCATTTTACGAATAGACAATTTTATTCATCAAATATGTTGTTTGCATTAATAGGAGGCAAAAAAACGTGGAGGTTGTTTAGGTAGGTGATTTCAAATGCCTAGAGGATTTAAATAGTATAGGAATTGGCAGTGTAATCAAGACCGGACCGGACCGGCCGGTCCGACCGGTAAAACCGGGAACCGAAGCTCAATCCGGTCCGGTTTGGGGGAAAATCACCAACGGTCTAATTAGGAAAAAAGAAGAGGTTGGACCGGAAAACTCGCCAAAACCATTGGAACCGGCCAACGCGGGTTTTTCCGGTTCACTTCGTCTTCTCCATGTCATCGGTGTTAACATTACCACCGTCCCCGTCTCCGTCTTCTCCACGAACCAGAGGCTTTCCTCTGCCTTCGCAACGCCACATCCTCTATCAGCTGCGGTTTCAACTTTAACGGTGGTTTCGACTTTAGCGACGGTGGTTTCGAGATGTGGATGAAGGTTCAGAGGCAGAGGAGGATCTACGAGTTGGGATCGTTAACGCCGTTCTTGCTGTTGTTCGCTGAAAATGTGGCGGCGATTGATCATCGGTGGAATCAACACGATTGATCATCTGTCGAATCAGCACGAGTTGGGAAATAGTAGATCTCATCTTCTACAGGTGAGTTTGCTTTATTGGGGTGGGAAAGTGAAGTTGTGGGTGAGATTAGTTTGGATTGCGTGAGAATGAATAGATGAGGGTTTACTGCAGGGAAGAAAGATGAAGAGAGAAATAGATTAGGGAATGAAAGTTTTGAGGGTGACGGCGGCTGATTCCATTAGGTGGGATCTCCTACTGTAAGGACCCTAATAAGTGTCCTTATACGAGGACATTGTTTTCAGCCGTTGGATGATGATCCAAATCTAACGGTAGGGAACAAGGTTAGGACAAATCAGTAATTTAGATACCTATTTAAGTGATTAGGGTTTGTGAATCATTCATTAGCCACCAAACCAAAAAAACTCTCAAAACCCTAATAGCCGCCGCCGGCAAATTTTCTCTCAACCTCTCTTCTTCTAGATCTCGTCATTCTCCTCGCACCAACGTCGTTCTTCCAGCCGTCGCCCCTACTCTCTCTACTCCTCCCCGCTGCCGCCGCACAGACAAACTGTCGCCGACCCATTCTCTCTGCTCCTCAATCGCTGCCGCCGCACAAACAAACCGCCGTCGCCACCGCTCTCTCTGCTCCTCACCCTGCTGCCACCGCACAGACAAATCGCCACCGCCACACAGATAAACCGCCCCCGCCCCATTCTCTCTGCTCCTCAATCGCTGCCACCACACAGACAAACCACTGCCGCCGCACAGACAAACCGCCGCCGCTCTCTTTGCTCCGCTGCCACCGCAAAGACAAGCAGCCGCCCCCATTCTCTCTACGCCTCACCCCGCTGCCGCTTCACAAACAAACCACCACCACCACCACAGAGCAAGGGTCATCCAGGTCGGATCGGCCGATGGTGTATGATGGATAAACCGTCTGTGGCCAATTTTGTTCTTTTCTTTTTCTTTTGTATTGTTCTTTCTTTTTTCCCTTTCTCTAATTTTTTCTATTTTTGTAACCATTGATTTGGATCCAGGTTATGTATGTCTGTTAATCAAAATAATATTTAAGTATGTGATTTGACTAAATCGGATCTTAATCTTCATCCTTTTAAAAATCTTGTTCTTATATTTGTGTTTCGAATTCGTGATTTGGTACCAAGTTGTGTGTTCTAATTTCTCCTAATTTTAGGATTGATAATATGATTCAGTTCCAAATATATAAAATGAAATAAGGTGATCCCAGAAATATAAAATGAACCTATAAAATATATAAAATAAAAGGTTTAAAAAATAAAAGGGAGCATCAAATAGACTCCTTTGCAAAAATCGCCATGGAAATCAGAAGATGCTGGAGGAGACTCCGAATCACAAAATAACCATTTTGTTAATTTTAATATTAAATAAAAAACCAAAATTAAATAAACACATTTACCAATTAAGCAAATTACTCAAATACCCACTTCACATTAACCATTAGATCTCTACTCAACAAATGAAGGGTATAGATTAGTGTCCTCATATAAGGACACTTAAGGGGGTCCTCACATTAGGAATTCCCCCATTAGGTTTAGGGTTTTTTTTAACTAATATATATTAAGTATTATTAGGTCCCTAATTTATTTGTAAATGTTAAATGATACTTCATTTTTTTAATTAATCAATTATAGTATGACCGGTTTTGTACACCGGTTTTTACGGTCTAATCCCGGTCGGATCTTAAACCCTTGAACCTCTTGCTGGACGGTTCAATGTCTGGTCCGGTCTTGACAACATTGGGAATTGGGGGTACCCTTGCTATTTGAAAAATAGAAGTTGAATGGGTGCTTTGGAGAGATTGTTGAGTAGGGCATTTATAAAATAAAAAAAATTGAAATTAAAATTTATTTTATTAAAAACCAAAACAGGCCTATAATTAATTCTCATACCAATCTTCTATTTTTAACCGGGGAAATGGGTAAAAATGTCCTCAAATCTCTTCTTCCATTTCCAAATCTCTACCTTTAATCACTACAAAAAAGTTTACCTTTAGCTACTACAAAATTACAACGGCATGAAAATGCAGTAGCAAATAGTTAGTATTTGCTACGACAATCACTATTTCATGTAGTAATTTGCAGTAGCAAATACTATTTACCACATCACTATTTACTACACTCAACATCCCCGTCGCAAATAGTGGTGTGGCAAATAGTATTTGCTACTGCAAATTACTACATGAAATAGTGATTGCCGTAGCAAATACTAACTATTTGCTACTGCATTTTCATGATGTTGTAATTTTTGCAGTAGGTAAAGATCAATTTTTTTGTAGTGAATGAAGATTTCAAATCTCCTCCAAATCACTTCGGCCCCACTATTGAGTTTCCATATCACGCACAATCTCCAACATTATTTTGCATCCAAACAAGGTATTTTTCCCTAGGTAGAGATTTGGACCTCAAATCACACAAAATTCTCACCTCAATTCTCCCACCCAAACAACCTTGTAGTTTAATTACCATATTTTCTTTAGTATAGAAAATAAATTCAACACATACCATTTTAATAAAACTGTATTTTCTATCTTATCTATGATTTACTATTATTCGTTTAAAATAAATTGAAATTATTACTTACCGGAGCACTTTGGACATGCCCTAGTACATGGTCGTGGGAAGTATGTCTTGGAATTTAATGGATTAAACAATGTGACACCAGGGACTTGCGAGCAAGGACTACAAGGAAAACACTTCACCCATAACATCTCGCTTCCCGTGTCCATAGTGACAAGTTGTGGGACAGGCGGTTGTCCAATAGATAAGTTGACATGAAATATGTTGAATCTCAAGGACAAAACCAACCCTGCTTCAATCCTCGATGGCGTATCCTTCGAGGATAATGTTGAACGGTACGCATGACGGGCTAGGGATGATTGCACTGCCCTTTCAGCACGGTCAGCGATGGTTTGGGAAGAGTTGTAGAGTGGATAATAGATTGAATCGCGATGGATGAGTGGAGTTGTGATTTTCAAGCCTTCAGAATGCTTGAGTGAGAAAATAGTATTGAGGAGGAAGACTGTGATGATGATGGAAGCTATTGTAGGGGACATGGTTGGAGGAAAAGTAAGAATTAAGAGAATTTCGTTGGAATTGTTATGGGTATTTATTCTTGTTTATGGTTGGTTTGTGTTTTTACAGTCAACTATGAATGTTATAGTTATTAGTAGTTGAATGTATTTAGTATTTTATCATCTCTAAATAAGGTAAATAATTTTTTTTCTTTTGAATAATGATGAGTACATATTAAATTTTATGGTATATGATCTAAATATAAAGAAGCTTGTTTAATGGGCTTCGGATCCGGACCCAACCTTTAAAGGTTGGGCCGGTCCAACCATTTTGACAGGGAGGGTAAGTTGGGAATTTAAAAAATGTTCATTAACCCTAATATAATCTATGTTCCGCCGGTCAAACTTGGCTTTACTCTCTCTCTCAGCCTTATTCTTCTTCCTCATCGGAGCTTTCCTCTTTCACTCAAAACTCAATCCTAGATCAATCTCATTCTCCTCTGTTCGGTTTTGTTCTTGCCTTCATCCCCAGCAGCGGCTTCTCCCCTTCCTCCATTGAGGAGGACCCAACATCTCCGGCGACGAGGAGATCCCGACAACGTTGAGATCCGATTTCGATGTACTGATTTCTTCTACATATTCTAGCGGCGTTGATGAAGGAGACGACTTGGTGGCATCAGAGCTTGGTGGTGCTTGATAACTTCAGTGGATGTCGCCATCAGAGCCTTTTGCTTCCTCGCTAGTTCAAATCAATCGACAAATACTACATTTGGGTCGGCAACTCGGAGACGCAGTGCCCAGGTCAGTGCGTGTGGCCATTCCACCAGCCGATTTACGGCCCGCAGTCTGCTCCTTTGATTCCGCCAAATAACGATGTTTGGAATCGATGGAATCATCATCAATCTGGCTACTCTTTTGGCTGGGAAGGCGACCAATCCATTCGAAAAATGGGTACTTCCAAGGACCTAAAGAAGCTCCGTTAGAGGCTGCTTCTGCTTGCCCTGGTCTTTATGGGAAGGGAGCTTATCCTGGATATGCAGGGGAACTGTTGATGGATTCAACTACTGGAGCTAGCTACAAGCCTACAATGCTGATGGGGTTAATGGCGGGAAGTACTTGCTCCCTGCTCTTTTTGATCCTGCTTCATCTGATTGCTCCACTCTTGTTTAAGGATTGAATTGAAGTTTGTATTGCCAGTGTAGAAGTTGTAAGAGATTATATTCATTCTTTGATTCGTTGATCGTTGTAATGTTGTTGTACCCTCTGTTTTGTTTGCTGTGATTATGGAACCAGCTGGAAACAACACTTTTGTTTTCTCTGATGGCTTTTTGCCTTTTCATTAATATTAATACCATATACATATTCATAAAAAAAAACTATTTAACTTATCTAATTAGTTTATAATCAAATAATTTTTTGTTAACTAGTTATCTAATGTTATCTAGTTATCCAATAATTTCGTTAACTAGTTACCCAATCACGATGTAACAAAATAACTAGTTATCAAGTTAAAAATTTGTTAACTAGTTAACTCGATTAGTTAACTAGTTAAAAACTTGATAAGTTAACTAATTAACTCGGTTGATTAACTAGTTAACAATTTGATAACTAGTTAACTCGGTTGGTTAACTAGTTAACAAAAATATTGTTATCAAGTAAAAAATTTGTTAACAAGTTAACTCAATTAGTTAACTAGTTAACAACTTGATAACTAGTTAACTCGGTTGGTTAACTAGTCAACAAAAATATTGTTATCAAGTAAAAAATTTGTTAACAAGTTAACTCATTTAGTTAACTAGTTAACAACTTGATAAGTTAACTAGTTAATAACTTGATAAGTTAACTAGTTAACTCGGTTGGTTAACTAGTTAACAACTTGATAACTAGTTAACTCGGTTGGTTAACTAGTCAACAAAAATATTGTTATCAAGTAAAAAATTTGTTAACTAACTCGATTAGTTAACTAGTTAACAACTTGATAAGTTAGCTAGTTAACTCGGTTGATAACTAGTTAACTATGTTGGTTAACCTATTAACAAAAAATCGCGTTAAAATTGTGATTATATGATTATTCGTTAACTAGTTATCAGGTTAAAATCTGTTAACAAGTTATCAAACAAAAACGTTGTTAACTAATTATCAGTTTAAAACCATGTTAACTAGTTAACAGCAAAAAAAGGTGTTAACTAGTTAACATGCCTTCGCCGGAAAAGTCGTCGGAGTCTCGTCGAAAGTTAGTCGGTCGCCAGAGTCTCGTCGGAAAAGTCACCAAAAAAGTCGCCGACGACGGTCGCCGAAAAAGTCGCCGGCGATGATCGCCGGAAAAATCACCGGCAACGATCGTCGGAAAAATCACCGGCGACGATCGTCGGAAAATTCGACGGTGACGGTCACCAGAAAAGTCGCCGGTGACGTTGGCCGGAAAAGTCGCCGGCGACGTTGGCCGGCAACAGTGGTTGAGAATGCAGTCCGAATATTTAAATATTAAACATAATATATTTAAATAAATAATAATAAAAAAATATTTAAATTAAATGTAATAATTAAATCAAGTGAAAAGTCCTAAATACCCCTAACAAATCTGGACCATTAGATTGGTCAAAGGGTCAAAAGGTGATCTAATGGTTGAGAAAAGGTTGGAACACTTCAACCTTAGAAAGGTTGGAGCTTGATCCGTTCTGTTTAATGGCAAAAGATCCGGACCCAACCTTTAAAAGGTTGGGCCGGTCCAACCCAATAACACGGAGGGCTATTTTTGGAATTTCGGAAAAAGGTAATGACCCAGCTCTTTCTTCTACGTTTCTATTTCCTTTTCTTTTGAGCTCCATCCCCGATCAACTACTCCGCCGTGACGAGAAGCAACATCAACTCCGACAGCTCGACATCAACTCCGACAGCTCGATCCCATCCTCCCTCGACGGCCGAAGTTTCTCGATAGATCGGAACCCTAATTTTCAACTCCTCAATCTGCAGCATCCTATTATGGATCAATAAGTCAGCCGAAGCTTTCTCTCCCAGCCATGCTCCTCCGACGACGATTTGGCAGTGGCGACGGAACGGCGGTGGCTGGAGTGGAGATTGGAGACGGCGAAGGGAGGATCTGAATCGGCTGGGAAGTCGGAGAGAGAGGTCGGCGGCGGGAGTTGGAGAGAGGGGTCGGCGGTGGGAGTTCTGGGATGCGGCGGCTGGCGACGTTGATCGGCGGTGGGTCTGTACAGAGGAACGAAGAAGAGGATAAGGGGGGGTTGGGTCGGAACGGCGAAGATTGGTTGGCGGCCGATTTCGGGATTCAAGGTTGAAGACGAGCGGAAACAGGGATGCTACTTTGACAATTGAGGAAAATTACATTTTAGTCACTGTTTTTTACATTATAGACAGTTTGATTGTTTAATATTAAAAATTACAATTTCAGTCACTATTTTTTATGTTGTTGATATTGTTGGAATAATCTTTGAATTATATAAACAGGTTGTCGAATAACATGTTAACTAGTTTGTATTAGATAAGTAGTTAACTATTAACTTGATAAGTTAATTAGTTGACTAATTTTGGTACTAGTTATCACCTAAAAATCTTGTTAACTAGTTATCTAAATAAAAAAACGTTGTTAACTAGTTATCAGGTAAAACCATGTTAACTTGTTATCAGTTAAAAAAACACCGTTAACAACAAAAAAAGGTGTTATCTAGTTATCAATAAAAAATATTGTTACCTAATAAAAAATATTGTTAACTAGTTATCAGTTTAAAAATCATGTTAACTAGTTATCAATAAAAAATAATGTTACCTAGTTATCAATAAAAAAACACTGTTAACTAGTTATCAGGTTAAAATCTGGTAACAAGTTATCAAACAAAAAATGATGTTAACTAGTTATCAGTTAAAAACCATGTTAACTAGTTATCAGCTTAAATCCATGTTAACTTGTTATCAGTTAAAAAACATTGTTAACTAGTTAACAGCAAAATAAAGGTGTTTACTAGTTAACTAATTTTAAAAAAGATGTTATCTAGTTAACTAAAAAAAATTGTTAACTAGTTATTAGTTTAAAAATCATGTTAACTAGTTATCAATAAAAAATATTATTAACTAGTTATCAGGTTAAAATCTGGTAACAAGTTATCAAACAAAAAACGATGTTAACTGGTTATCAGTTAAAAATCATGTTAACTAGTTATCAGTTAAAAACCATGTTAACTAGTTATCAGTTAAAAAAATATTGTTAACTAGTTAACAGAAAAATGTGGTAACTAGTTTTTTTTGAAAGCAAAAAAAAAAAAAAAAAAACACGCCGGAGTCTCGCCGGAAAAGTCGCCGGCGACGGCAGCCGGTCGCCGGAAAAGTCGCGCGCCGGCGGCCGGTCGCCGGAGATGAGCTGCTGGTCGCTGGAAAAATTAATTAATTTATTTATATATAATAATTAAATTATATGTGTAAAGTCTAAAATACCCCTAACAATCTAGACCATTGGATTGGTCAAATGGTCAAAGGTGATCTAATGGTTAAGATGAAGGTTGAAATTTCCAACGTTTGGAAAGGGTTGGATGGGGATCCACATCCTGTTTAATGCATTAATTAATTGTTAGAAAATGGGAACGACGAGCAAGCACATAGACAATCTCATTTCAATATCTTCTAATTACAAAAAACCTTAATAGAGGCATATTATCAATGATAATCCCACCTAACTCTGCCAAAATTCTAAATTTATTGAAATCATCGGTTTGTTTAGTGATTCCATCGCAACACTTTTTGTTACCTGTTTCAATAAAGACTTGTCGGTAGCCCATATCACGGACCCACTCCATAAATTCCACCAATGTAACAAATTTTTATTCCCTAACCATTTTGTGACGAGCTTAATCACGAAAACTTGCTACACCAATATTGAATTTAACACCAGTTCATAAGTAACGTCAAGACCATCTTTGTTGGCTTCTAGGAGTTGAGATTACCTAAGGAAATGTCGAGTCATCAAGTCTGATTATCCATGATTGCATATCATTTATGCACCTTCACTGAACTATAGTGAATTCGAGTCTGAGCAACTTTCCCAATCAACCTTCAAAACCCAAAATTGTTTACTTTGCATTCTTAGTATAATTAGATCACAATCATTCTCAAACCAAAAAAACAAAACCATGAATATCTTTACACACTTATTGAGTAATAGAATCAGAAAGACACTTGGGAAATAGGATCTCTTTGGAGAAATCCAATGAGTAAGACGATGTGTAAAATTATTTGTGCATCAAGTTTTTGACGCTGTTATCAGGTAGCAAAACAAAGGAGCAAGCTATAAAGGGGAAAGACCCCTCTTCCTCATTTAGGAACAGCAAGAGAGTTGACTCTTCTTCATCTACCCCACCACCGAAGAAATTAAAGGAGATTGAGGGGCATGACACACTACGGGGGGTTGTTCCGCCACCTGGTCTATCCTCCACCATTTTCAACTTTCCTAGGGAGGATGGTCAAACTTTTTGGCTTTCATTGCAGAGGAAAGCAGTTGCTGCTATGATCCTTATTATTTGGGAGGCGGTGGAAGCTGAAGGGTGGGTTGAAGGCCTCACTGAGACTCTTGATCGAGCTGACTTGCTCCCACTATTTCAGGTTACTGGAATGCTTATGAATGGCCAAAGAAGGAGCTTCTTTGCACCTCCCGATGGGAGAAGGTGAAGTAGAGGGTGAACTCTCTCACCAGAACCAAATGCATCTCTTTCAGACTTGGAAGGGTAGATAGGTCCCTCACTTTGGATGAGTTTGCTAGGGACCTCAACTTTTACACGGAAGATGAGTTAACCACAAGTCCTCTTGCAGTCTGTGGTGGTATCGAGAGCACGCATGACAGTGAGCTATTCGAACATAACATAGCTCCGACAGACACATAGAATTTCACGTGGAATCACAACCGACGCTAAATGCTTTCTCTAAAGCGAAGCTAAAAAATTGAGCGGGTTGGGTCTCTGGTTTGGACTAGAATCAGATTTGGCGTCGCTTTTAGGGTAGAATTTAGCGTCGGTCAGATAATAACCGACGCTAAACCCTCGGTCAAACGCGAGTTAAGGGTTTAGCATCGTTTACTAATTGACCGACGCTAAATTCTTCCCCTCCGAGCGACGCTAATCCCCCTTTTTTGTGGTGTGCATAGAAGAGGTTTCAAGATTATCTATGCTACTATGTTTTTAGTCGATCAAAGGCTAGTTTGATGGAGCCTCCTATCTACAGATCCTTGCAACTTGTCTTTTGAGAGTCCATAACTCATAAGGTGAACTCCAGTGGTCTGTATAATGCCATAGATATTTTTTGTGTGTTGTATTGAGGTGGGGAAAAAGGTCCACGTTAGATCTACGGTAGCGAAGTTATTTGCTCTCCACAGGGAGGCAACTACGAGGTTTCTCTTGGTGGCTTCTATGTTACGCGCTTGGTTATGACATATGGCATCTTTCCTAGTTATGGTGCCATCAGCACTCATCATTGTGTTTCACAACTGCTGATCACTAGCGACCTCCCTCAGTCTAAGCATGTTGTTGACATTATCGCAGATCATTACGACCCTTACATTGAGTGGGAGACCCATGCCAAGCCTCAGGTGGCCCCAGTAAATCCTACTCATCTGGCATTAGACTTCAGTTTTACCATCGAGAGTAGTTGTTGTTTTCTTTCTTCAGAGATAGTTTTTGGTTTGCAATAAAGTTAGGGCCCTAATCGAGCAACCAGTAGTCCTATCTATCCACCTCTCCAAACACAACATCTTGAGTACTTGTGATGGTGACCATATATGTTGGCATGTGATGTTTGGACATATAATCGATTCCCTTTGAATGGGAAGAGTCAAGCATTGGAATGAAGATGATCAACTCTATTGTGGGGATCTGTAGCGACTTACGAACAAACCGCCGGTCAGGAAGGATTCAGATGGAGTGAGATGAGAGAGATGTGTGCGCACCACCAAGGGAGCAGCAGAAGGTGGAGTCTATGGCTTAACTGGAAGACTAACTTTGGAGTGAGCTTCTCTGCCTATATAGGTACTCAGAACACGTGTTGACGGGTCCAAGATCAACATTGGGAGGCCACTAAGAAGTGGCAACATGAGTCGAATTAGCGCTTCGCCCACTCTTAGGCTATGTAGGATGAGCATTGGGAAGCTCACCAGGAGTGGTAGTGTTCCATGTACTAGTCTCAGCAACACTTCTTTGCAAAAAATCCAAATGCTGACCAGCCTCCACTAATGAAAATTCGTCAATATTCTGTCCAGTTTGGTATTTCGGTTATTGCTATTTACTTAGTTCTCCGATTAATGGAAGGTCAGTTGGGTTGGAAAGATAATTCAATTACCTTTTCATCCATATATTATGGATTGCTGGATTCAAAGGGGCAGTGATATATGCTTGTTTAAAGTGGACGAACTGAATACTAAAAACTACTAATGTAGTAGTTATCTTTGATTAGGATTAATTCATTAAATATGAGTTTTTATTACCTTTCCATGTATGATTGTTTTCCTTAAACCATTGTGATTCTTGTGTAAAGCCAATATGAAGACTTCCCACCCCTTCTTTTGAGATAAAATAGAATTTATAATAAAGTTTGAGTTTTTAGCTTGTTTGAGTTTTTAACTCGTTAGGGTTTGATGACACTAGATTTATCGTGATTATCAACCCCGTTTAAGCGACATTTCATTTCTTGTAACACGACTTTTGGGGTAGTTTAGTGAGTTTTCATTCATTAATGCTATTTATACCGATTTGGTTACTTTGGCCCGTTTCGGGTCTATTTGATGTGTTTTCTAGTGTTCCTTTGAGTACACGGGTTTTTAGACCGTCAAGTATGTAGCTGTCGGACGTGTTCGGGAAGAGATGAAACCTCAAGAAATGACCCCGAGTCGATCATAGCTCAAACCAGTCAATAGACTGCCCATCAAATGAAGTCCTCGTCAAGAATGACCAAGTTCTTGGTGAGATGTTGTTTTCAAAGCCAGCCAGAATTCTCATCGAAATTCATCAGCCGGTTTACAAAGAAGTTCTCGGTGAGAACTTCAGTGTTCTCGCCGAGAATGTTTTCAAGAAGCAGTTGGATTTTCTCGGCGCAAATCAGAATTAAGTTTACATTGCAGTTTTCAGCGAAAACTTTAAATGTTCTCGCCGAATACTTTGCTCTTTTCCAGCTGTAAGTTGGAAAGCTTCTATATAAGCAGCGGCGCAACTCCAATCAAAAGATATATCATATACAATATACAATTCCAAACTTAGAGAGCTGATAGAGAGAATTTTCCATCCCGGAGTGCTCAGAGTTAGGAGTGAAGATTTCTTGAGTTTGAAGCTTCGCCGGAGTCGTCAAAATTAGGTTTTACAGTTCTTCTCTGTTCTTCCTTGTTAAGATGAACTCATTTTGTCTTTTATTCTTTTGTTTTCAACATGAGTAGCTAAACTTGTTAAGCTTAGAAGAACCGGGGCTTTAAAGTGGTCACGGATAAGCGGTAATTAGATTTTAATTCAGATAGTTTCTCTTTCATAATTGATTTGTTCTTCGTTTTATGTTTCTTTTCTAGCTTGATCACCTAGATTGGATTCTTGTTAAAATAAGGATAGTTGGCGAACGTCCGTCTTATTTTAGAACCTCAAATCAATCAATTAACCTATTCAATGGAGTGTGCCTTTCGTAAGAATCGTTTAGGGTTAATCCGCTTCTAGAGTAACTCATTAAACTTAATCAATTGCACTAGTTAGTTTTCCATTGCAGAAGTCACTACAAGAAAACGCTAGGCTAACGACGGTTTTTTATTCATTTTAACAGCGGATAAGCCGCTGCTGAATATTCTAACAGCGGTTCCATTTCCGCTGTTAGGTTGAGTAACGTAAGCTCACCTAACAGCAGAGAACATAACCACCGTTAACTCTAAAAGCGGTCCCTTTTAACAGCGGTTTTAGCCGCTGTTATATTTAACAGCGGAACTTTTCCGCTGTTACATTAACAGCGGTTCTAAACCGCTGTTAAATATAACAGCGGTTTATTCTATTTTAACAGCACATATTTTCCGCAACGGAGGAACCGCCCCCACCGGGCAGGCGGCCACGGGTCATAACACACTCTTCGCACAACAAATCCACTTTGAAGTTGACTTATTCGCTCGGCCAGTCGTCGGAATGTGTACGAGATACCACTCACTAAAAGAGCTCAACAAAGTCACTCCTTGAAAGAGCCCGAGCCCTTGGCTAGATGGATCAAATAGGTGATCTGTGGGGTGCTATATTAGTCCTTGCTTTAAAATTTAATTGAAATAAATAGTTTTAGACCAATACTAAAGATAAGAAATAGAATAATCCACAATAAAAGACAGAATTATTCAGAATTAGGGATCCAGGAATCTAGAATTCTGGATTTTGAATCCAGATTTCTGAATTTCTGGATCCCCAATTCTGAATTTTTAGAAATTCTGGAGGACAAAACTAACGGTTAATGAACGATTTCATAAACACACAACTAGCACTTAATTAATATGTTCTAGGTCCAATATATAATAATAGTGGCTATTCAAGGTTCAGTCACAGAACTAACACTTAATTAAAATCATGCAATCCTAGCCTAATCGTCTCCGCCTTCCTCATCATCATCTTCATCATCATCCTCATCTGGTGTAGTTTCTTCTGCTGGAACCCTACCACTCCCACCAGCATCGGAGCTACCAGACGTATGTCCTGGTGTGGTGCTACTTGCAAAAAGAGTTGCAAAGTTTTGCATCTCCGGTGAGAGTTGGTTTCCACCAGAGAGCCGCTTCAACTCTTCAATCATTGCGAGACCAAATTGTCTCATCAGTGGGTCTTGGACTTGCAACGTTGGAGTAGCAGTAGAGGTAGAGCCTCGTTTGTTTTGGAATACCTGAAAGAAGAATAGAAAATGTAAAAAATAAAAAATTTCGGCATGACCTATCTGCAAATTGAACATATACTCATACTCTTCAATCTGCAAAACTAACAAACCTCCAACACATTTCTACAAAACACCTAAACAATATAGATTCTGCATGACCTACATGCAGCATATATGACCCAACACTAACAAACCTCCAACACACATTTCTACTAAACACCTAAATACAAATAAGATTCATATGAATCAATTTAATTCACAATCTAAGAGATTACAAACTCACCACGGAAGGCTTCTTTCCTGCTCCCATATGACGCACACGTCCTGACTTCTCTTTTCCTTTGTACACTCTCCCCACAGCATCGTCCGGACCAATTGCAGGGTCAATATCCGGATTCGCAACATTCTCCTCGACTTCATGCTACAAAATATAACATAATTAGAATAACGTTATGCACGTTCTACAATCCAAAACATAATATTGTGGATACTTACATACATATTCTTCGTCTCTTCGTTTGGCCATCCTTTCTTACCCGGTTTGTGAGTTGCTAGAAAGAGGTCCCCCTAGATATCGGTCCACCCTTCTCTTTCTCCTAAACGAGTAATACATGCATATTAATAATGCTACTAATTTTAGAAGATTCTAACTATTACTAATGATAATGTAATGTGTACCTTTTCCTCTTGTGTTATGTTGAAAGGCTTTGACTAGGGGTGGCAGTCCCAACCTGAAACCCGAAAACCTACCCGTAATCGACCCGATCAACGCGGTTTTATAACCGGACTGACCAAATAACGGGTCGAAGTCGGGGTGTTAAAAAAAACCGGCCAAATATTAGGGCGGTTATTGGTCTGCCAGATAACCGGGCAGACCCGGCCGAATGCCACCCCTATATGGATGACTTGACGAGAGTTGGGATCATCACATCGTTATGTTTTAAATTTATTTTCTTCAACTCTTAGTATTCGCAATTTCGGATGTTAATTAGTTATTATTTGGGCTACTAAAACCCATAATTATGCAGCCCAATTGGGTTTGGAAGCAGTTGGGCTGCATTTGGATTCGAATTTAGGCGGCAAATGTTGGGCTTCACGCTAGGCCGGGTATAACCGTTGGTGCCCGCCTACCCGTCGGCCACGGTCACGGTAAAGAAAACAGAACCGACAGGTCCGGGTGGGCGATTAAAAAAAACGGACAAATATTAGGGCGGTTATTGGTCCGCAATAACCGGGCCGACCCGGCCGAATGCCACCCCTAGCTTTGACCCGTGCGTATGGTAAATCTTCTGAACCGCCCTGTTAGCCTTGTTGGTTGCAGATCGCTTTTGGCCTTTGGTTCCCATCCTGTACTTCACAAACCTCTCCCAATCTCTGTCATCATAGTTCTCATTCGTTTGTGTTGTATGAGGTAGTCTTGGTCATATTATCCTTCCCCGAACACTCCACTCCATACCCTGCCTCGATGTTCCCTCCACTTCTTCCCAGCGTCCTGGAGTACGTACTTCTTCATATCGTGCTCATCCTCAGGTACCCAGGTGAACCTTGGCTACACAAATTTTGACAAGAAACTGTTAATTACTACAATGTTACATAAACATAAAATCATTCACAACGATTAGTAATGTAAACATTATACGTACCACTATGTATGAGTCCCAAATAGTAGCCTTGTCCAGGTCACTAACATACCTCTAATCATCTGGACCAATTGGTAAGTTGTCCATAGCGATAATCTTACCAAGCACCTGTCGTAGGTACTTACCTTCTCTCCCACACGGTACTCGCCCTGCATCAAGCGGCACCAAAATCCTCCGACCATAAAATCCGACCTCCATCCAATCACGAACTTGCCATTTCTCTTTGTTACATTACCAAAAGCATCTATAAATTGAAAGATAAACACATCAGTATGAGATATAATAATACTGAATGAAAACAACACAAAAATCTTCCTCAAAGAGGTATACATACCAACCATGTGACACTTGTACCAGCTATTTTCGTTGTCCTTGTTTGGCCACCGTCCGTCATCACCTCCATCTCCACCAGCGCTAGCACCTCCCATCACATCTGCCATCTCTGCATGATTTAAATAACAAAACTTTTATTAGCTATTTGTTGAATATACTATTCAAAGCAAATTATAACTCTATATATATGGCTAATTCAGTACACATGCACAAATATACAAGCATAACAACATTTATATTAACATACATTAACACTATATATGCCTAGTTCACTACATGTATTTGACAAATATATAAGCATACTACCATTAACTAGCTAGTATGCTACACATGTACCTATTAACAACATTTCATACACAATACAAATACGAAGTAGAAGGCTAACCTCGATTTGATGAATACGAATGAGAGAAGATGTAGTGGATGAGACTAGCAAGGTAAGTAACCAAAATCTCCTCGAGAAAACCTAATTAAATGTAATAACCAAGTAAGAAACAAAAGGGAATCAAAAGAATAACGAAAGCCACTTGCTGCTACTAAGTACTAACAAAGCATAATACAGTATATACCGGTATAAGGTTCGATTATATTAATGGCGGGATTACAAACATTCAACATATACATAAACATCACACAATGCTTTTAAAAGCAACAAATCATCGAAATTCGACCATTTTCAAAAATCCCTAATTTCGGTAAGGAAAGTCTATGAGAATATGCAATTGGAGAGGCAAACGACATCCAATCTATCCCAAATTCAAAATATAGGCTAATTACACCACAATTTCATTTATATAAACTCAATTTCCTGTAATCACAAATTCAAAAAATTAGGGTTCTAAGCAAACCTACCTAAATTCAAGTAAATTCAACTATCATACACTAAAGTACTGAAATGAGTATGTAATTTGCAAAGAATAGGAGATATTTACCTTAAAATCGAGTTATAAACCCGAAATAGAGAGTTGGGGACTCGGTGGGTGTGTGGTTCTGTGTTTCTGGCGGTGGACGGCGCACCGGCGGCGGGCGGGAGGACGGACGGCGGCGGTCGGCCGGACGGCAGGGAGTGACGGACGGACAGATTGCAGGGAGAATGCAGAGAGGGAGAGAAAATTTTCCAAAGTTTCAGAATGAAATCGTGGAGCCTGGTTCTGGAATTGTAGATCTAATCTAACAGCGGTTAAAACCGCTGTTAAAATATCCGCTGCTAAGTATTAAAACGACGCGTCGTTTTTGCCTGGCGCGCTTTGGAGGGAATTATTTATTTCAAAATTTAATTTAACAGCGGATAAAACCGCTGTTATTTTAACAGCGGTTCCCTATCCGCTGTTAAACTTACTAAACGGTAGGTCATTTTCGTATGGCGGGCTTTGGCGGGAGGAATAGAATTCTGCGGACATGGCTAACAGCGGATATTTAACAGCGGTTGTATCACCGCTGTTATTTAACAGCGGATTTTTAAAAATCCGCCGTTAGAATTAAAATTTAACAGCGGAATTATATCCGCCGTTAAAAAATTGATGTTAAAATGCAATTTTCTTGTAGTGAGTGAACGCACAAACGGTTAATTAATCTTGGTAGTTAGATCCGATAGAGCGAACGTTCGCGGACTTAGACCTAAGGGTAAGGAGTTATGGTGGTGGCTGAGAACTAAATGAATTAGAATTGAAAGTCGCCGATTTTGTGATCGCCAATGTCTTGGTAATCTTAGGGGGATTCAAGTCTAAGCCTTGTCTGTCAAATCATTAGTCAACCCCAATCAATCAATCTGTCTTTAATTCAATTTCATTTCCTTTTGCATATTAGTTTAGAAGTCGTGGAACTCACACCACGCAACTTGAATTTAAACCTGAATAATTGCCAGTTCTTTGAGTAGACAATTTGAAGAAACCCGAGAAATCGATCTATCCTACTCTTGTAGGTTAGTAATTTGACCACCGTTCTACACATTTATCAAATTGGCACTGTTGCCGGGGACTCTTCTCTATTGTTTGAAAGAAGAGTTGGCATTTATTCTTCTACTTTCCATCTTATCACTTTCCATCACACTTCGATTTTACACTGGTTGTTTTGTTTTTGTTGACTTGCCGGTTGAATGCAGGTATATGAACCCCCTCTCACTCGTTCTCAGCTCAAGCCTGACAAGACTAAGAGCTCAGACAAGCCAAGCAGTTCTGCACCGACCAAGCAACAGCAAGCAAAAAAGCAAGTGGCAATCGAGCCACCCCCATCCCTTACCCCCATCAAAGTTGAGGAGTTGATGTAGAACTCATCTTCTTCGCCTACACCGTCCGTTCACTCAGACTCACCGCCACCCTCTCACAGAATGGGGGATTGACAACCACCACCACTACTGCCTGCTCAACGTACTATGGCGGACTACAACAAGCCGAGTGCGACTAGCGCCTGGTCAAGCATCACCTTTTCTCACAACGATGCCGATCCTGACTATGAGATCAAAATCCCCTTCCTGTGAATGATCTCTAGGGATGTCCAATTTGAAGGGAAGCCGCATGACAACCCATGCACTCATTTGGCGGACTTCCTTTCCATGTGCGAGACCTTCAAGAGTGGGAGTCTCGACAAAAACACTTTGTGCTTGCGAGCTTTCCCATTCTCTCTCAGAGGCGCCATCAAGAGGTGGCTTAACAGTAAGCCACCCGGTCACTACACCAACTGGGATGATCTTGCTCAAGACTTCGTAGAGGAATACTTCCTTCCTTCAAGAACCACGACCTACAAAGACAGCATTGCCAGGTTCATCTAGAAGGACGGGGTAAGCTTATATGATGCTTGGAATGAATTCCAAGAGCTCCTCTACAATTTCCCTCATCACGGCTTCGAGCAAAGGCAACTAACTGAGATCTTTGCACGAGGGATGAATGAAGAATCTACTAAGTGGGTCAACTACTTGGCTGAAGGAGATTGCACCGCTCTCACACCAGAAGCTGCTCTTCTTCACTTTGCTAGTTGTGCCTCCAAGTCCAGAAATTGGGAGAGGCAATCCGAAGGAGCCAAGAGTCAGTTGGGTATCTAATAGGGCCTGTCTAGGCGATCACCAACAAGCAGACAAGGCAATCATAAGCCCTTACCTAAGCAAAGCTTAGCTAAGGGGCTTGGGGCAATTGATGGGCCCAACTCCAGCAAACCTTGGGCTCCATGGCAGCCCATTAACAGCCTCGTCGAGATGGGCCGGCGACCCAGGTGATCGTTTTGGGCCCGACCCAGGTTAAAGAAGGCCTCCACAGTGGCCCAACACGACGATCTGTAGGATTTTGAGGGCACACGTACACGAGTCAGCATCCTAAGGAACCACAACGGACGGTCAAGATTTAGCCTTGGCGGTTAAGACACGAGACTATAAATACCCCCTCACCTCCACAAGGCAGAGGACAACTCTTTACCCAGTGGAAAAATTCTTCGCGGTACGTCACCCCTTTCCTTTACTCTTCCTCACATCCAATCGCCGTTAGACCCTGTGAACTAACTACTACCCCCTCTGCTTATACGAGGTACACCGACGAATTAAGGACCGACTTACTTGGGCCTTTTATTAGGCCAGGCGACCAATCTGGAACAATTGGCACGCCAGATAGGGGGTGTAGCAGGCGATCTTCACACTAACAGGCGAATGGATCCAGGAGGGGTTCCTACTCAGCCGTGAGAGGAAGTTGATGGAGTGACACCCATCAAACACGTGACCCCGAATCTTTAGACGATTCTGGGGATCACCAGGAACCTGGAGCAGGATCTCGAAGACGGATCTCAATTCGAAGCTCGGTTCCCGCTTCAGATACGTACAACATGATTGAATAGCGATTCCAGGCTTTAGAGCAGCAAAACTTGGAATTGACTCAGCTTTTAAGGACAATGATCGCTCAACAAGCTCAGACACAACCTCTGACAGCAGAAGCTAGGCGACCACCCCAGGGCTCTAACCTTGAGGTACTACAACAGCTTCATGCCTGGATTTCAAGTCACCCCCACGCAGCTAGCAGTTTGACAGCCGCTCGCTAGAGCAATTCTCACTGAACCACTGCCAAGGGGATTGGTGCCACCCAACCTGGATAAGTACATGGGGGGCGGAGACCCAGATGAACACCTAGAGCTTTTCAGATGCAGATGCAACATGCCATTGATGGTGCATGCTGCAGGGCGTTCCCAGCCACGTTGGGAGGGCGAGCGCGAGAGTGGTACATGAATCTCCTAGAAGGTATCATCACCTCATGGGAAGGGTTCGCCTTGATTTTTTCACAGAAGTATGAAAGCAAGAAGACTAGAACTGTCCCGTTACATGCTCTGGTAAGCTTAAGGAAAAGGGTGAACCAATCGCTCAAATATTTCTTTGATGAGTGGACATGGGTAGTTCAATCCATCTGAAGAGTAGATCATGAGATCACCGTTGCAAGCCTGTTCCAGTCGGTACACAATGATAGACTGCAGGAGTCATTAGTGGAGGTAGCACCCAAGTCGCTATCTGATTTGGAAACAAGAGTCCATAAGATTATACTGATTGAGGAACAGTTGGCAGAGCCTTTGGTAGGGAGAGCGAAGAAGGAAGAGAAGCTGGAAGGCAAACAAGGGGACAAGCAATCTAGGTGGCGTCGCTCTGAAAGATCACCAAACCGGAGAAGTCGCTAGGAATAAAGGAGGGGGTATCAGGAGAAAGGCTGGAATATACGCCGCTTACAGAGTCTCGGAGGAAGATCTTCTTATACATGCAACACAAGGGGCACAACATACAGTGGCCAGAACCGTTAAAGACCCCGTCAGATCAAAGAAATCGCTGAAAGTTCTGTGACTTCCATGATTCTCATAGTCACACAACCGAGGAGTGTAGAGAGTTGAACAATGAGATTGAAATGTGGATAAGTGAAGGGCGACTAAGAGACTTCATTGTAAGTGCCTGATGCGTAAATGAACGCACACTAGTTTTACTCGATGGATTTCTCCAAAGAGATCATTTTTTCCCAAGGGTCTTCCTTTCTCTATTACTCAGAAATGTGTGTTAAAGCTGATCGAGGTTTCGTTTTGGTTTGGGATTTGGTTTTTAAACTAATCAACTAATAATTCAAATGAAATCAAACAAAGCAATTAACAAGTTGGAGATTCAAAGATAGACTAAGGCGGTTGTTCAGACTCGAATCCACGCTAGTTCGGTTAAGATGGATGAAATTATGCAATCTCAGTTTCAACAGACTAGATAACTTGACATTTCCTTTTGTAATCTCTACTCCATGGTCAGGCCGTAGAGATTCTATTCTATCAAACCTACAAGCTCCTATGGTCAAGCTAACTTGCAAGAAATCAAGAACGAACAAAGAACGATGAAATGCCACATAAACATGCAAAGAGATTAGGTTCTTCCAATCCTATGGTCAAGATATTGGGGGACCTAACGACCTCCTAAACTCTAGAATGATTCACGTCCGTGGTCAGAACCGCAAAATAAAGATAAACTCAGAAACTAACAATTGATCAAGTTGTCAGGATCAAAACGTTTAAATTAGGGTTTAGGAGAAATCGCATCTAAGTCTGAATAAATATTGATTAACATAAACGGGTTAGAAACCCGAAATCATTCATACAAAACCTTGGTCACGCTTCATCTAATCTAAACAACCCTAGGAGTTTAGCTCGACATCACTACAGAAGAAATCACAGAAACAACAAAGAAGAAAACCGAAGAAGAATACATCTTACTCCGAGAAAACCTAATCTTGATGAATCCTAGAAACTCTTGAGTTAAGCCTCGCTTCCTCTCGCTCAATCGTCACTTCAAAGCTCCGAGTTCTCCCTCCGAGAGTGTCTGGTTCGTCAGGGAAGAATGAAGAGTTGTCGTTCTGTCTATTTCTCAGGCTTTAAAACCCTATTTTTCCTCTCCAATCCAGATTTTTGCCAAAAAGTGCGCCCGCACTTTTTCTTGAAAAAAGTCGCACTTTTGAAAGTCGGCAAAAATTTTCCAGAACGTCGCTGAAAAAGTGCGCCTGGAGGCACCCAAAAAGTGCTTCGGCGCACTTTTTTGTCCAAACAGCGCACTTTTGGAGCTGGGAAAAATAATTTCAGCTCCATGCTTTTTTTGATGATTCCCGCTTCGTCTGAACTCCGAATTGGTCCCCGTTTGAAGCGTCGAGCTTGTAGAAAGGTCCTCCACAATGTGATAACCTGAAATCTCAACAAAAACAACTCGAAACAACATCAAATTGCCCAAAAGAGGGCCAGATGACAATAACACGCCATTTTCATGAAAGTTCCTAAAAACTATCACAAAAAGGAGTACAAAGAGGGGAATTTGGCTCAAATGTGGTGAGATAAACGTGGTAAATCTAACGGAGGATCGCCTAGGAAAAAAGAGGTGGAAGATAAGAAAGGGGGGTCTTCGCCCGATTGCAAGAATCGCAGGGCGATGACGGGACCAAAAAGAAATCACATCCAAAAATCAATCATGTTTATCAAACTATTCTCGGCGGCGAGAGCTGCCCAACAAAGAAAGCCAAAAAAGAAGAGGTACATGAGTTGATGATAATCGAGCAAGTAAATCAACCGGTGTTGGGGTTTACTGAAGAGGATATGGCTCGCGTTGGAGGACCAAGTCTCGAGGCGATGGTGATCCAGGTTGTCACACGCAACAGCCGAGTTGAGCGGGTCATGATCGATGAAGGAAGCTCAACGAATATCATTTTCTAGGATCTGTATAAGAGAATGAATCTGCCGGCTAGCCTGTTGAGGCAGATGAAGATGACTATCTCGGGATTCTCGGGATACTCAGGACCCATCAAAGGGATCGCTACGATGGAGTTGACCATTGGAGACGGCGACATACAGACGACGCGTGTAACATCCCCGCCCAACCGAACGGGTTAGAACTCAAGTCTGGGTGACTAGAGTGCCGGAAACGGTACTTAAGAGGGTCTCTTGAGGTCTGAGACGTTTGGGTATGTGCCGGGTTGAAGTTGCAAAAGAGGGGAACAGTGTACAGTACCAAAAGTGCTGATTTTGGGCCCTAATGTGCGCAGGCGCACATTTGGAAGTGCCAGGCGCACTTTTCAATTAATTCAGCAAACTTTCGGCTGAATATTCAAAATGTGCTCCTTTTGGGGGTAAATGTGCGCCGGCGCACATTTGGCATGCCAGGCGCACATTTCGTGCATAAAAGGACGAATTTGCACGGAAATCCAGAACTTTCCCCCCTTCTTTCTCTTTCCCCGAAATTCGTTTTTGACGAACCAAAAACCCCTTAACTTCAAACCTCGATTCCGGGAGTTGTAGAGCTCCGATTTGCGATCCGTTTGTTGCTACGGGTTCGTGGCGACGAGAGGAAGAGATCGCACATCGTGGTTCTGGGTGGTTCGGAGTAGGCTGCTGTCGGTGAGGAGGAGAAGAGCTACGACTTTGGAGTGGTAGAGCTTGGTCGTTCGGGTTCCGGGAGTTGTTTTAGAGCCTCGTCTTCTTGTCAGGTGAGGGTTTAGCGTACGATAGGTAGTATTGGTCGATGTGAGGAGTTGCAACCTTGACTTAGATGAATATAGGTTTTGCATGGAATTGAAAGAGAGTAAAAGGGGAAACTGTTCTGCATTGGATTGTTATGTAAATTGTGATGTTTCATGATTGTGGTGTGAATGTTATTTGATACATTGATTGATAATTGTTGGCTGATGTGATGTGGTTGGATTGGGGAAATGATTAACGATGATGTTAAATGGATCAGACTTAGTAATGAGTGTAGGAGGTATGGGACGCGATTCTTGTAAACTGTATCTATACCTTGTGCTGACAGTTGTGGTTGCAGGAGGGTGGTCCTGCCAATGTGGGGTCGCCCTTTAAATGGTGAACAGGTGGATGGCCCTGCCAATGTGGGGTCGTCCAAGGAAGGATGAACAGGAGGGTAACCCTAAGACTCACGACATGGCTATCCCTGTACTTGCAGGTGGGGGTGGCCGGTGAGCTAGCCGTTTACCCTTAAACTGTGTGTGCAATGTGGAATTATTGGATGAAGTGTAATGTGATTATACATGTGTGAATGGATGAAATGATGTTACGTGATATTGGATTGAGATGATGCTACGTGGTGTTTTGGATGGAATGATATTACGTGAATTGGTAGAATTGATGCTAGGTGCCGTTTTGAGTGGAATTGATTATGTGTGTGAAGGTGGTTGTTAATGTGTTTAGGGTTGTAGACTTATGACTTCGATTTGGCCAATAGAATTGGTAGGAGGATTTGTACATGGAAGTGGGCAATAGAAATGGTACGTGGAATTGGTTGAATGGAATTGGAACATGGAATTGGTACATGGAATGGTGATGTGGAATTGTGTTGTGGAATTATGTGGTGAACCTGAATTGTGGAATTGTGATATGGAATTGAATTGTTGATGTGTGTGATCGATGTAGTTATGTTTAATGGAATTAATTGATAGAACTGGAAGGAGCCAACGTTACCCCACCCGAAATACTGGTTGAGATCGAGTCTGATTCACTGGGTGAATCCCTTGGTTGGGTTACCAAGGTCGGTTGTCGTTCTCCTTCGTGGAAGGATCCTATATGGATGCGTCTGATGGTATACTCCTTCGGGGAAGGATCCTTTGTGGATGCGCCTGGATGGTGTGATGGCCGGCGGGGTAGCGGGGGAACAACTCCTTATGGCGCCTAATTAACTCACCTAGATAAATGAATTGATTGTTGATGCGTGTGTGTGGTGTGCTGAACGTGACTATGTTTGTTATGTGATGTGTTGTGGCTTATATTGGATTGACATGTGAACTGAATTGTGTCGTGTTGGGTGTGGAGAATAGTGTTGATGGTATGTTTAGGTGGTAGTTATGAATGGTGAATTACTGGCATGGAGATCTACTATTGGGTGATAATTTGGATGGCTTAGGGAAGACTGATCACTTACCTAGTGGATTGATGTTGCGAGTTGTGAATATGTGCAATGAAAACGTGTTTATTGATATGTGTGCTGAACGGTTGAATCGTAGTCGTGAGAGGTATTGTGTAATGATGATGAACCGTGTGCATGATGACTGTATTATATTGTTGTAATTGAGTTTTGTGAATGTCAGATTGAGGAATGCACCTATGTGATCGCCTAGACTGTGCATGTTTTAGGGAATTAAAATATGGTATGGCTGTGTCAGATTCCGTTGTGTTGTTTGTGTGCGGAGTTGGGATCGCTCCTAGGCTAGGTTCGGCGCATAGGTAGACCCAGTGGGTTCACTCAGTTTCATTAGGAAGCTGATCCCCCCCAGTTTCTCTTTCAGGTGCTCGTGGCTAGTGCTAGGTTGGAGTTGCAGCTGAGAGTTGAGTTTGAGAAGGTTGTCGTTTGGAGCCATGAGGTGAAGATCGGTGACTTGCTTGAAGTTGACCTTGCCTGTATTTATTATATTTCAGTTGACCAGGATATTTGGGTTGGGGACTTTTGTAAACCTTTGAAGTTGGATTGGTTTGAGTTTCGGTTTTATGTTGGATTTTATATAGGAGGCCTCCGTCGGATTGTGGACTTTAATGAGAAGTTTCTGTCTTCCTTTATTATTTTCGCGCTTTTGGTTAAACCTGTGCTTGCGTAGCATTCTATCTCGAGTCAATCTCGGGTAAACCGGGTTGATTCGGGACGGGTGTTACAAGTGGTATCAGAGCCTGGTTAGCCTCTGCTGTATAGGTGAGCTGTCCTTTCTTCTAGGGGATTTGCTACCCTCTTAATGGAAAGGACGGAACGTCGATGCAGTACTGGCCTTTCAGGGATCTTTAAACTGTTTTGAAATGGGTGGGAGTTTTAAAGTGAAAGTGTTTTGAAGTTGGTTGTGAGTTTTTCTTCAATGGTCAACTGAAATGTTCTAAATGTTCTCCTGTAGTGAATCGAGCCAAGCCGTGGGAGAGTGGTAGTGGTTGGTAGACTAGGAGGAGTTGGCTTGTGGTGTAGATCTTAGTAGTCTTTGGTGAAGCTAGATAGAGTGGTTGAAGTGTGTAGAGCCTTAGTGTGGTGGCGTTTGTTAGTGTAGTGTTGTTCCCTTGGTTGCCTGTGTTGTTGTGTTGTTGTGCTCTTGTGGTGCTTTCGTGGTTCGGTTGTGCGTGTTTGTTTGAAGGAAGTTCAGAGTAGGGGTGAGTTGTGTCTCTTGAGGGGGTGAGTCGCCAGAACCGTTAGGGGGAATTTCGGGAGGTAATGTGATCTTGAATTGCTGCATTTGTTGCTGTGATGTATGGTTGCATTGCTAGAGCAAGTCGGGTTGTGATTTCGGGGACGAAATCTCTTAAAGTAGGGGAGACTTGTAACATCCCCGCCCAACCGAACGGGTTAGAACTCAAGTCTGGGTGACTAGAGTGCCGGAAACGGTACTTAAGAGGGTCTCTTGAGGTCTGAGACGTTTGGGTATGTGCCGGGTTGAAGTTGCAAAAGAGGGGAACAGTGTACAGTACCAAAAGTGCTGATTTTGGGCCCTAATGTGCGCAGGCGCACATTTGGAAGTGCCAGGCGCACTTTTCAATTAATTCAGCAAACTTTCGGCTGAATATTCAAAATGTGCTCCTTTTGGGGGTAAATGTGCGCCGGCGCACATTTGGCATGCCAGGCGCACATTTCGTGCATAAAAGGACGAATTTGCACGGAAATCCAGAACTTTCCCCCCCTTCTTTCTCTTTCCCCGAAATTCGTTTTTGACGAACCAAAAACCCCTTAACTTCAAACCTCGATTCCGGGAGTTGTAGAGCTCCGATTTGCGATCCGTTTGTTGCTACGGGTTCGTGGCGACGAGAGGAAGAGATCGCACATCGTGGTTCTGGGTGGTTCGGAGTAGGCTGCTGTCGGTGAGGAGGAGAAGAGCTACGACTTTGGAGTGGTAGAGCTTGGTCGTTCGGGTTCCGGGAGTTGTTTTAGAGCCTCGTCTTCTTGTCAGGTGAGGGTTTAGCGTACGATAGGTAGTATTGGTCGATGTGAGGAGTTGCAACCTTGACTTAGATGAATATAGGTTTTGCATGGAATTGAAAGAGAGTAAAAGGGGAAACTGTTCTGCATTGGATTGTTATGTAAATTGTGATGTTTCATGATTGTGGTGTGAATGTTATTTGATACATTGATTGATAATTGTTGGCTGATGTGATGTGGTTGGATTGGGGAAATGATTAACGATGATGTTAAATGGATCAGACTTAGTAATGAGTGTAGGAGGTATGGGACGCGATTCTTGTAAACTGTATCTATACCTTGTGCTGACAGTTGTGGTTGCAGGAGGGTGGTCCTGCCAATGTGGGGTCGCCCTTTAAATGGTGAACAGGTGGATGGCCCTGCCAATGTGGGGTCGTCCAAGGAAGGATGAACAGGAGGGTAACCCTAAGACTCACGACATGGCTATCCCTGTACTTGCAGGTGGGGGTGGCCGGTGAGCTAGCCGTTTACCCTTAAACTGTGTGTGCAATGTGGAATTATTGGATGAAGTGTAATGTGATTATACATGTGTGAATGGATGAAATGATGTTACGTGATATTGGATTGAGATGATGCTACGTGGTGTTTTGGATGGAATGATATTACGTGAATTGGTAGAATTGATGCTAGGTGCCGTTTTGAGTGGAATTGATTATGTGTGTGAAGGTGGTTGTTAATGTGTTTAGGGTTGTAGACTTATGACTTCGATTTGGCCAATAGAATTGGTAGGAGGATTTGTACATGGAAGTGGGCAATAGAAATGGTACGTGGAATTGGTTGAATGGAATTGGAACATGGAATTGGTACATGGAATGGTGATGTGGAATTGTGTTGTGGAATTATGTGGTGAACCTGAATTGTGGAATTGTGATATGGAATTGAATTGTTGATGTGTGTGATCGATGTAGTTATGTTTAATGGAATTAATTGATAGAACTGGAAGGAGCCAACGTTACCCCACCCGAAATACTGGTTGAGATCGAGTCTGATTCACTGGGGTGAATCCCTTGGTTGGGTTACCAAGGTCGGTTGTCGTTCTCCTTCGTGGAAGGATCCTATATGGATGCGTCTGATGGTATACTCCTTCGGGGAAGGATCCTTTGTGGATGCGCCTGGATGGTGTGATGGCCGGCGGGGTAGCGGGGAACAACTCCTTATGGCGCCTAATTAACTCACCTAGATAAATGAATTGATTGTTGATGCGTGTGTGTGGTGTGCTGAACGTGACTATGTTTGTTATGTGATGTGTTGTGGCTTATATTGGATTGACATGTGAACTGAATTGTGTCGTGTTGGGTGTGGAGAATAGTGTTGATGGTATGTTTAGGTGGTAGTTATGAATGGTGAATTACTGGCATGGAGATCTACTATTGGGTGATAATTTGGATGGCTTAGGGAAGACTGATCACTTACCTAGTGGATTGATGTTGCGAGTTGTGAATATGTGCAATGAAAACGTGTTTATTGATATGTGTGCTGAACGGTTGAATCGTAGTCGTGAGAGGTATTGTGTAATGATGATGAACCGTGTGCATGATGACTGTATTATATTGTTGTAATTGAGTTTTGTGAATGTCAGATTGAGGAATGCACCTATGTGATCGCCTAGACTGTGCATGTTTTAGGGAATTAAAATATGGTATGGCTGTGTCAGATTCCGTTGTGTTGTTTGTGTGCGGAGTTGGGATCGCTCCTAGGCTAGGTTCGGCGCATAGGTAGACCCAGTGGGTTCACTCAGTTTCATTAGGAAGCTGATCCCCCCCCAGTTTCTCTTTCAGGTGCTCGTGGCTAGTGCTAGGTTGGAGTTGCAGCTGAGAGTTGAGTTTGAGAAGGTTGTCGTTTGGAGCCATGAGGTGAAGATCGGTGACTTGCTTGAAGTTGACCTTGCCTGTATTTATTATATTTCAGTTGACCAGGATATTTGGGTTGGGGACTTTTGTAAACCTTTGAAGTTGGATTGGTTTGAGTTTCGGTTTTATGTTGGATTTTATATAGGAGGCCTCCGTCGGATTGTGGACTTTAATGAGAAGTTTCTGTCTTCCTTTATTATTTTCGCGCTTTTGGTTAAACCTGTGCTTGCGTAGCATTCTATCTCGAGTCAATCTCGGGTAAACCGGGTTGATTCGGGACGGGTGTTACAACGCGATCTGTGGATTTTCATGTCATGGATTGTAAATCTATATACAATATGATCCTTGGTCGCCCAGCCCTAGCATCATTTCAGGCTATCTCATCCCCAGTACATCAAGTGATGAAGTTCGCCACGGAGGAGGGGTAGGATTCGCCCGAGGGCACCCAGATATCGCCATAAATTGCTATAGAGTAGCAACTAGGAGTACATGCTTCAACATTAGATTGGAAACTGACAACGGTGGGGAAAGGTTGATCCCAGCAGAATCAAACGTCCCGGTACCACTATGGGTAGAAGATATCACGAAAACAGTCTGAATCTCATCGTATCTGGAGGAGGAAGAAAGGCAGAAACTTATTCAGCTTATAAGGGAATTCGCGCACTTGTTCGCATGGTCGCCAAGTGACATGCCTGGAATCGTCCCAGACATAATCAAACATTGTCTGGCAATCGAACCAGAAAGTCGTCCTATACAGCAGAAGAGGTGAAGTATTTGCAGAGGCAGACAATAAGCCGTGGCGATAGAGGTGGATAAACTTTTGAAGGCTGGTTTTATCAAGGAAGTCCATTATCCTGAGTGGCTGGCTAATGTTGTCCTGGTCAAGAAATCGTTAGGAGCATGGAGGATGTGTGTGGATTTCACCAGTCTGAATGACGTTTGTCCCAAGGACCCGTACCCTTTGCCAAATATAGAACAGCTGGTGGATGCAACAACTAACAATGAGATGTTGTCATTTTTGGATATGTTTTCAGGCTATCATCAATCCCACTAAATGAAGAGGATCAAGAGAAGACAACATTCATGACACCTACGACCAATTACTGTTATCGGGTAATGCCTTTTGACCTCAAGAATACAGGTGCTACATATCAGAGGATGATCGACACGGTTTTCTCAAAACAGATTGGAAGAAACTTGGAAGCATATCTGCACGATCTGTTGGTCAAAAGCAAAAAGGTCAGCGATCACTTAGGCGATTTAAGGAAAACCTTTGACACGTTGCAAAGTACTCTCTCAGACTTAATCCACTGAAGTGTGTCTTCGGAGCAACGTCGGGGAAGTTTTTGGGGTACCTCATAACCAGGAGGGGAATAGAGGCTAACCCGTCCTAGATAGCAGCGATCACGACAATGGCTCCTCCAAAGACCATGAAGGAAGTTCAAGTCTTGTCTGGGCGACTCACGACAATCAATCATTTCATCCCAAGAATTGCAGATCGCTGTGCTCCATTTTTTACAACTCTAAAAAATGCGTCTAAATTCGCCTGGATGAAAAGTGTAACAAGGCTTTTGAAGAGCTAAAACAATTTTTAGTTACTCCTCCTATACTTGCATCAGCTAAGTTAAATGAAGACCTGTTTCTCTATATTGAAATCTCTCCTAAAGCGGTCAGTGTTGTGCTAGTCTGTCGGGAAGAAAAAAGTGAGTATCCCATTTTCTACACAAGCAAAACATTAATCGACGCAGAAACAAGATATCCGACGATTGACAAAATTGCATACGCAGTAGTATGTGCGGCTAGGAAGTTGATGCCTTATTTTCCGGCGTTATTCATGTGCTTACCAACTTACCAATCAAAAATGTTTTGAGGTCCATGAGCGTGGCAGGAAGACTAGCAAAGTGGATAATCAAATTAAGTGAGTACGATATAAGATATCAACCTAGGACAACGATCAAGGCTCAGGTCCTCGCAGATTTTGTAGTAGAGGGCGCGGTCTAGGAAGATTCAGAAGAAGGAGAAGAGTGGACGCTATTTACGGATGGTGCCTCTAGTAAGGGAGGAGCTGGAGCAGGGATAGTTTTGAAATCGCGGGTGGTGTACTCCATGAGGTGGCCTTGCGATTTGCGACTAACATAACAAACAATGTAGCAGAGTGTGGTGCTATGGAAGCGGGACTACAAATCGCTAAGAGCATGGGGGTCACTAACATCAAGGTGTTTTCAGACTCGACGGTAGTCATCAGTCAAGTAAACAGGAGTTTCGAGATAAAGGAAGAACTGCTCCTCCCCTACTTTGATGAAGTTAAATTGCTCATATCCGAATTTAAGAGGGTGAACATTGAGCAGATCGCTAGAGAAGGAAATAGTCATGCGGATGCACTCTCAAAACCCGCGACAACAATAGACTTTGAAGAAGGACGGATGGTTACAGTAGAGAAGGAAGTAAGGGAAAAAACAATGTATACAAATTAGTCAGGACACAATACAAGGTGATTGGAGGACTCCTATCATCCAGTTCCTAGAAGATGACACAGTGCAGAGCGATCAGAATGAAGCAACTAAGCTACGTAGGCGAGCATGGAGGTGCATCCTTCTGGGAGGTGAATTATATAAAAAGTTAGCAATGGGCCCCTACCTAAGGTGTCTCGGTGAAGAGGGTGCAAAATGGGCACTAGAAGAAGTACATGCAGGCGTTTGCGGCACTCATTTAGAGGCGAGGAGTCTAGAAAAAAATTTGATCTATCAAGGATTTTACTGGCCAACAATGAGAAAAGAAGCTGACGATCTGTAAAAAATGCCACAAATGTCAAGAGTTCGCAAACTATCACAAAAAGCCAGCAACAACCCTCCAAGCGATAATCATCCCATGGCCGTTCGCGAGATGGGGGATGGACATTTTGGGTCCATTCCTAGAGGCAACATGAAAGAGAAAGTACCTCATAGTGGCTGTGGATTATTTCACCAAGTGGGTGGAAGCTGAGGCAGTCACCAACATCACGGCTAAACAGATATAAAAATTTGTGTTCAAGTATATTGTCACAAGATTCGGAATCTCGCAGAGCATCATTTGCGATCATGGCACCCAGTTCGATTGTCAGGGTTTTAAGGAGTTTTGTGATGATTTGAAGATAAACTTGAAATTCGCATTGGTTGCCTACCCACAAGCCAATGGGCAGACGGAGGCGATGATGACACTCGATTTGACGTGATTATCAGCCTCATTTAAGCAACATTTCCTTGCTTAAGACATGGTTTTTAAGGTAGAATAACGAATATTCAATCAATTGCCCTATCTCGTGCCATTTGTGTTACTTTGGCCCGTTCCGGGTCTATTTGATGGTTTCTAGTGTTTTTATGATAGCACAGGTTTTTGCCGTCAAATAAAGTAGCCAAGGACGTGTCTAAGGCGTTGGAACATCGAGGAATCGCACCGGAATCGATCCAAGGAGCCAACCAAGTCAAACAAATTCCTGCCCCGGTTTACAAAGGAATTTTCGCCGAAAATTCCTTAGTATTTTCGGCGAAAATATCAGTACAAATCGACTGATGCTCATCAACAGATGTTTTCGGTGAAAACCCTAAGTTTTCGACCGAAAACTATTGGACCGAAAATCACAGGAGAAAGCAGCCGGCGGTCCATCCATTTACAAAGGAATTTTGCCAAAAATTCTTCAATATTTTCGGCGAAAATGTCAGGCAAAATCCGGCAGTATTAGGGTTAAGTATAAATACTTAACCGGCGGCCCTAAATAGAATAGACCTCATAATATCAATCAGAATTTCCAGACCTAGAAGTTCGAGAGAGAGTTTAGAGAGTTCAAAGAATCGTGGAGAGATCGTGACGCCATCCCTTCACCTCGGAGACTCGGAGCTTGGATTGAAGATTACCGGAGATTGAAGCTTCACGGATTCGTCAAATTAGGTTTTACAGTTCTTCTCTGTTCTTCCTACCTGAGATGTATTCCTTGTTTGTTTTCGATTCTCTTGTTCCTAATATGAGTAGCTAAACTCGTAGAGCTTAGATTAGATGAACCCTAAGTGACCCAGGGCTTTAAAGTGGTCACGGATCGGCGGTGATTAGATTCAAAGTTCAATCAGTTTCTCTTTGCATGGTTGTTTTGTTCTTGATTGTTTATGTTTCTTTTCTGATTGATCGCCTAGATTAGGTTTGTGTTGAATCAGGGTTTGTCGCCAGACAGCTTCTCTGCTTTAAACATTAAAACTTGTCTTTCCTGATCACCTAGCTTAGATTCTTGTTAAGCTGAGGATAGAAGCGAACGCTCGCCTCGCTTTAGAACATCAATTCAACCAGTTAACCTTATAATTGGAGTGTGCCTTTCGTAGGAACCGATTAGGGTTAATCCACTGCAAGAGTAACTCATAAATCATTAGTAATTGCACTAGTTAAGTTAAGTCGTTGCGAGAGGCGACCGTACTCGGGCGACTAATTAATCTTGGTAGTTAGAACGGATAGAGCGAACGTTCGCCGGTCTTAAACCTAAGGGTTAGGAGTTATGGTGGTGTATAGAAATTGATTGAATGAGAATTGAAATCCGCTGATCTGTTGATTGCTGGTGCTTTGGTAATCTAAGGGGGATTCAAAATCTAAGCTTGTCTATCATCTTTGTTTAACCAATCAATCATTCTGTCTTTTAATTTCATTTTAATTTTCCTGCATCTTAGTTTAGAAGTCGTGGAACTCATACCACGCACAACGTGTTCAAACTTGGATAAATTGCCAGCTTCTTTGAGTAGTCAATTAGAAGAAACCCTGTGGAATACGATCTGCTTAGCTTTCTAGCTTGGTAGTATTTGATCACTGTTCTGCAGCTCATCAAATTGGCGCCGTTGTCGGGGACTCTTCTATATTGTTTGAAAGAAGAGTTGGCATTTTATTCTTCTACTTTCCATCTTTCATTTCCATCACACTTCAATTTTACACCGGTTGTGCTTGTTTTTGTCCCTTGCAGATCATAGCAGGTACATAATCGAATCACTTCCGTTCCATCTTCCCTACCGCAATGGCTGCTCAAAAGAGTCTTGCGGACTACAATAAGCCAAGTGCTACTAGTGTTCGTTCTTCCATCTTTGTGCCGCGCAATGAAGATGGTCCTGACTATGAGATCAAGATCCCCTTCCTGGAAATGATCTCTAGGGATTTACAATTTGAAGGCAGGCCATTAGACAATCCGTGCACGCATCTGACGGATTTCCTTGATCTCTGCAGCACTTTCAAGAACGCGAATCTTGACAAGAACACTCTTTACTTGAGAGCTTTCCCGTTCTCTCTAAAAGGTGCAGCTAAGAGGTGGCTCACTGGAAAACCACCTGGCTACTACACTGACTGGGAGACTCTTGCTCAGGAATTCGTAGAGGAATACTTCCCTCCTTCCAGAACAACTGCTTATAGGAAAAACATCTCAAGGTTCAGACAGAGAGAAGGAGTAAGTTTACATGATGCTTGGAACGAATTCCAGGGACTCCTCTACGATTGCCCTCATCATGGATTCGAGCAGAGACAACTAGCCGAGATCTTTGCTTGGGGTATGAACGAAGAGTCATCTGAATGGGTTAACTCCTTAGCTGATGGAGATTACACCGCACTCGCACCGGAAGCTGCTCTTCTTCACTTTGCAAACTGCGCATCTAAGTCGAGAAGCTGGGAGAGACAGTTTGGAGCAACTAAGAGCCGACCAAGCCGTGAAGATCAGATCAAGATTGAAGTGCAGAAAGAAATGAAAAAGATTTTTGGTAACTGGTCTTCAGAGGAAGTGAACTTTATTGATCAAGGCTTCACCAGCAATCAAAGAGGCTACCCTGATTATCGTCAGTTCATACAACCTCCTCAACAACAAGGAAGTTTCCAAGAGCGCCCTCCTTACAACTTCGGATTCAACCAGAGTCAGAATCCGTACTTGAGCGATAGTTATCAAGATCAACCTCAGAGATCTACATCAAGGAACACAAGGGATATCGAGGTGGACAAAAAGTTCGACCTGATCATGGCAAGGCTCGATAGCTATGAGGAGAAATTCAAGCTTCAAGCCGACTTAAATCAAGAACATGAAGCTCGAGGTCAAAGAATGGAGAGCCTATTGAATAACATGTTTAGCCTGGTAACTAGTAGTCCCCTCCTTAATCAATCATCAGTTTGAGACGACTCTACCATCAGGGAGGAGCACGTCAAAGACATCTCCACAAGAAGCGGCAAGCAATTAGCTGGTCCTACAGCTCCTGACCCGGTCTTGGCTCCTGCTACTATAGCCATTGACAAGCCAGAGATCAAGAAGGAGGTGACTGCCCCGCCTGCCCTGACAGAGACATCTCCTGCGCCACCCCCTCCATCATATCTGGCTCCGATTCCGTTTCCTAAGGCCGCACAATCAAAGGAGAAAGATCATGATACCCGGTACAAAAGTGGCATGGATACTTTATGGATACTTGAAGAACACGAATATGAATACACCAGTTACTGATGCTATCCAGGTGATACCGGAGGCTGACAAAATCGCAAAGGATCCTGCGAAGAACAAGAAGAAGGAAGAGTTGTCTTCCGTCTCCCTCGAGGAAGAATGCTCCGCCATCCAGAGCCAGGCGACACCCATACCTCCCCCAGCTAAGTGTCGAGATCCCGGTGCTTTTACTTTGCCTTGAATTATTAATGATGTGAAGATTGATCGTAGTGTAATTGATCTAGGTGCTTCTATCAATGTTATGCCTACTTGCCTGTTTGAGAAATTGAACCTAGGAGGGTTGAAACCAATTAGCATGCATTTAGTGTTTGCCGACAGATCTGTTAAACTACCTAGGGGAATAATAGAAAATGTGGTTGTCCAATGTGGTCCTTTTACTATTCTGACTGACTTTGTTGTCATGGATACTCGAGAGGAAGATGTCACTCTTCTCCTAGGCCGACCGTTCATGGCAACAGCCGGCATTACCATTAATGTCCCGAATGGCTCGTTGACATTAAGGGTCGGCAAGGATACCATGACATTCCACCTCAAGGACGGTATGCATGTCTCAGTCAAAGAATAGATGCATTGTTTATCTGTTGAAGCTGTGGAGTTGGCCTCGGTCAACTCTAGTTCTAATGAAAAATCTGGAGTCTCTTTAGAAATGTGCTTGCCAAGTGTCGGACAGGTCCCTAATCTGAAGAATGAGCTGTCGGCACAAGAGCCAAGAAAGAAGGAAGATCCGACGGCATTCCCCCATGAATCACCAAAAGTTAAGGATCCTGGCGAGACGAAGAAGAAAGGAACAGGAGAGACCAAGGAGGTTTGGGGGCCAGTCATTAAACCATCTTCTACCGAGCCACTAGGGAAGAATGATCCTCTGAAGGACGCTTCTTCGAAAGAACTGTGCGGGCCATTTGAAATCTCTGGTCATCTTCCCGAAGAACGACCCAAGCTAATTCACGCACACGGAAAGAAGTTCACACTTGCCGGAGGATCCCCAAGGCCATATTTCATGAACTCCGACTCGGACCTAAGAGAAATCCTGAGTTGGGACGTCTCCTAACACCGTCCAGGTATCGTCCAGCTCAAGGACGTTAAGCAAGAGCGCTTTGTGGGAGGCAACCCACGGCTGGAGTCAGTTTTTCATTTGTGTCAACCCTAGTGTTTTAGAGTCGGTTCGGGGGAGCCAAAAGTGTCAGTTTGTTTGATCTCTTATTTTTCATGTGTAGTCTGTGTGTCATAGTGTCATTCTCAAGTTGATTGAGGTTGTTCCGATTTTTGTGGATTTAATTGTGATTTTCTGAAGTTTGCCGGATTTGCGAAAATATTTTCAATCGTGCAGTTCAAAATTTTCGGCGAAAATGCACCATATTTTCGGCGAAAACTCTCTTTGAAATCTCACTGTTTTTCTAGTCAATTTTAACTCCAATTTTCGGCGAAAACTACTTGTAGTTTTCAGCGAAAATACCTTTGAAAAACTGGCAGTACTCTTTAACTGATATTTTCGACGAAAACTTGCACTTATTTTCGCCGAAAATTCAAGGCAAATTTTCGGACCTTATCTCTTTAATTCCCGGTCGAGTCTCTCTCTCTCCTCACTTTCCCATTTCGAAAATTTTCAAATTCCCCCTAAACCTTCTTTGTTCGACTTTTAGTCTGTGTGGATCCGGGACACTTGTCCCGGTATCCTTTTGATTTTTTTGTTGTTTTTTGTTTTGTAGGAACTCGAGTAGCTACACCGCTCCGCTCCGGGCTATCCGTGCTCATCCCCTACACCGACCATCTCATTCCAGGTTCTTCGTATATCTTACTCTAGTTTAGTCCTGTGAGGACACAGAACAATTTAAGTGTGGGGTAGGATGCTAGAGAACCTTGCATGAACTTGATTGCCCTTAATTGTGTGTTGTGTGTTTCTCGGTGCCTTTCCAGTTTCTCTAGCATTAGAATTGTTCGGTTCTTGATTTTTGATGTTAAGTTGTTGTTCAATCTGTCATAATGGTGCTTAGACTGCTTAACCTAGAACCTGAAAACCAACGTGTATATTTTGATGCTAAATTGCCTGGTCAGAACAGATTTTTGAAAATCACACTTGTAGTTTGTAGCCTTGATTGCATGAAAATGACCGAATCCGACTAGCAAACCAAATGTGAGCTTTTGATCCATTGCACGTAACTTGCAATTTCAATTCTTTTGAGTGAGTTTTCTGATTGCTTGAATGAGTTAGAATTTGCATGAGACCTACTCGAGACCACACGATGACACGAGTTCTAGAATGATAGGGGCACCTAGGGGAATCTAGGTGCCCCTATCATTCTAGAACTCGTGTCATCGTGTGGTCTCGAGTAGGTCTCATGCAAATTCTAACTCATTCAAGCAAACAGAAAACCACTCAAAAGAATTAAAATTGCAAGTTACGTGCAATGGATCAAAAGCTCACAGTTGGTTTGCTAGTCGAATTCAGTCATTTTCATGCAATCAAGGCTACAAACTACAAGTGTGATTTTTAAAAATTCTGTTCTGACCAGGAAATTTAGCATCAAAGTATACAAGTTGGTTCTCAAGTTCTAGGTTAAGCAGTCTAAGCATCATTATGATAGTTTGAACAACAACTTAACATCAAAAATCAAGAACTGAGCCATTCTAATGCTAGAGAGACTGGAATGGAATCACGAGGCACACAGAAAACACAATCAAGGGCAATCAAGTTCATGCAAGGTTCTCTAGCATCCTACCCCACACTTAAATCGGACTGTGTCCTCATGGTGATACCTCCGGTCGTTGTTCGGACGTTCAGCCAAATAAAAACTACTAATGCTAAGAACAAGCGTATAGCAGATCGTATTCAACTCGAGGTTTCTTCTAATCGACTACTTTGAAGAAGCTGGCAAATAACTCAGGTTAAAACACGTTGTGCGTGGTGTGAGTTCCACGACTTCTAATCTATTAAGCAAAGGAAAACAAAAGACAGAAAGATTAAAAGATTGACTAACGGGAAGATAGACGAACTTAGATTTCGAATCCCCCTTCGTTCCCCAAAGCATTGGCAATCGACAGATCAGCGGTTTTCAATTCTAATTCAATCGGTTTCTATACACCACCATAACTCCTTACCCTTAGGTTTAAGACCGGCGAACGTTCGCTCTATCCGTTCTAACTACCAAGATTAACTAGCCGCCCGGGTACGGTCGCCTCTCGCAACGACTTAATTAATTGGTGTAATTACTAGTGATTAATGAGTTACTCTTGCAGTGAATTAACCCTAACCGGTTCCTACCAAAGGCACACTCCAATTATAAGGTTAATTGTTTAATTCGATGTTCTAAAGTAAGGCGAGCGTTCGCTTCTATCCTTAGCTTAACAAGAATCTAATCTAGGGGATCAATCCAGACAAGAAACATGAACAATGAAGAACGAATCAAACATGCAAAGAGAAACTGATTGAACTTCGAATCTAATTACCGCCGATCCGTGACCGCTTTAAAGCCCTGGGTCACTTAGGGTTCATCTAATCTAAGCTCTACAAGTTTAGTTACTCATATCAGAAACAAGAGAATCAAAGGCAACAATGAAGATCATCATACAGAGGAAGAACAGATAAGAACTGAAAAACCTAATTCTGACGACTCCCGCGAAGCTTCAATCTCCTGGATCTTCAACTTTAAGCTCCGAGTTCTCCGAGGTGGAAGGATGGCGTCACGATCTCTCCACAGATCTTTGAACTCTCTATACTCTATCTATCGACCCTAGAGTCGGCTGACTCTCAAAAGTCTGATTTGTGAAAATATGAATAATGAGTTATCCGTCCCTTTGTCCCCGGCTGCCGGCTGCTTCTTTAAATAGGTACGTTTTAGGGTTTCCAATACAGCGCCGGATTTGGAAGGGATTTTCGCCGAAAATAATGAAGTATTTTCGTCGAAGATGAGCTGATGTTTTCGCCGAAACCATAGGGATAGTTTCGGCGAAACTGGCTTTGAGTTCAATGCTCCGCCGGCTGTTCAATGTCTTCGGTCCGAGCAGTTGATTGGTTTCGCCGAAACCATCCTTCTCTTGGCATCAGTTGATTTGAACTGCTGGTTTCGCCGAAATTGGAGGCCTGGTTTCGCCGAAACTGTAAGTGTGAATGGGTAGATTTTCGGTTTGACTTTGATTGGCTCCTTTGATCGATTCCGGTTCAGTTCCTCGATGTTCCTATGCCTTAGACACGTCCATGGCTACTTTATTTGACGGCAAAAACCTGTGCTTACGCAAAAACACTAGAAAACCATCAAATAGACCCGAAAAGGGCCAAAGTAACCAAATCGGTAGGAAATAGGGTAGTTGAGTGAATATTCGCTATTTTACCCCTAAAACCACGTTTCAAGCAAGGAAATGTCGCTTAAATGAGGCTGATAATCACGTCAAATCGAGTGTCATCAAATACCCCACACTTAAGCTTTTGCTTGTCCTCAAGCAAACTGAACTAGAAAACACTCAAATTCACAAATGACACGAGATTAAACCGAGATTCAATTCTAACAATTTGGTTTAGACTGTTCCACGTAGAAAAAGTGACCTACACATGCAAGAACATCAACCAAACAAGTTTTCGATCTCACTAATTTCTGCACACTTCAAGTAGTGGTTTTAACAAAGCTCGTTTCTTGGGAAAACAATTAATCATAATTAACCGACTACGATGACACCAATTCTAATCAAAAAGACTCTAAGCTCTAGCCATGATGTGGACGCGGAGGTAGGAAAAGTGACGTGGTTATCGACTCAACTTCATCCTTTTCTAGATCTGTACGTTACATGTTCTAGCTAGGACCGCTTTAAACAATTTATTTCAAGTTTCAACTTCTTCCTTCAATTTATTTACTGCATACTAGTGCTCGATACCAAACACTTCACTTAGGTGTTGGACCTGCCTAGCTCACAGTATTTGTGCTTATGCTAGTGCTCAACCCGAACACTTCACTTAGGTGTCGGGCTTGCCTAGCTTTATTTTCAGCACTTTAAAGAACTTTAACATTAACTTGAACAACTCAATTACTTGATTCAACAAATTAGCCACTTGATCCTAGCTAGTTATAACTTTTTACACAAGATCTCGAATTGGATTTCCGTCTAATCTCTAGCCACAATCACAGGTGAACAAATATGGAGTGAAAAACATGGGAGAAGCTAGCATTTATCATCTTAGAACGGTGTTATCGAGCTTTGTTATTAACAGACCATATAATTCAATTAATTCAAGTTTCAACTACTGAAGTGATTTATGATCTGTTCTGACCTAGACTCATTTAATATCAGTTCCAACACGTTGGTTACAGGTTCTAAGTGGAACAGTCTAGACGTCATTGTTCAAAATTGAAGTCAATTTAACATCAAGAGTCAAGAATTGAGCAATTCTATGCTAGAGAATTTTCAAATTTGAACCACAGAATCATAGATAGCAAGCAAGATCATGCATAATCCTAGACTCCTACCCCACACTTAAACGGTTCTGTGTCCTCACAGGACTAAACTAAGTAGAGAGATACGAAGAACCTGTGACGAGATGGTCGGTGTAGGGGATGAACACGGAGCGTCCGGAGTAGAGCGGAGTAGCTACTCGAGTTCCTACAAAAACAAAAACAACAAAAAGATCAAAAGGATACCGGGACAAGTGTCCCGGATCCACACAGAATAAAAGTCGAACAAAGAAGGTTAAGGGGAATTTTGAAAATATTTTGACTCTTTTTTTTTTTTTTCAAATTCACGGCACCGCATTCCTAGAGAAGTCTAGACAATCTAAGCTCAAGTAGTTCAGAAAAAATCACACCGAAACAGCAGGCACGCAAAAATGAGGTAGACCGGTATTAAACTCGTCGAAATTCAACAATCAATATGTCAAAAGATTCGAAATTGAAAACCCAACAACTAACCTTTTAGACACGACTCAAGAAAATGGACGGAAAGCGACGAAGTTGGCCAAAAACGTGAAAAACTTGTTTCGGGCATAACTGGAGCTACAAGCTCCGATTTGGACGATCAAGTATGCGTTAGAACCGGACCGAAAAAAGGAATCTGATTTTCATAACAGAACAAATTTTCGGCGAAAATTTCATAATATTTTCGCTGAAAATATCTTCGAAAACTGGCAAAAATAATGAGAAGTTCACTGTTTGCAGTTTTCGGATAGAAATTTATTATTTTTCGCCGAAAATACTTTTTTTTTTTTGAAAACTCATTTTCTTTTTCTTAAAAACCTAATAGAAAATAAATCAAAACGAAAGGAAATTAAACTGACACTTTGGCTCCCCCGAACCTGATTCGAACGACGAAAAGACTGACTAAAAAAATTCAAAAACAGACTCCAGCCGTGGGTTGCCTCCCACGAAGCGCTCTCTTTTAACGTCCTTGAGCCGGACGGTACCTGTTAGGGACCCCAACTTAGGAGTTCCTTGAAGTCAATCGTCTTCTTCAAGGTGTGCGGTTGAGTGCCATGTAGCACTCCAGAAGGGTGATGTAACCGGTAGTGCTCCAGTAGATCGTGGTTCTGGTTGGATGACCAGTTCTTCTTGAATTCTCCTTCTGGAGGAGGAAAGAGGTAGTACGGCGCGGCATGGTCAATGACTCCATCTTCCTACCTGATGATCATCCAGAGGTCTCTCGGGATCGAGTATGTAAACTTCTAAAGCCATGACCTTGTTGCTTTCCACGTGCTCGTCTCTGGCTTGATCTACAAGTTGACTCAGCGGAAGTGTAGGTGAGGGTATCTCTTCAATCTCTATGTGCTCCTCTTCGGTTTCAACTTCAAGATGGATTGGCTTTATATCTTCATCAACCACCACCGCCAAGGATTCTTCTAGCTCATAATAGTCATGGATAGGATCATCATCTTCTTCTTCGAACAGCTCTTGAGCGTCTTTTGTCATTAACTGCTTTGGTTGCTCGAGCTTGATGTCCGTCGCGAGATGAGCTTGTAGCATTGAAGAGATATTATCCAAGGCAGATTGGGTTCTCGACGAGCATTGTTGATGTTCATGAAGCATCTCTTGGTTATCTCTAGCGCCTCTTCGATGCTCTTGTTGGTGTATCTCTTGGTGACCTTGTAGCATTGAAAAGATATTATCAAAGAGGGAGTCAAATCTCGCCGTCTGTAGTTGTTGTTGATGTAGCAATTCTTGATAATCTTCGGGATATGGTGCTTCATTGATGTACCGCACTCGGTACCGGTCATCCCACCTGTTACCCTGCATAATCAAAACTAAGAAGCACTACCCAGGTAAATCATGGAAGTATGGAGGAAAATACAATGGTAAGGCGGAAAGGTAGAAGAATAAAATGCCAACTCTTCTTTCAAACAATTAGAAGAGTCCCCGGCAACGGCGCCAATTTGGTGATACCTCCGGTCGTTGTTCGGACGTTCAGCCAAATAAAAACTACTAATGCTAAGAACAAGCGTATAGCAGATCGTATTCAACTCGAGGTTTCTTCTAATCGACTACTTTGAAGAAGCTGGCAAATTACTCAGGTTAAAACACGTTGTGCGTGGTGTGAGTTCCACGACTTCTAATCTATTAAGCAAAGGAAAACAAAAGACAGAAAGATTAAAAGATTGACTAACGGGAAGATAGACGAACTTAGATTTCGAATCCCCCTTCGTTCCCCAAAGCATTGGCAATCGACAGATCAGCGATTTTCAATTCTAATTCAATCGGTTTCTATACACCACCATAACTCCTTACCCTTAGGTTTAAGACCGGCGAACGTTCGCTTATCCGTTCTAACTACCAAGATTAACTAGCCGCCCGGGTACGGTCGCCTCTCGCAACGACTTAATTAATTGGTGTAATTACTAGTGATTAATGAGTTACTCTTGCAGTGAATTAACCCTAACCGGTTCCTACGAAAGGCACACTCCAATTATAAGGTTAATTGTTTAATTCGATGTTCTAAAGTAAGGCGAGCGTTCGCTTCTATCCTTAGCTTAACAAGAATCTAATCTAGGGGATCAATCCAGACAAGAAACATGAACAATGAAGAACGAATCAAACATGCAAAGAGAAACTGATTGAACTTCGAATCTAATTACCGCCGATCCGTGACCGCTTTAAGCCCTGGGTCACTTAGGGTTCATCTAATCTAAGCTCTACAAGTTTAGTTACTCATATCAGAAACAAGAGAATCAAAGGCAACAATGAAGATCATCATACAGAGGAAGAACAGATAAGAACTGAAAAACCTAATTCTGACGACTCCCGCGAAGCTTCAATCTCCTGGATCTTCAACTTTAAGCTCCGAGTTCTCCGAGGTGGAAGGATGGCTCACGATCTCTCCACAGATCTTCGAACTCTCTAAACTCTATCTATCGACCCTAGAGTCGGCTGACTCTCAAAAGTCTGATTTGTGAAAATATGATAATGAGTTATCCGTCCCTTTGTCCCCGGCTGCCGGCTGCTTCTTTAAATAGGTACGTTTTAGGGTTTCCAATACAGCGCCGGATTTGGAAGGAATTTTCGCCGAAAATAATGAAGTATTCGCCGAAGTGAGTGATGTTTCGCCGAAACCATAGGGATAGTTTCGGCGAAACTGGCTTTGAGTTCAATGCTCCGCCGGCTGTTCAATGTCTTCGGTCCGAGCAGTTGATTGGTTTCGCCGAAACCATCCTTCTCTTGGCATCAGTTGATTTGAACTGCTGGTTTCGCCGAAATTGGAGGCCTGGTTTCGCCGAAACTGTAAGTGTGAATGGGCAGATTTTCGGTTTGACTTTGATTGGCTCCTTTGATCGATTCCGGTTCAGTTCCTCGATGTTCCTATGCCTTAGACACGTCCATGGCTACTTTATTTGACGGCAAAAACCTGTGCTTACGCAAAAACACTAGAAAACCATCAAATAGACCCGAAAAGGGCCAAAGTAACCAAATCGGTAGGAAATAGGGTAGTTGAGTGAATATTCACTATTTTACCCCTAAAACCACGTTTCAAGCAAGGAAATGTCGCTTAAATGAGGCTGATAATCAGTCAAATCGAGTGTCATCACCTCACAGGACTAATTCTAGAGTTCAGAGTGAAGTAGAAGAACCTGGACCGAGATGGTTGGCGTAGGGGATGAGCCCGGGTCCTCGGAGCGGAGGGAATCTACCGAAACGAAGCAAAGGGAATCTCCCTACTGCCTACAAAACAAAAACAAATGAAACATAAAAAAGGAAACCGGGACAAGTGTCCCGGATCCACACAGAAAAAAAGTTGGATCGAAATCCGAAAAGAATAAATAAAAAGAAGGGACAAGAAAGAGGATACAACCCAGTCACTGCTCGTCAGGCGCGCCGGGAGGTGGAAAGTGGAGGAAATCGCCGAGCTGACGTTGCCACGACAGCTGTGCCTCATACCGCCTATCAGCGCGGTGCATATGTTGCTGCATAATAGTCCATCTCGCCTCTTGAGTGGCGTTGTCGGTGATGCGCCACTCTGCAGTCGCTCATACAGCTCTCCAACATCCGCGGGGTGCGGGTGAGGCTGCGGGTGAGGCGCCTGGTATGGATCTGGGATGGCCGGCGGCGACTGGTGTACATACCCTGCCTGATGGTGTGGCGAGGGAGTATGGTCATGAAACTCTGGCTCGTACTGATGCTGGGACTCCTCAGAATCATCTTCTTCCTCCGATTCATCCTCGTTCTGGAGGGGAGGATCTGGTGCTACCTGGGGACTGAGGTTCCGCTCGAGGTCGTACTCGACCGCCAAATCTCCTCCAACGGTGCGTACTCTGCGACGTGGGATGTTCGGGCCATATTCGTGGCTGAGGCCGAAGGAGATGATGAGTCGGCCGATGAAGTTGCCTCCCAGGAGTGAGCGAGGTGGCGTCCTCCTCTTGGTCTTCTGACGGAAGATGCGAGCAAGCACCCATCCGGGGTGAAGAGGGTAGCTCTCCCTGATGGCGCGAAGAAGCAGAAGTTCCTCCTTGCTGATATGGTGGCGTCCTTCTCTGGAGCATATAATAGCGATCTACGCCAAACCATATGAATGTACTTATAGAGAGGGTGAGAGAGAGACTTAACTGAATTATGGTTCGTGAGACGATCGCCGGGCACTCCAGTCATGTGGCTCCAGAGTGCATGGTATGCCTCTCCGTCGTCCTCGTCGTTCGCCAGCCGAGGTGATGACCGTGGTAATGCTCGTAGGGAATGCCTAGATGAGCTGCAAACTCATCATAGGTGAGGGTCCTGTACACCCCGCCCAGATAGAAGGAAACGACCTTCTTGCTCTGCCTCCTCTTGTGCTCGTCCAGATCAAAAGTGGCCCAGAACTCCTGGAGAGCGACGTCTGGGAAGTCGGAAGCTATGGTGGTCAGCTCTAGGAGGCCGGCCGGTGCCAGGGCGTCGTGCACGTTCCGGTGGTAGTCCTCATCGTGATCGAAGAGGGACTCCATGGAAAGTGGCCGAACATTAGCTCCAGGAATGTGCTCGAGCTTCTGGTAGCACTGAAAGTAGTAGTCGGGTAGACGAGCAACAGTGCGATGGTACCCAGCACGGCCAGGGAATGCTGGTGGAGGGCCCTGGACGCGGGTGTGAAGGGAGCGGGGGCTCTGGAGCTCGAGCGTGTCAAGTCTTGCTTGGTCCTGTGCTCATGAGTGGTGTTCTAACCAAGAAAACAAACCAGATTAGTCAAACTAAAACCCTACCCCACACTTAGTCGAAAAACTCAATTTCACAAAGAAATGAGGAAAACCGAGTGGGGGTAAGCAAAGCAGATTAACCGGTAATCACGAACAATAAAATACATGCTCAGGAACAGCCAGAATGGAATCATCACAATTATAGTTCAGAAGGCAAACCGACATTCAAAAAGTCAACATAATCGAACATTGAACCCTAATCATGGCAAGACTATCACAAAGCGGAGAATGACGGTATAATATGATCTCAGATGGCAAACACAATAATTGGAACGAGAATGAGCACATAAGGCAGCCAAATGATCAAAAACAGTTCATGGTCAAACCGACATTTCTCAAGAGTCAACCTCACAAGGAATAGGTCTTAGGCTTAGCAACACATGATCAAATGATATGAAAATTAAGCACAACACTCCCTAAGCATGCTAGAACAGTTCAACAAGTTCAGCTAACCTAGTTCACACGAAATCAGTCGGCACGCAAATCGAGGCAAACCGAAAAGTCAACCGAAAGTCAACCCGACGAAATTCAGCAATCAACATGTCAAAAGATTTGCAATGAAAAGTTCTACAACTCACCTTGAAGCCATGGATGCTAAAAATGAACGGATTGGGAGAAATCGGTGAAAAATCAAAAATTTTAGGGTTTGGGTGAACTAGAGCTGTAGAGCTCCGATTCAGCTGTTCTAGGGCTTGGATTGATCAGAAATGGAAGGGGAAGGGAGCGGCGGCGGTCGGCGACGGCGATGGCGGCTGCAACGATCGGCGGCGGCGAAAAATGGTGGCGGTCGGCGGGTTTGATTGAAACAGGGGAAGGTTTTTCTTGGTTTCGAAAATGAAGAAGTTAGGAGAGAGAGGGTGAATCCGGATTTTAAAACGAAAATTTGGTTGATTTTCAAAGGAATTTTCGGTGAAAATAAGTGCAAGTTTTCACCGAAAATGTTAGTTAAAAAGTACTGCCGGTTTTCAAAATAATTTTCGCCGAAAATGTGGAATAGTTTTCGCCGAAAATGTGAAGTAAAAACGTCTGGAAAACTCAGTGGGATTTCAAAGAGAATTTTCGCCGAAAATATGGGTTATTTTCGCCGAAAATATTGAACTCTACGATTGAAAATATTTTCGCAATCCCGGCAAACTTCAGAAAATCACAGTTAAATCCACAAAAATCGGAAAAACCTCAAACGACTTGCAATTGACACTATGATACACAGACTACATACGAAAAATACGAAATCAAACAAAATAACACTTTTGGCTCCCCCGAACCGACTCTAAAACACTAAGGTTGACACAAATCAAAAACTGACTCCAGCCGTGAGTTGCCTCCCACGAAGCGCTCTTTTGAGCTGGACGATACCTGGACGGTATTAGGAGACATCCCAACTCAGATTCTCCTTAATGCTAGCATCGGAGTTCATAAAGTAGAGCTTCGGGGCTTCTCCGGTGAGCATGAATTTCTTCCCGTTCGCGTGTAAGAGCTTTGTACGTCCGTCGGAAAGGTGGTCAGTGATCGTGAATGGTCCGAACAGTTCTGTCAAGGGATCATCTTCCACAAGGAAGACAGTGGACGGAATGAGAACGATCGGCTTCTTCTTTTCTTTAACCTCCGGCTTGATATCACCTGGATCGGTGATCGTCAATATTTCCTTAGGAGATGCTTTTGGCTTCTCCTTCCATACTTGTTCCGGCGCCGGTAGCTTGGAACGAATTGGTGGTGCAGCTGGCTCGGTAGAAGGTGGTGGCACAACTGGTCTCCAGACCATGTGAGTCTTCGTCTTCTTGTTCTTTCCCCGAGGTCTGCTAGGTTTTGTGCTTGGTGGCTTAGAAGAGGCTTTCAGTTCCTTCTTCTTTGGCGGCTTTTGAGGAGCAGATTTTGGTTTCTGCTTGGTAATCTGTCCAGCACCTGCAACAGCAATTGATCTAGGCACACTAGAAGAGACATCAGTAACGGAGTTGACCGGAGTCAACTCCACAGTTTCAACAGCTAAACAATGAAATTCTTCATTCTTAGGATTATATTTCATTCCGTCTTTAAGGCGGAACGTGACCGTTTCTTTACCAACTCTCTAAGTTAAAGAACCATTTGGAACATTAATTTGCATTCCAGTAGTAGCCATGAAAGGTCGTCCTATGAGAATGGTAGAATCATCCTTACTAGTGTCAATGATCACATAGTCAGCTAAGAACATGAAAGGACCGCATTTAGAAACAACGTCTTTGATTTCTCCCCTAGGAGTTTTAAGTGATCTATCAGCAAAGATAAGTTGCATACTAGGCGGTTCAAGTTCTCCTAAGTTCAATTTATCATATAGACTCTTAGGCATAACATTAACAGACGCGCCAAGATCAACCAAACAACGTTCTACCTCAACATCATTAATGACAAGAGGTAGAGTGAAAGAACCAGGATCAGAACACTTAGCTGGATATGGAGAGGAAGGTTTCTTGCTACGAGCATCAGGATATCCTTCTTTATTCCCTTCATGCCAGTCTCGATCCTTGCATTCGGCAGCAATGCTCTTGGAAAAGGAGGCTTCACGACGTACGGTGCAAGAGGAGGATCATCCTCCTTAGGCGCCACTTGTAGTGCTTCCTTCTTCTCTGGAGATTCAGCGATCCTGCGTAAAACAGAACAAACATCAGCAGATAAGCTTGTAAATTTTTTAACAGATATCATCTTGGCTTGCTCCTTTCTTTGATTCGGCTCTGTCTGGCTCGGAAGTTGGCCAAATGGTCGACCAGATGCTAGCATGCTCGAGATGTTGTTCACAGCTTGCTCAATTCTTTGTCCGACTGCGATCTGTTCTTGATTGAGAAGAGCTTGAGCTTTAAACTGACTGTCATGTTCATCGAGTCTGGTGATGATCTGGCTAAGCTTCTTGTCCAGGTCACTGACGTTTTTTTCTCTCTGATGCTGCTGCCCTGGATAGGTGTTATTCAAATATTGATTCTGGCGATTGCCAGGAGCAGTTCCATAGTTACCCGGATTACGGTGCGGCGGCTGGTAGACACCTGCCGGCGGATGGTTAGGCTTCTGATCCTGAGCTGGACCAGCTGGGCGGTTATTCTGGTTCTGGTTATGGTTGGTGCCAGCATTTTAGGGAGGTCTGTCTTGATAGTTCCCTTGCTGCCTGAAGTTGCGGTAGCCAGCATACCCATTCTGATTATTAACGAAGCCTTGTTAAACGAAATTTACCTCTTTTGCGGACCAGACTTCTGTCTTACCAAAATTCTGGCATCGGCCTCCGTTATGCGCACAAGCTCCACACCATTCGCAATCGGCAACATAGACAGAAGCTGCCGGCGGTTTGACTGGTGTGGTAGACTTCTTCAAATGCTTCTCTACTTCTGCCTTGATAGCTGCTTCGAGATCGAGCTTGCTCCTTGATACTTCAGATTGTCGTTCCCAGTTCCTTGACTTGGAAGCACAGTTTGCGAAGTGAAGAAGAGCAGCTTCAGGTGTGAGAGTAGTGCAATCCCCTTCAGCTAGGGAATTGACCCACTTGGCAGATTCTTCTCGAAGACCTCGAGCAAAGATTTCAGCTAACTACCTCTGCTCGAATCCATGATGAGGACAGTTGTAGAGAATTTCTTGGAATCGATTCCAAGTATCGTATAAGCTTTCTCCTTCTTTCTGGGAGAATCTGGCAATGCTGTCCTTGATGGCTGTTGTTCTGGCAGGAGGAAAGTATTCTTCAACGAAGTCCTGAGCCAGAGTATCCCAATCAGTGTAATATCCAGGTGGTTTGCCAGTAAGCCACCTCTTAGCAGCGCCTTTCAGAGAGAACGGGAAAGCTCTCAAACAAAGAGTATTCTTGTCGAGGTTTCCGTTCTTGAAAGTGCTGCAGAGATCAAGGAAATCTGCAAGATGAGTGCACGGATTGTCTAGGGGCCTGCCTTTGAACTGTAGATCCCTAGAGATCATAGTCAAGAATGAAATCTTGATCTCATAGTCAGGATCTCCTTCAATGCGCGGTACGGCAATGGCAGATCGAACGCTAGTCGCGCTCGGCTTGTTGTAATCAGCTAGACTTTTCTGTGCAGGCGGCGGTGGTGGATTTCCGCCTTGTGGTGGTGGTGGTAATTGATCAGTCATGGTAGGAGATGGAGGAGGTGAAAGTGACTCGGTGTATGAAACGGATGTAGGTGACGGTAAAGGTGAAGATGAGGGACTCTCCTTCAGTTCCTCAATCTTAATCGGAGTGACGGATGGAGGTGGATTGGTTCTGCCTCTCCTTGGAATCTGTGATTGTCGAGGTGGAGCAGAACTGCTTGGTCTCTCTATACTCTTAGCCTTGTCGGTTTGGGAGCGAGTCCAAGGGCGGCGATGCATACACCTGTGAACAACCTACAAATAACAAAAAACAAACAAAAACCAGTGTAAAATTGGTGCGCAAATTGGGTTTAAATTGGTTTAAGAATGAACTAAGTAAACTAAGAATGCAAATTGAACAAGCAAACAAGTGAAGCAGATTGGAGATTTGAATATAGACTAAGGCGTTTGTCCAGACTCGAATCCGCTCTAGCTCGATTAAGACGGATGATGCAATGCAATTTCAGTTTATCAGACTTGATGACTCGACACTTCCTTGGGTAATCTCTACTCCATGGTCAGGACGCAGAGAAACTATCCTATCAAACCTACAAGTTCCTATGGTCAAGATAACTCGCAAATCGTCAAGAATGCACGAAAAACAGTGAAATGCCACAAAGATATGCAAAGAGATTAGTTTCACCGGCCCTATGGTCAAGACACCGGCAACCCTAACGACCTCCTAAACTCTAGAATGATCTACGTCCATGGTCAGAACTGCAAATCAAAGATGAAGCAAAACCCTACGATATGGTCAATCAACGGATTCTTAGAGCTTCAAATTAGGGTTTAAGAGAAAACTCATCACATGCCTGAATAAACCTCAATTAACATTAACGGGTTAGAAACCCGACATCATCCATACAAAATCTCACTAGAGTTTCATCTAATCTGAACAAACTAGAAGAGTTTAGCTCGACATCATCACAGAAGCAATCACAAAAACAATGGAGAAGAAAACCGGAGAAGAAGACATCTTACTCCGAGAAAACCTAATCCTGATGAATCCTAGAAACTCCTGAGTTAATCCTCGCTTCTCCTCGCTTAATCGTCACTTCAAAGCTTCAAAATCCTCCTCCGAGAGTGTCTGGTTCGTCGAAATCAGAATGAAGTCTGAAAGTGAAGTCTCAATAAAACCTAATCTGTCTCTCTCAAAATAGACCAAAATCCGCAAGTGTTTAAAAGTGCGCCCAAAAAATGCACTTGGGTCGCACTTTTGAACCGCACTTTTATACATGATTTTCAGCTTTGAATTTCTTCATTCCAACGCGTCCCAAAGTGCTCCGATGCGATCCGAAGTGCCCCCAAATTGATCCAAACCTCGTGCAACTCGTCTTAGACTCTCCTTTGACATCTGTAGCCTGTAACTCACATGAAAGTACTACAAAACGACATTAAATAGACCCGAAATGGGTCAAGGGCACTAAAACATAGTGTTTCACACAAAAATGAGAATCTACCTCGAATTATGCATAGAAGTGTGTAAAATGGATGAAATATCGCTTAGGAATGGAGAGATGAACGCGGTAAATCTAACGTCATCAAATCACCCCACACTTAAACTTTTGTTTGTCCTCAAACAAGAACTCTAACATAACAATGCACCAACCTGAATGAGCAAACCGAAAACCTCTTGGTTCCTAGAATGATGTATATGGTGCTTCTATCAAACAAGAGGATTACCCGACTGACCACACAATTAAAACCAAACCTTTGCCGGAGTAAAAGAGGAACATGACTTTATCGAGCTAGTGAACAACCTGACTTGGTAAAGGCAAGACAATACTTACTTTCGCTACACTTACTCTAGACTGCAACCCGACTCTTGCTAGATAAGGGAACAATAATTAAAAACTAAAAGCAAAATTTGTTTTTTTTTCTCTTCTTTTTTTTCTTTTCAAGTGGCCGGTACAGTTGAGAATCACATCAGGTATGGAGTAGCCGGAAACCTTTGGAATTCTGCGTTATCCTAAACCCTGACCACGATTGGGAGTAGGTTGAGAAGAAGAATGCCACATTGAAACTTCCCTTTGGGACTAAGCAATGGGCGGGCACGTATGCCAGCTCGTGAATCGACTCCAACTTCAATACCAAACCACACATTTTGATCAGATTTCTCTGATTACGTTTATTGACATTAATTTAAAGCACATATTTAAACCCTTATCTAGACTAGATCATGGTATTAGAACTAGCGAATTCGAGCAAAAGATTAGACCAAGTCTTGCACAACACCAAGTCACATGTTCACTAATCCAATAAGGACAGGTTCCTAGACTACTACAAACAAGAAGAAGGGAGATGGTCAAAATACGAGTTCTCACACACACATTTGGTCAAGAAAAATCACCACATCAATCTCACCATATGGAAGAAGGCAAGCAATTCAGGAAGATATTAAGCAATGCGAAGAGATACTTGCAAAAGAGAATGGGAAGCAGTGAAAGAGTGACAAAACAAAGCACAATCACCACTCATCTAATGACAAAACTCGGTACATATCATGCAAATCACCCACCCCACACTTAAACAGGACAGTGTCCGCACTGGACCAAAATGGGAGAAAAAGTGATACGGAATACCTGGAAGTGGAAGTGGCCTGAGAGAAGGGCAACAGAGACAACCTACAAAATACTCACACACAAAACCAAAAGAAAGGATAAAAAGGAACACCGAACAAGTATCCGAGATCCACACATAAAAATTGTGGTTGTACATCTAAGGCAGCCCCTTAGAAGACACGAAAAGAAAGAAAGAAAAAGACTCCAAGGGTGAGATACATGTTACCTCAATGTCTGTCGTCAGGCGGTGGCAATGGTAGTTATTCGTCCCTGCGCGTCTATACAAAATAGAACAAGGCGCCAACAAATAATAGAATAGATCAAAAGAGTGCCTAGTTCATAATTATGATCTATCAAACCAAAAGTTCACAAATGACACAACCTTTGATTCTAATCACCAAGTTCAAGAGGACATAACAATGGAATCAATTCTAGATATCAAATCAAGATAAGGTAGCAGGAATGTGATAATAAACCCCACACTTAGAGCATTAAGCAAACTAAGCACCAAAGTTTAACCAACAAACCACTTTAAGCCACAAATTCACATCAAACAATATCCAAACTAATCCAAATTGCAAACATAGCACCACAATATCATCAATTTCATCAAGGATTAATCAATTGAACAAACCCCCAAAATTCAAATTCTAGGGTTCAAAGCTCAAAATTCTCAAATCTGTAAATCTCAATGAAACTTGACATGGAGTAGTGCAAAAGAACCATGAGAAGATTTAGAACACATTACCTGTTGGTCATTGTCGCAAAAGCTCGAAGAAAATCGACGAAACACCCAAAATTTAAGAAGACGTCAAAAAAATGCGCCAGATTGTTCAAAAGTGCGCCCGACCGCACTTTTAGCCGCATTTTTATACCAAAATTACAGAATGTTCAATTTTCGGCTGGCCAAAAGTGCGCCCCAAAAATGCATGCACTTTTAGGTGCATTTATTTACCAGCGAATTTTTTTCCTTTCGAAAATTAACCTTCTAATGGCAGGACGGACACCCGGAACACCCTCAACTCGACCCAAGACACTACAATCATGCAAGAACTGACTCAATAAAATAAAAAACTGACTCCACGACTCTACCACAGACTCGACTCAATAAATTAAAAGACTCCAGCCTCGGGTTGCCTCCCGAGAAGCGCTCTGTTTAACGTCTTTGAGCTAGACGATACCTGGTTATGAACCCCAACTCAAGAGTTCCTTGAAGTCAATCACCTTCTTCAAGGCTAGCGGTTGAGTGCCAAATAGCACGCCAGAAGGAGCAAGATGTAGTCGGTGGTGCTCAAGTAGATCCTGGTTATGCTCGAATGATCTTTTCTTCTCAAATTTTCCTACTAGAGGAGGAAAGAGATAGTATGGTGTGCTATTATCAACGATTGCAGTCTGCTCCACACCAATGTCATCCAAATTGCTCTTGCAATTTAGCACACACGCCTCAGAATCATTGCCCTCCTCAGTTTTGGTTGTCTGAAACACAAATGAAGATGACTCCTCAATATACACGTGCTCATCTCTAGCTGGAACTAAAGGCTGGCTCGACAGAAGCATAAATGAGGATAACTCCTCAATCTCCACATGCTCATCTTCAGCTTTAATCGCAAGATGGATAAGCTCCACATCTTCATCTACCACCATTGTCAAAGATTCTTCATCAAATACCTCTTGCTCACAACAATCACGGGCTAGGTTATCATTTTCTTCTTCGACCAGCTCCCGAGAATCTTCTTCCATCAGTTGATATTGTTGCTCAATCTTGACTTTCACAACATTAGGAGCTCGTAGAGTCGAGAGGATCTTATTCAACATAAAATCTGTATAAGACTTCTGTTGTTGGTACTGGTGCGAATGTAGATATTCCTCTTCGTAATCTCGGTAGTAGTGTGTAGCTTGTGGCTCTGGCCAAGAAGGCAAGGGTGGTGGTTCCTCATTCCAGTTTGGCATACATGGTTGCCATGATGTACTCCACTCTTGGTTGTAATCATTAAGTGGCATTCCATTGTTGTACCATCCTTGGTTGCTATCGAACCTGTAGTCCTGCATCTCAAAACACAAGAGCACTACCCAGGTAAATCATGAAACAGATGGGGAGAAAAGAGATGATAAAAGAGTGAATGAAAAGCTTAAAACGCACAGTGCCTTTCCTAGAAAAAGAAAAGGTCCCCGACAACGGCGCCAAAAACTTGGTGCGCAAATTAATGCACACTAGTTTTACTCAATGGATTTCTCCAAAGAGATCGTTTTTCCCTAGGGTCTTCCTTTCTCTATTACTCAGAAATGTGAAGTAAAGCTAATCGAGGTTTCGTTTTGGGTTTAAATTGGTTTAAGAATGAACTAAGTAAACTAAGAATGCAAATTGAACAAGCAAACAAGTGAAGCAGATTGGAGATTTGAATATAGACTAAGGCGTTTGTCCAGACTCGAATCCGCTCTAGCTCGATTAAGACGGATGATGCAATGCAATTTCAGTTTATCAAACTTGATGACTCGACACTTCCTTGGGTAATCTCTACTCCATGGTCAGGACGCAGAGAAACTATCCTATCAAACCTACAAGTTCCTATGGTCAAGATAACTCGCAAATCGTCAAGAATGCACGAAAAACAGTGAAATGCCACAAAGATATGCAAAGAGATTAGTTTCACCGGCCCTATGGTCAAGACACCGGCAACCCTAACGACCTCCTAAACTCTAGAATGATCTACGTCCATGGTCAGAACCGCAAATCAAAGATGAAGCAAAACCCTACGATATGGTCAATCAACGGATTCTTAGAGCTTCAAATTAGGGTTTAAGAGAAAACTCATCACATGCCTGAATAAACCTCAATTAACATTAACGGGTTAGAAACCCGACATCATCCATACAAAATCTCACTAGAGTTTCATCTAATCTGAACAAACTAGAAGAGTTTAGCTCGACATCATCACAGAAGCAATCACAAAAACAATGGCAGAAGAAAACCGGAGAAGAAGACATCTTACTCCGAGAAAACCTAATCCTGATGAATCCTAGAAACTCCTGAGTTAATCCTCGCTTCTCCTCGCTTAATCGTCACTTCAAAGCTTCAAAATCCTCCTCCGAGAGTGTCTGGTTCGTCGAAATCAGAATGAAGTCTGAAAGTGAAGTCTCAATAAAACCTAATCTGTCTCTCCTCTCAAAATAGACCAAAATCCGCAAGTGTTTAAAAGTGCGCCCAAAAAATGCACTTAGGTCGCACTTTTGAACCGCACTTTTATACATGATTTTCAGCTTTGAATTTCTTCATTCCAACGCGTCCCAAAGTGCTCCGATGCGATCCGAAGTGCCCCCAAATTGATCCAAACCTCGTGCAACTCGTCTTAGACTCTCCTTTGACATCTGTAGCCTGTAACTCACATGAAAGTACTACAAAACAACATCAAATAGACCCAAAATGGGTCAAGGGCACTAAAACATAGTGTTTCACACAAAAATGAGAATCTACCTCGAATTATGCATAGAAGTGTGTAAAATGGATGAAATATCGCTTAGGAATGGAGAGATGAACGCGGTAAATCTAACGTCATCAAAAATCGAAGTGGGTGGAAAATGAAAGATGGAAAGTAGAAGAATAAATTGCCAGTTCTTCTTTCAAACAATCAAAAGAAGTCCCCGGCAACGGCGCCAATTTGATGAACCCGTCGTTGTGCTGGTTCAATCAAATAACTAACAAAGCTAACAAGCTAGGGTAGATCGTATTCCACGGGCCTTCTAATGATTGACTACTCAAATAAGCTAGCAAATTACTCAGGTTTAAGCACTTCGTGCGTGGTGTGAGTTCCACGACTTCTAATTCTAAGAAATGCAGAGAAATTAAAAATTGAAACTTAGAACAGAATGGAAATTGGTTGATTAAAACAGAGATGACAGACGAACTTAGACTTTGAATCCCCCTTCGTTCCCCAGAGCATTGGCAATCAACAGATCAGCGGATTTCGATTCTCATTCAATCAATTCTAAGACACCACCATAACTCCTGACCCTTAGGTTTAAGACCGGCGAACGTTCGCTCTATCCGTTCTAGCTACCAAGATTAATTAGTCGCCCGGGTACGGTCGCCTCTCGCAACGACTTAACTTAACTGGTGGAATTACTAACGATTTATGAGTTACTCTTGCAGTGGATTAACCCTAACCGGTTCTTACGAAAGGCACGCTCCAATTATAAGATTAATTGTTCAATTTGATGTTTTAAAGTAAGGCGAGCGTTCGCTTCTATCCTTAGCTTAACAAGAATCTAATCTAGGTGATCAATCCAGACAAGAAACATGAACAATGAAGAACAAATCAAACATGAAAGAGAAACTGATTGAACTTCGAATCAAATCACCGCCGATCCGTGACCGCTTTAAAGCCCTGGGTCACTTAGGGTCATCTAGTCTAAGCTCTAAGAGTTTAGCTACTCATGTTTATCACAAAAGAATCAAAGACAAAGAAAGAGTTCATCATCCAGAGGAAGAACAGAAAAGAATCTGAAAAACCTAATTGAGACGACTCTGGCAGACTTCGATCTTCGGTAAACTGCAATCCTAGCTCCGAGTCTTCGAGATGGAAGGGATGGCGTCACGATCTCTTTCCGGCTCTTCGGATTCTAAACTCTCTGCTTCAGAACTTGAGAGAATTCTGAAGTTCGGTATTAGTTCGTAATTATGATGTATATCCTCTTATGGGCCGCCGGTTAAGTATTTATACTTAACCCTAATACCGCCGGATTTTAACTGATATTTTGCCGAAAATTATAAGGAATTTTCGCCGAAAATCTTAGTGTAAATGGATGGTCCGCCGGCTGCTTTTCTCCTGTGATTTTCGGATCAATTGTTCTCGGCAAAAACTTAGGGTTTTCGCCGAAAACTTCCTTTGATGAGCATCAGTCGATTTGTGCTGGGATTTTCGCCGAAAACACTAAGGTATTTTCGGCGAAAACTTTAGTGTAAACCGGGGCAGACTTTGGTTCGACTCGATTGACTCCTCGGATCGATTCCGGTGCAATTCCTCGAGGTTCCAACGCCTTAGACACGTCCTTGGCTACTTTATTTGACGGCAAAAACCTGTGCTAACATAAAAACACTAGAAAACCATCAAATAGACCCGAAATGGGCCAAGGTAACACAAATGGCACGAGATAGGGCAATTGATTGAATATTCGTTATTCTACCCTAAAAACCATGTCTTAAGCAAGGAAATGTCGCTTAAATGAGGCTGATAATCACGTCAAATCGAGTGTCATCAGTGTACCTTCTCTTTGTTGTGAAGGCGGACAAGATCCATACGTATTTGGCGTAGATTCTCTAGCTCCAGTTTGAGGCCTTCATTTTCCTGCCTGAGGCTCTTACTGGCAAAGGATAGGTCGCCCAGCTCGGCTATAGTCTGTCAATAGGTGATGACGTAAGATTTACAGCGTTTATCTCGCCACATTTGAACGACATTCCCCATGTTTGACTCTAAATTGTGATGAACTTGAACGATTTTTATGTAAAATATGTTTTATTCCCCGTTGGCCCTCTTTTGGGTCGTTTGATGTGTTTTTGAGTTATTTTGATGAGATTTCAGGATTTCACATCGTAGAGGACTTTTCTACGAGCTCGGTGATTCAAACGGGGATCAATTCGGAGCACAATTGAGGTTGGAATTGCCGAAAGAAGCTTGGAGCTGAACTCAGCTCCAAAAAGTGCGCAATTTGCTACCAAATGTGCGCTGGCGCATTTTTCGAAGGGCCAGACGCACTTTGGTAATAGCGTTCGGCGGAATTTCCAGCATATTCCAAAAGTGCGCCTTTTAGGGGCCGAAGTGCGCTGGTGCACTTTTTAACCCTGCCATGCGCACTTTTGGCCATTTTCCAGATTTTCGACGGGAATTGGGTTTTTAACCCAATTTTGAAGAGAGAGGAGATAGACTTCATTTTTTGCAATTCTCCACTTTTTCTCTGATGAACCAGACACTCCCGGAGGTGAAGACGGAGCTTTGGAGACGCGATTGAGCGAGGATTAACTCAGGAGTTTCAAGGATTCATGAAGATTAGGTTCTCTCGGAGTAAGATGTCTTCTTCTCTGGTTTTCTTCTCTGTTGTTTCTGAGATTTCTTCTGTAGTGCTGTCTGGCTAAACTCCTAGGGTTGTTTAGATTAGATGAAGCGTTAGTAAGGTTTTTTTATGGATGATTTCGGGTTTCTTACCCGTCTTTGTTAATCGATGCTTTTTCAGACTTAGATGAGTTTTCTCCTAAATCCTAATTCAAACGTTTTGATCCTGACAACTTGATCAATTGTTAGTTTCTGAGTTTGTCTTTGATTTGCAGGTCTGACCATGAACGCATTTCATTCTAGAGTTTAGGAGGTCGTTAGGTTCTCCAATAGCTTGACCATAGGATTGGTAGGACCTAATCTCTTTGCATGATTAAGTGGCATTTCATCGTTCTTGTTCGTTCTTGATTGCTAGCAAGTTAGCTTGACATAGGAGCTTGTAGGTTTGATAGAATAGAATCTCTACGGCCTGACCATGGAGTAGAGATTACAAAAGGAATTGCCGAGTCGTCTAGTCTGTTGAATTTCTTCGATTGCATAGTTTCATCCATCTAAATCGAACTAGGTGGATTCGAGTCTGAACAACCGCCTTAGTCTATTCTTGAAGCCCCAACTTATTTATTGCTTTGTTTGATTTCATCTGCATTTCTAGATATTTAGTTCATTCACCACGAATTCCAAACCCAACGTTTAAACCCGATTAGCTTTAACCCACGTCGTTGAGTAACAGAGAAAGAAAAACCCATTGGGAAATTACGATCTCTTAGAAGTAATCCTTCGAGTAAAACTAGTGTGCATTAATTTGCGCACCAATAGGCTAATAAGTAACACTGAAGCGTGATTAAGTCTAAGTGATGTAACATAAACGGGTTGTGGAAGCACGTACCTGAAGAAGACAGAAGGAAGTCATTCCATGGAGCTCCATTATTTCAGAGCCCTGGCCAGGGGCGGTCAGGGTATTGTAAACACCGTGAGAGTACTCTTCCGTAATATCGATGGCCATCCCTGGAGATATATGACTAGAGGTGGGATGGGCTACGACGAAGTAAGGTAGCCGGAAAGGACCCTCGCCTTCGCGACCGACGGGAGTTGGCATGAGGAAGATAGCGTTGGCACGTTCGGAGAGTCGAGTCCGGCGGAAGCGATCGGTAGAAGGAGATGGTGGCCGGGAAGAGTCACGCGACGGTTCTGAGGGGTGACTCTCAATCTCGTGAACGGGCTCAACATGGTCGGGGCCTACTCGGGTAGGCGATGGCAGAGGCTCGGCGGTGGCGATTGGGATGTTGACATTAGGATCACTAACATCATCCTGAGTAGCTTGATCGAGAAGTTCTTGCACCAACATATCTCTTCATTCACCTCTGGCCTCTGATGGGGATTCCAGCGAAGCGGTATCTCCTCCTCATCCTCAACAGAATCAAGAAGAGGTGGTTGGGGGTTGCCAGAAGATTCGCTCAGAGCTTTCTTCTTTCTAGAAGACCCAGCCTTCCTTCTCTTTGATGGCTCAGAGCCCTCACCTTTGCCGGAAGGGTTTCTCTTGGATTTAGCTTTATTGGCAGGGGAGGGTGGAGTTTTCCTAACCTGATCGGTTCCCATAGAGTATGAATAACTCTGATTTTGGCTATCGGCAGAAGAACTCATGGCGAAAAAAAAGGAGGCTAGTATACAAGGGAAAGATCTTACTGAAGCAAAATAAGGAGAAGAGGAGGAGTTACATACCAGGAGGACGACGAGGAGTTCCAGACATCGTAGTGAAATGTAACTGAAAGGAGAAGAGAGGTAAATGTCAGGAAGGAAAATTTAAATAAAGGAGCAGGTCGAGAAAAGTGGCGAAGAACAAAGAAGGCAAAGAGAAATCTGGGAAGCTGATGACACTCGATTTGACGTGATTATCAGCCTCATTTAAGCGACATTTCCTCGCTTGAAACGTGGTTTTAGGGGTAAAATAGCGAATATTCACTCAACTACCCTATTTCCTACCGATTTGGTTACTTTGGCCCTTTTTGGGTCTATTTGATGGTTTTCTAGTGTTTTTGTGAAAGCACAGGTTTTTTCCATCATTTATGTAGCCACGGACGTGTTCAAGACCTCAAGGAGTGAACCGGAATCGAACCAGAGTCTGAACCGAAGATCTACCCAGCACAATGTTTTGCCGAAAAGACTGAGGTTTTCGGCGAAAATTACCTTCAGAAACTCACAGGCAACGTCAGCTGATTTACACTGAAGTTTTCGGCGAAAACTTCCTTAAGTTCTCGCCGAAAATCATAGAAGAAATCAAACAGGGGATTTTAACTAAAGTTTTCAGTGAAAATTATTTGATATTTTCGCCAAAAATATCTTCCAAATCCGGCGCTGTATTGGAAACCCTAAGCATACCTATTTAAAGAGAAGTAGCCGGCAGCCAAAGGGGAGGAATCAATCATTATTCATATTTTCACAAATCAGACTTTTGAGAGTCAGCCGACTCTAGGGTCGATAGATAGAGTTTAGAGAGTTCGAAGATTCGTGGAGAGATCGTGACGCCATCCTTCCGCCTCGGAGAGCTCGGAGCTTAAAGTTGAAGATCCAGGAGATCGAAGCTTCGCCGGAGTCGTCAGAATTAGGTTTTTCAGTTCTTATCTGTTCTTCCTCTGTATGATGATTTCTTTTGTTGCTTTTGATTCTGCTGTCATCGTAATGAGTAACTGAACTCGTAGAGCTTAGATTAGATGAACCCTAAGTGACCCAGGGCTTTAAAGCAGTCACGGATCGGCGGTAATTAGATTTGAAATTCAATCAATTTCTCTTTGCATGGTTGTTTTGTTCTTGATTGTTTATGTTTCTTTTCTGGTTGGTCGCCTAGAGTAGGTTTTTGCAAGCTAGGGTTAGTCGCTAGACGGTTCCCTGCTTTGGCGCTTAAACTTGTCTTCCTTGATCACCTAGTTTAGATTCTTGTTAAGCTGAGGATAGAAGCGAACGCTCGCCTCTCTTTAAAACATCAATTCAACCAGTTAACCTTATAATTGGAGTGTGCCTTTCATAGGAACCGGTTAGGGTTAATCCACTGCAAGAGTAACTCATAAATTGTTAGTAATTGCACCAGTTAATTAAGTCGTTGCGAGAGGCGACCGTACCCGGGCGGCTAGTTAATCTTGGTAGTTAGATCGGATAGAGCGAACGTTCGCCAGTCTTAAACCTAAGGGTCAGGAGTTATGGTGGTGTATAGAAACCGATTGAGTTAGAATTGAAAACGCTGATCTGTTGATTGCCAATGCTCTGGTGATCTAAGGGGGATTCGAAATCTAAGTTCGTCTATCTTCTCGTTAGTCAACCTTTTACTTTTCTGTCTTTTATTTCCTGCTTAATTAGATTAGAAGTCGTGGAACTCACACCACGCACTAAGTGTTCAAACCTGAGTAATTTGCCAGCTTCTTTGAGTAGTCGATTAGTAGAAACCTGTGGAATACGATCTAGTCTACTTCGGTAGGTTAGTTATTTGATACCGCTAAAACTGCAGCGTCAGAAGCGTAAAGAAAGTAAAGGGAGAGGAAAATGAGTTTATAAAGAGGAGGAAGAAGAGTCTGGTAGGGGAGTACCGAACCGTCGATCGAAAGACGATTGGGGAGCATGTGCGGCTGAAGGGATGGGCTAGGTAGCCAAACAAATGATGACTAGATGGAAGTTACGGAGATACCCCGGCTTCCCCAGCTTCCTCAGCAAGTTTCAAGCAAAATTACAAAAAGGACTGAGAAGATGGAAAGACACGCGTGCGGAAGAGAAATGACACGTGGGGTGCAGCAGGGAAACCTAGGCAATTCTTGTATATCAAGGGAGCGACAACCGAATGAGGTGATTTCCAGCCCTTACCTGAACGAAAGTTCAGCCAAAGGGGGGGGGGGAGGTAATTGATAGGCCTCAGCCAGGCGATCCAGAGTGAGGAATCACACCCAGGGTATTGCCAACCTTCAAGGACAATGCGATTTTAAGCCCTTACCTAAGTAGAAGCTTAGCTAAGGGGCTTGGGGGAAAATGATAGGCCCCAGCCTAAGCGACTATGGGCTTCGAGGCGGCTCAAAGATGAGCCTGCTAGAAGGCGGTGATCAGCGAACCAGGCCTAGGACCATAGGTGGCGGCCAGCAAGCCCAATCCAAGGGACGACCCACCGCAGTAGGCCCTAGAGTTTTAGTAGCGCATGGCACGTGTCAGAATCCTAGGGTAGGCATCACGAGCGGCTGGGATCGAACCTTGGTCGCCAAGACAGAGTTACTATAAATACGACTCTGCCTCCAACGAGCAAAAGGAGGACATCCTTTTACCCAGCGGACCAAACATCCGCGGTACATGCATTATTCCGTTTACCTTCCCCACTCCCCCCTTTGATTACGAGGTACCCCCACGGCAGAGGACCAAGCGATTAGGCCTTCATCTTCTATTGGGCCAGACGACTAGTTTGGAACATATATAGTTGAGGAATCAAGGCCAACCTTTATGAATCAGTATTGTGCACATTCTCTTCGACTTCCATGAATAACTAGTCCCCCCCCCTCTTCTTGCTATATTTTGGATTGGATTAATGTTGGTTGATAGACTAATTTGATATCTTGTTGCTTCGTTCTTAGACTTCCATGTGATTCAAAGGTTTTCTATAGTCTACCTACTTTAGGATTTCTATTGAGTTTTTCTTTTAGATTGTTTGTTGAATGTGAGTTAGGGAGTCTCAGTTAGAGAAACCTAACCCTTAACACCTCAAGAAAATTATCATCAGTATCATGTCAGTTCTATAACCGCAGTTTCCCATAGCTTCTTAAGAGGATACAAAAAACCCAAGCAAGACATCTATTCTCATTTGTCTATGTCAAACTTAATCCAACCTTTACGTGACCTTTTTTTTTTAATTTTCTGTCGTGTTAGTTTAGAAACTCTCCTTCAATTAACAATCTAAATATGAGTAAGGTAGTTTGAGTAAACACTAGGGAATGAGACCTAATCTGCTTAAGTAGATTAATTTTTAATTTTATCTTTGACCTCTTTTTTATAGTGATCATCAATCCTAAGAGCATCCACATCAATGGTATCCATTTGCAATTGCAAATGTGGTCCCTACTGCCACCTATCACTTTTTGCAATTACCAAACTTTCAACTTTCATACAACTCCCATCCATGCAATTCAAAAGCAATTGCAAATGCGGGACCACCATCATTTTAAATTACAATTACAATACTCTTAACAAATACTTTTAATTGTCTTCATAACCAATTGTAATTATTTTAATTAATACGGATAAAAATATAAATTTTTATAATAAATAAAAGTAATTATAATTAAAAATATTATAAACACGCTAAATTACTAAGTATAAAATTTATAACTAATAAACTGAAAGTAAATCAACACACAATGTTTTTTTATTAATAACACAACTACAATATTTAAGAAATACAAGTACACAAAGCATAAATTTCAAAAGCAACAAAGTTTAGAAATAACAGTTGATTAATCATCTTCTTCATCGTCTCCAAATCGACTCCATATCTCTTCTATCAAATCAGCTTGTAGTCGGGTATTCGTTGACCTATTACGAATCCTTGCATTATTTCGGAGATACTCTTCGTACTCAGGGAGACGAGTTTGAGACACAATTGGCATGGATACGTTGAAGTTGACTTCATCATCAATATAATCAAATTATCGAATATATGAATCTCTCTCATCTTCGACAATCATGTTGTGCATAATTATGCATGCTCTCATTATATCTCCAATTATATCTTTACACCACAGACGTGATGGACCATTAATGATAGCAAATCGTGCTTGGAGTACCCCAAATGCTCTCTCAACATCTTTTCTAGCTGCCTCTTGCTTTTTAGCGAATAACTTGTGTTTCGGTCCTTGTGGTAATGGGATTGACTTGATGAATGTTGCCCAATTAGGATAAATACCATCAGTCAGGTAGTAACCCATATTATAGGTACTTCCATTGACAGTAAAATTGACCTGTGGTGCCTTTCCTTCTAGCACCTCATGGAAGACAGGAGATCGATCTAACACATTTATGTCATTCAATGTACCTGGGAGACCAAAAAAAGCATGTCATATCCACAAATCTTGTGAAGCAACTGCTTCAAGCATAATGGTGGGAGCTTTATGATCCCCTCTAGCATATTGGCCATGCCATCCAGTTGGACAATTTTTCCATTCCCAGTGCATGCAATCAATACTTCCTAACATACCTGGGAAACCTCTTTGTTGTCCCACGTGGAGCAAGCGTTCGATATCTGCAGCATTCGGCCTTCTCAGGTACTCGTCCCCGAACACAGCGTTGACAGCTTTTACAAATCTCTTAACACACTTTGTTGTAGTGGTCTCAGCAATTCGAAGGTATTCATCAACGTTGTCTGCTGTTGTACCATACGCTAGCATTCGCATTGCTGCTGTACACTTTTGAAGCGCCGAGAAACTCTGTCCCCGTGCAATCATTCGTGGCTTGGAAGTATGGATCGTGATTTTTGACGCCTTCAACTATACGAAGAAATAGGTTGGGTTCTCAGCAAAGTAATTATTGTACAAGCGTTGGTGAGCATCTTCACGACCCTTTCTATCACCTGTCTTGGCTTCCTAGGACGTCTTGAGGATGATGCTTCATCAGCTTGTTGTTGGTGCAATTGTACGTACTGTTGCACAAGTTTGGAGTAGATGTCATCAGAGAACCACTGAACAATGTTATCTGAAGAGAATGGGTTATCGGGATTAGAGTCTGTGGAAGATGAAGAAGATGAAGAGTTCATCTCTGTATCAGACATTTTGTTAAGATTATTGTGAGTTGAGCTTCAAGTTTGTGTCTATATTTATTCTGTTGGTCAATTTTGAAGGTGAGATAGGGTGAGTAGGTGATGTGGCCACTCGTTATTGGTCCGATCATATTTCTATTCATTGGAAAGATACGGTGGTGACGTGGAGTGTTCTCATTGCTTGGTCAATTTTGAAGGTGAGATAGGGTGAGTAGGTGATGTGGCCACTCGTTATTTGTCCGATCATATTTCTATCCATTGGAAAGATACGGTGATGACGTGGATTGTTCTCAATGGTTGGTCAATTTAGAAGATGGGAGATGGTGAGTAGATGTCGTGGTCACTCGTTATTGGTCCGATCATATTTTTATCCATTGGAAAGATACGGTGATGACGTGGATTATTCACAATGGTTGGTCAATTTAGAAGATGGGAGAGGGTGAGTAGATGTCGTGGTCACTCGTTATTGGTCCGATCATATTTCTATCCATTGGAAAGATACGGTGATGACGTGGATTGTTCTCAATGGTTGGTCAATTTAGAAGATGGGAGAGGGTGAGTAGATGATGTGGTGGGAAAGTTTAATAAATAGGGTATTCTTGTTCCCAATATTTCATTGCCTACTTTCATCCCATTTTCCTTTTGCATGGATCCATTTCGCCCCCCCCCCTTCATCCTTTCCAACTTCCCACAAGGTTCATCCAATGTTCCCATTGATGAGACACAAAATTCACAATCACCTAGGACTCCATATGCTTCCCACTTCCCCCAAAATGCGAGTAATTTCTCAACACCTATGTATCCTAATTTTCCTTACTTCCAACAAAACTATTCATCCATGCAAGTACCTTATAACTTTTCTACGCCCCCTCCAAATCAATCTCCGTCACTCCAACTAGTCGGATGGAACAAAGTTCCCAGTTTCCAGCCCATTGTAGTCAAGAGACAGCCATGCAAGATGAACAAGGCGGAAGCAGCAAAGAAAAAGTTCGTTGGAGTACTCAAGATGATATTTTACTATGTAGCTCATGGCTCAATATTAGCAAAGATGGTGTAACTGGTATAGAACAAGGTGGAAACACTTTTTGGGATCGCATTCATGCTTATTACCATCTGTATCGCAAGAGCTCTCAAAAGTCAAGGGTCAAACAAGCGATGATAAATCGTTGGGGCAGGATCTGCAGAGGGGTATCCAAGTTCGTTGGTTGTTATGAGAAAATCGAACATCGAAGGGAGAGTGGTATAAACGACGAAGACAAGAAAACCAGGGCTATGGAGCTATATCAGCAAAATGAAGGTGAAAATTTTAAGGAGTTGCATGCGTGGATCGTCTTAAGAGATGAAGAGAAATGGATGAGTCAATATGGAAGGCCACATGACCATGGAGAAGAACGAGGTGGTTCAAAGAGGAACAAGAATACTTCTTGTGGCCAATATACTTCATCATCCTCAAATACTGCCATGCCACCCACAGGAGAATCCGAGACTGTTTCTCATTCTCGTCCCCAGGTAGAAAAGCTTCCAAGGATAAAGGTAAAAAAACATCTATGTCAACTCAATCAATGGAAAGCCTCCAAGAAACAATCCAACGACAAGCCAACATTGAAATGGAGAAAGTAGAGGCGATGAAACAATATGCGATCGTTAAAGAGGCTGAGGTGAAGGCGAAAGAAAAACGTAGAAAAGATAAGATGGCAATGAAATTGATGGAAATGGATTTAACAACAATGACAGAAGATCAGAGAAGGGTATATGAATGGAAGTTGAAGCAACTACTAGATGAGGACTAATTATATTGTACTTTCCCCGCTTGTGTTCTATTATCCTACATGTGTTTCAGTTGTGGTTGTAATTTGAAGTTTGAAGTCGTTGTACCTCTTTCAATTTATGAGTGTGTTGAATGACTTATGTATTAGTAGTAAGGACTTGGTGGATGTACTTGATCTGTAATTTGGACTTTCGATTTATGAGTGACTTTAATGTCTTTAATCGATTTACAAAACCGATTAAATTATTTATGAGTATAGTATTGGTGAATCTTAGTTTTCTTTAGTTGTTATTAATTTGATACACTCTTAATTAAACAAGAAAGGACAAAATAACTTATTCCATATTCATATTTCATTGAACATGTTTCATATTTAAAAAATAAGACAAACAAAAAAGAAAAGAAAACATAGAAAGAAATGTAAAAGTAAAATAAATGGCCCACTTTCACTTGCAAACACAATTGCATAATATGCAAATTTGCATAAAAATTTCTTCCCTCCCATCAATGCAATTTACACTTGACATGCCATCTCACATGCCACCTCAACTTGCAAGTCCCTCATTACCATTGATGGGGATGCTCTAATAGTCCTATTCACATCACAATTCGATATAAAACCTTTTTCATCTATTTTATATCATCAAGTTCCTACTATTCATAAGCTTTGTGGCGAGTCAAATCTGTTGGACACAAACTGAAGATAAATCTCTATGTGAAGCTTAGATCTAAGTATCTAAAATGGCATCATTAGTAACAATGATTGCAACATTCACAAAATTCATTGGAATCTCAAATGATGGCTATCAGGAAACATATGGAAGAGAGTTTTAAAAAAGGTGGAGAATCATCAAGTAAGTGGTAAATTCAATTAGTTATGTACTATATTTATTTATCAATCAATTTTGATTAGTTCAACTATTTATTTTCTAATTTTTATTATGTATCCTTATAGGGGTATACGACACATTATTTTCCAGGATGATTACACAAAATATTTTGTTTTGAACATTGGTTGAACCCACTTATGAAACGAATTTATTCTCACGACAACAAATTTCATGGAAGTTTCCATCGCTAGAGTGAGTCACTCTCAACTCATAAGGCTCTAGATTCACCTGTAATGAACCATTATTGGTAGTATTCAACATTGATGCCACAAATTTCATGAACTTGCAACCTATCCTCCCTTCAACAACTACGTCATCACCTACTATCAGAGCCTTACCGTATTGACAACGAACGAGAAGTTTAAAATCCAAAAAAAATTAATATATATATATAATTATATAGCTCCAAAAGTATAATTTATTTTATAAATAAAATACATTCTAGATCAAGATCTCCTCTCTTCCAAATTCTGACAATCTAGTGGCTGAAAATAAATCCTTAAAGCTTTCAAGTCATAGCCGACATTATAACCTTGTTGAACCATTATGCCAATAACGCTAATATCTGAAGATCTAACAATAGCCAAGCAAAAAGTGTTGTCATCAACCTGTATAAACATTCCTTCATTGTTCATTTCCACAACAACGTCGTCCATGAACTGAAGTGCCATTACTGGGAACCCTCTAGCATCTACGTTCACCGATCCTTTGTAACAAAGCTCAAAACTTTCGCGTACATGAGCTATAGTCAGAATTGAGTAAGCCATCTTCTTAACCTGCGCCTTCACCACTCGAATGCTATCCTATGCAACAACATAATATTTGATCCGCTATCCACTACGATTCCCGCCGCCGACATCATCCTGAACACTCTGTCCTCAATCTCCAATGTCTGCTCCATGGAATTGAATGAATGGTTAATGTATTCAGCTTAATAATTGCTCAATTATCAAAATGAAGTGTTGGGTCCTATTGGACCTTCTCATCCCAAAATCTAGCTCATGGAGTGAGGTTTTCCTTCACACTTATAAAGTATTGGGTTCGATTATTTGCAATATATCGAATACAACTATAAAATTATCAATAAATTCATCACTTATATGCAAAGTGTGTTGGGATAACAACGCAAGTACCACATCAGCAAACTAGGAGAAATTTATCTTGCATAAAAGAGTCCACATCTTTTGGGAAGGAACCCAAAAACAAATTCATGCGAACTTGGCCCAAAGCAGACAATATCATACTGGTGTGAGCTTGTTGGTGGAAGGCGATCCTAACAAGTGGTATCAGAGCCTCATACTAGTGTAGTTGGTGGACTCTTTTATGCAAGATAAACTCTCCTAGTTTGCCTATGTGGTACTTGGATTTTTATCCCAACATAATGAAATTATTGAAAAACAATTCATACCTGGCCTCCTAAGCTGATATTTGTTAGCTGGACGAAGTAATCACCCCTCGGATTGTTATGATATGGAGTTGAGTAACCAAGCAAGTCGGATTCGTCACCAATGGTCAAGTGGTTGTAAGGGTAAGAGCTGTCAAAGATACTACCAATGCAGTACGAGAAGTGGAACCCCAATTTGTTGATGGGAGGCTTCTCACCAGGGAATTGGAATTTTTTGTAGCCTAATTTAAAATTTTTATGTACCGTCAGTAGCCAATTGCGTAACTATGTCCAAAACTAGCACAATCTGACTAGCAGCCAGCGCATTGCTGGCCAGCCAGCGCATAGTGGCCAGCTAGCGTAGACAACAGATAAGGAATTCCCTTTTGGAACAGGTGAAATATCAAATATTGACAAATAGCAATTTAGTCACTTTCTTTACCTATTTTACAAATGAGTTATTATTACTATTATTATTATTAATTTGATAATATAAGCCAACCTTGATAAAATGATAATATATATAAGCTAGAATTAATTAAACAACATGTAGTTTAATTACCATATTTTCTTTAGTATAGAAAATAAATTCAACACATACCATTTTAATAAACCTGTATTTTCTATCTTATCTATGATTTACTATTATTCGTTTAAAAGGCACGCGATCTGCGTCCAACCTCCATTGGTTGGACCGGTCCAACTCAACTTACCAAAAGGGCATTTCCGGGATTTCAATTTTAAAAAAAAACCTAATTGACAGCCACCACCAGCTTCTATTCCAAACATCGGCCGCCGTACGTCGAACCCTGTTTCCAGCTTTCATTATTTTCGGCGTCAATTCAAGCTTTCATTATTCTGGGCTTCCGGCGTCTCCTTCGGGTTCCAGTTTGGAGGGCCGGAACCGCCTTCATCCTCTTCGTCGTCTTCCTCATTAGCTACACCGCCGATATCGGCCAAGCCGTGACAACCCAGCCGCGTCGGCATCGACCTTCCTTCTCTCTCAACCAACATCGGCCGTTCTTCGTTCCTTCCTCCTGTTGATAGTACGACCTTTGGAGATGTGCGGCGGCACTTGATAGCAGAGCAATGGTGGGTAGAGCCGACGACAAGCGGCGGAGAATTGGAAAAAAGTAAATAGAATAGGTTGAAGAAGAATGATTTGTTGTTAATTATTAAGTGTAAGGAGGTTTGTTATTAACTTAATTAAGTACTAATTGCAGGGGGTACAAACCTTTTGGGTATCCACTTCCGACCAACTTTTTGAAAATTTTCAATTTTCAGTCACGAAATTTTATATTGTTGACAATATTGGAAAAATTTCTTGAACAAAATTAATGATTGTTTAATTGTTAACCATTAGTATCGAGTTAATAGTTACATCCTAAAAAAAGGTTTAATGTTATATTAGTCATGATGTTAATAGTTATCATTTAAAAAAATAATGTTAACTAGTTATTTAATCATGATGTTAAGTTGTTAACTAGTTAATATGGACCCAGCCCGACGAATTTAAAGGGCCCCCACACGACGGCCCACGAGGGACCCACATGGCGGGCCGAACACAGCGGCTAGGGCAAGGGGTCCGGGACCCACGGTTAAATCAATGGGCCGAAAGGCAGGCCCAGGAATGGAGTGAGGCCCAAAGCGACGGCCCAGGGCGGCCTCTAGGTTACTCGGGACACTTAGGTTTCCAAGAAGAGGGGGGCCCGTGTCAAAAATCCTACGGGAGTACAAACGGTGGTAAGATTCACCTTGGGACCAAGGCAGGGGTACTTAAATACCCCCGTACACCATTAACCAGGGGAAACATTTTACCAGCGGACAAACGTCCGCGGTAGTTACTTCCTTCCTTCCCTTCCCCTTAAATGATCGCCTCCCCTTTTCCTTGTATGATACCTCTCCGCTACTTACGAGGTACAAAACCCCGCGAGGCCAAAAACTTGGGCCTCCATTATTGGACCAGGGACCCAGGTGGAACAATTGGGCGAGAGGGGGACGGTTCAGGCGCTTTTCAAGGCGAATGGTTCATAGCGAACCCACTCTGATGGGCGAGGATGGCGAAAGAGGAGATGGAGTAACGCCCGTAAGTATGTAACCCGGTTCTCGAGAACCCAAACTCACAAGAAATATGGAGGCGAATTCGGGGCGACTGGGCCCCCCAGAGTCTATTCGCCGGCGATGTATGAGCTGTTGGAGCAGCATTTCGACCCTTGAGCAACAGAAGTGAACTCACACAGATGTTGAAAACGGTGACGCTCAGAAGCTCAAGCTCTCAAGACCAAACACTCAGGAAGGCAATCCCACAGGACTCCCATTTGGAGCGTTACGCAATTCCTCCCTGTACTCAAATCTCCCTGCCAAATGGCGGTTCGCCAACCTCTGTCCAGGGGTGATACCGCCGAGCCATACCTAAGGGGTTGGTTCCGCCCAACCTAGATAGGTATGTAGGTACTGGCGACCCCAGGGCATTTGAAGCCTTCCAGATCGCCATGCAAATGCCAGGCCGGCGACGCCGCTATTGCGAGCTTTTCGGCGACATTAGGAGGGCGAGCCAGGGAGGTACATGAATCACCAGAGGGCTAAATTTGGGGGGCTTGCGGGATCTTTACAGAATATGAGTGCAAGAAAACAAGGACGGGCCCCGTTGCAAGCGTGGTGAGCTTGAGGCAAAAGCCGAACCAGTTGAGGGAGTTCTTTGATGAATGGACTGGGGTGTCCAATCCATCAAGAGGGTAGACATGAAATCGCTGCGGAAGTTTATTCCAGTCGATATAACGGTAGGGCGGGAGTCGGCTACGGTGGCTTGAATCGCTATGATTGGAAACCAAGTACAAAAATTATTTTGATTGGGGGAGCAGTTAGCAGAACCTTTACTGGGAGCGGCGAAGATGGAAGAAAAAACCCGTTCAGGGAACAAGAGCCAAAGGGAGCCCTCCGAGACCGGCCTAGGGAAATTCGCCCGGGGAGCAAAGGCGTTACCAAAAAAGGATACCCGGGGAGGTTAGGGGTTATCAGGAAGAGGATATCAAGAGGAGGGACAGATTATACACCCCTTTAGGTGCGAAGGAAGATTTGTGTTCATGCGCACAAAGGAACCCATAACTGGGGGGCCAATGTTCACCTCGGGGACAGCGAAGTCGCCAAAAGTTTTGCGTTTTCTTTACTCTCATGGGTACCAGAAGATGAGAGAATTGAAAAATGAAATCGAAAGGGGATAACGAAGGACGTTCGGGTTTCATTTCAGCTCAAAGCGGAAAAAAAGCCGCAAGAAGATGATCGCCCGGGGACAAGGAAACACAAGGAAAAAAGGGGGGTGTTTTCAGATTAAGGGGCCTATGGACAATGAGATAACAAGAAAAAGCTCGACCTGAGGTAAACCCGTTTATAAACCATTTTCGGTGGGAAAGTTGCCCAACAAAGAAAGTCAAAAAGGGGAAAAAAGGAGGGATGTATAGACCAAGTCAGTGCCCAACGTTGGGATTTGGAAGAAGACATGGCCAGGGGGAGGCCCAAGTTTGGGGCGATGGGATTCAAGTAATACACCAAAAGCCGTGGAGGAGTGATGTTTCGAAGGAAGTTGCGGAATTTTTTTGGGAGCTGTACAAAAAGATGGTGCGCTAGCTTGCTCAGGCAGACAAAAATACCATTCAGGTTTTTGGACAACAGTTCCCCTCAAGGGAATAGCCACGTGGCAAAAACATTGGGGATGGAACTTGCGGTCACCCGATCCACGATTCCATGTCTGGATTGCCATCCACGTACAACATGATTAGGGCGACTGCATGCCGCTTTTAGGCGATTCCTCCCCAGTGCACAAGTATGAAGTTCGTACTAACGAAGGAATAGGTTTCACCTGGGGACCCCCGGACATCCCCAGAAGATTTACAGGGCGGGGACTAAAAAGCATTTTTGCCCCCCCCCATAATTGGGGGGGGAACGAAGGAGAAGGTCTTTCCCCCAAGAAAGCCCCCCAAATAACCCGTTTTCCCCAAGAAGAGAAATAAGCATTTCGAGTTTCTCCTCCCGAGTGATAACAAGAAACAGGAGTTGGTAAAGTTGTCCAAGAGTTCTCGATTTGGGGGCACAAGGACATGAGGTTTGTTCCAGACTCATCAAAATCTTAGCGATCGACCCCGGGGTGGCCCCGCCCAGCAAAAGTGGGGAACTTTGCAGGGAAGGAGAGGCGGTAGAAAATGAAGTGGACAAACTTTTGAAGGGGGGTTTATAAAGGGTACAATACCCTGAGGGTTGGTAATGAGTTCTTACAAAAAAATGGGGGCATGGCAAATTGCGTCGATTTTCCCAATTAACGATGTTGCCCCCAAGGTGTACCTTCCCCAACATAGGCGGGGTAGAGCAAGGCAAAAAATGAATGGTTTTTGGACATGTTTGGGATATATCAAATCCTTTTAAAACAAGCAAGATCAAGAGAAAGGCTTTCTGACGCCCCCGGCGAAATATGTATCGAGGTGATGCCATTGGCTCAAGAATGTGGCGGACTTCCAGAGAAAGAGACAAAGTTTTGCAAGCCTCGGTCGAAATTGGAGGGAAAAATGTGGATGACCTGTGGTCAAAAGTAAAAGATTAAGACCTTTAGGGATTAAAGGGAAACCTTCAATCATACAGGAGTATTCGTTAGGTTGAAACTTTGAAGTGCGGGGTTCGGGGGGAAAAATAGGAAGTTTGGATACCTTAACAGGGGAGGAATTGAAGTAAACCACGAGATCGCGGCGATTACAGGAGGCCCCCCCGATGTGAAAGGGGGTTAGGTTTATTGGAAGATACGGCAATCAACCGATTATTAGGATGGACCCTGCGCCCCTCTTTGGGGTTTTAAAAAAGTCAAAGTTTTCATGGAATGAAAATGTAACAAGGTTTTTTAAAAGTAAAGAGTTTTTAAATTTTCCCTCCTTACTTGTCCCCCAAATCAAAAGAAGTTTATTTCTTATATCGGATCTCTCCCAAAAGGGATTGTGGGCTTAGTTCGAAGAGAGGACAAGGAACACCCTTTTTTAACAAATAAAACTTTGGGGTGTGAAAAAAAGGTCCGGGGATAGAAAAAAAAAAGGGATCGCTGTGGGTTTCGCGGCCAAAAAGTTGCGACATATTTTCAGGCACCACGATCTGTGAGAATCTTGTTAAAAATGCGTTAAAATTATGAGCGGGCAGGGGGGATTAGCTAAGTGGGCGATGAGCTAAGGGTATGACATTTGGTACAAAACCCGAACGGCGTCAAGGCCCCGGTCCCTTTCTGACTTTTTGTCGAAAGGTGCAATAAAAAT